>WAAB01013152.1:0-49394 GCA_013389865.1 Piaya cayana
CAAAATCAAACCATGACACTTGACAACTGAGATAGAAGAGAAATACTTAAATTTCAGGTGGAGAAACTTTCATTACATATCTTAGCCCTTCTAAATGTACCTCAAAGAAAGGCTGTTGTGCTAGATTTAGCTACTTGAGGCACAGCATGGTGAAAATGCATTTTTGTGTTTGTGGTGTGTGGGGTTTAGGTTTTTTTGTTTCAGAAGTTGACAATGTTTGCCAGCACAAGTACAGGAGATCAACAAGGCTGGCTGGTAGTAAAGTCTTTGGCCAAGGGTATATAACATTTAAACTATGTTCCTGTGTTGGACTTGTCAAATCATCCATTTATAAAGAACTACATTTCTGTTATGAAATTCTGATTTGTGAATGCTATGGGGAAAATGGTAGTAAGTCATCTTTCCCCAGGGCAAGTGCGTGGAGTTAACAATGGATACTATCCCTAACTAAAGCAGTCTCTCTGTATAGTTTATCTCCTACAGTTTCTTGGCACAGATGTAGATAACACAAAATACAGACAAAAAAAGCAGCAAAGGTCCTGGGTTTATGGGGCCTACACTATGTTCTTGGTTAGAAAAAAAACATTTGCAGAGCTAGAGGAAATACTGTAAAGAGTTGCTGTAATTTGCCATTAAAATGGATTACATAAAACTGTGCATGCTATTAATGCTACCAAAAGTTCTGCAGTTTCTAGATGTCTTAAACGCTTCAGAGCAGAAGTACAGGGATGACCTAAGAGGCTAAAAACCCTCACCGGACACATCTTACTAGGTAGAGAGAAGGATTGTATCACAGATCTTGTCAAAAACCCTGTCAAGTTACCTTCGCAAATTGGTAAAGCATTATTCATTTTAATTCAGGTAATTTCCTAGTTAAATGGGCAGCCAAGTTGAATGCCAGGCTAAGCAGGACACCTTTAAAACACTAGTGAAAAATACATTTCTAACATATATTTGTGAACATTTCCTGGTTTCATAGGGCTTGACCTGTTTGTGCTCATAGTGATAAGCCTCTAGAGGGTTTCTTATTACAGAGTTGGCATAAGAAGGTATTTCTACCTGTGATCCACTTGCAAGTGTATTATGAAACAAAACATGAATAAAAAGCTGGGGGTAACAACCTTCAGAAGGAAAAGGAAATGGCTAACCCCTTCAACTCTTACGGGATATTGTGCTTCCTTCTGCATTCTTGAAAAGCAGAATCTTAAAAAAAAAACCCCAACCAAACAAACACAAAAGGAAGAACAACCCAAAAGCATGAGCATAAAATTTAGTGGCCAACAGTTACTCACATGGATTTGAAGCATTTTCTTACCTAGACAAGTAAAGTGCTGGGGATCTGCTAGTATTTGATCAGTTGACTCCCTGTCACTAATATCATTATTTATAGTGTAGCAGAGGCAAAGTGACTTATTCCAACAGACACCAAATAGGTGGGTAATATTTTTACACTCTGCTGTTTCAGTGGAAAGTAACCAAAGAGGGCTTGCATTTGTCAAGGTGTAAGTAGTTTTTTAAAAAATAATCCTTCAACTCTTTTCTCTATTTTGTCACTTATATAAACAACACATTTTTCTAGATAGAGTTATAGGGTTTTTATTTTCCTTCTAAAGATGTAACATAACTTTCAAAGAGACCACTGTTCAGCTTAACAGCTGTTCTTGTTTTTTTTAAATAGGGCTTCTTCATTCATAAGAGATATAAGGAAAGTGTGTCTGTACCACATCTGTCCTCTGATCCCTTACTGGATAGGTAGGTGCTACCAGTATTTAGATATGTTCTGGGGCTTGTTTTATGCTTTGGAGAAGGGCTTTCTCTTCTGTGATCTTTTGAAGTGTATTTATTCCTTGCTCCTACATTAAATATGGAAGTTTTAAAGTCCAAAAATGTTACACACAACACATGGACAGAAAAATGACCATTTACTATTGTGCTAAACATTTGCCTTTGGAGCTATGCACTCAGCATTTTTGCTGGCAGCATTTTTTGCGTTTGCCCTTGACATCTGAATGTGGAGAGGAAGAAAAATGTTGGGCATTAGAGGAACAAGCTGTTTGTGGGTTCAGTCTTCGGGCATTACAAGAGAGAAACAGGAAGAAATGGCAAGTAACCCAAAAAGTTTCTAAAAGCTCGACATGGTGTGTCACTGCATTAACCTGGCTTTAATTTGTGCCATGGTTGTAGCCTGTGATAGTGACACATGCTGCTGTTTTCATAAGTGGAACAGCAAAATACCTCAACTCATGACAGTAATATTTAGAAAAAATGTCTCTCACTGGTTATTGCTTGTATTTGTGCCTTTCTGCTTTATCTCTCTCCTCCCTCACCCCCCCCCCCCAAAAAAAAAAAACCCTAAAATTTTAAACATAGTTATTTTTTATTTCAAAAAGACAGGCAGTGTTACATGTGTGCAGAAACAATTTTTACATCTTCATACTAGTCTATGAGCTTAGCAGAAACCTGGATTTGTAATACCATTTTTGTCCTCTGCCACTGCTTTATGAACAAGTCTCCCAGCTTTATTCAGTCTCAGACATCCTCTAAGCGTCTCAAAAGGGGAATAAGCATCCCAGAAAATTACATTCCTCACTTCTGAAGTGATTGTATAATAGCCTTCCACTAATTGCCAACTCTGTCTGTTAATGGGAGTAAAATTCTACTTCATACTGATAGGTGGGACGGACTTTCCCTCCTATTCACTTTTAATACATTTGCCGAAAGTGTATTGAGACTTGGCAATGTCACTGCTTCTCCACAATGCACCAAAATTTGCCTGATCCATTTCTTTTTTCTATTATTACTATTTTTAAGACATAGAATGCTTTCAAGCAAAGACTATCCAGGGACATTATTTTTGCATCTTAAGGTTAGAACTGTGTTTAAGGGCGAATGTTCAGCTGGTGTCTTGCTATGGTTCAGTGTTTTTCAGAGGATTTCTGACAACTTACCCCAGCAAGGGGCCTGCCCTTTCCTCCACAACTATTGAATTACATTGACCAAGCATTCTGCTTGCAACAGAAAAGTGCAGCAAATTCTGATTAGTAACATCAGATGAATACCAGCCCTGAAAAAAGCTTCAGTTATATTTTTACATGACTTATGTATGGTGAATGAGAAATGCATTTAATCAGATATTTTAGTGTATCTGTTAAGGAAATTAGTAGGCTAGGAACAAGTGTAAATATTGCTTACACTATTAAGCAAGAGGCGAGTATGCCAATAGCACATGACATGGAAGATAAAATTGTGTATTAGATCAGGAAGAATGATGCAAGAAGCTGAAGAAATGGATTAGGTGTAAAAAAAAAAAAAAAATTTAAACCTCTAGCCTGATTTTGAGCCTGGCTTGGGATTGAGGTGATCTATCCATAAAGCTCATGGCCTAGGAATTATGACATGGGCAAAGTATGCAGGAGCTTAGGGCAGAGGAGCCCAGGTGCATGGGGCAGACGCTGCCTCTGTAGCCCCACACCAGGGAAAAAGGGTCCTTTGGCATGCTGGGGCATTGGTCATCTTCTTTTTGGCTCTCTGTATCTGCCTTCAAGCAGGCATGAGACACACTGCTTTCCTGGCTCTGTGGAAATTCTGTTGATGAGGGGGTTGAATATCTATTGTTTTGGAGTGTTTGGGTGCTGGGTTTGTCATGATTAAACAAATCACTTTTTTTTTTCTTGATCATACATTCAACTAACATTTTAGTTTGGCTTTCTGGTTCTGCAGGAGTTAAAACAAAACAAAACAAAAAAACAAAGAAAGAAACAAAAAAACTCAAAGAGTGATGTACCAGAGTGTGGCTAGCCTGGGCTGCTGGTGATTGCACTGTCCATGGCGGTTTTTGTGAGGGGAAAATTTTAGGGAACTTGGCAGACTATTTTTAAGCATTTCTTGGTAGACCTTTTTTTTTTTCACTGTTTATATGGGATGATGAAGATAATATCAAGAACAATCATGGGTCTTAGTCTTCCTTTGTCTATAGTGTTATTTGAGTTTAATCTCTCTAAATGGAATGCTGTATGCTTTATGGTTTAACTAAAACCAAATAAATGGGACTCTTTTGTCATAGTTTTTGTGTTAGAAAATGAAGGGTTATTTATTGTGAGACTGCATTTTTTGCCCCTGCATCTTCTGCTACCTTGTGTAAACCAGCCACCTGTACTGTCCATTACATGTTGTTGTTATGTGGGCTGCGGTTGTAGAAACAACAATGGGTCTTAGAGCAGAGACAAGAAAACTCATCTCTACAACTCAGTCCTCAAACAATAGATAAAAATCTATGCTTTGGATAGAAGCATTTTGTTCAATTTTTTAAATAGTAAGTTGTAAGATACAGAACTTAACTTTTCCTGACTTAAAATATGAGAGCAATTTCCAGAGTACAGTTTATGTGCCTCTGGAAGTTTTTTTGCAATATCTTTTTTTTTTTTTTTAGAGGGGGTTTAGATATTTCAGCTATTATAGGACTGAATTTCATACTCCCCAACTATCAGGCAGTATTACTTAAAATAGTTCCACCCTGCTGAGGGCCAAGCCAATTTCCCTTATGCTGCAGCAGACAGCAGCTTGCCATGAGAAGGGCAGGGTAGGGACAAGACTGAGCTGCTCAGAGAAAAATCCCCTCAAACAGCCATCTTCAATTGAAAGTTAGAGATTACTTATCAGAAAGATTACTGGTTTAACATTTACTAACACTTCTGGTAGGCTCTAGGTCAGAGACAGCCCTATGCTTTCTCATAACTTTTCCTAGGTATTTCTAGCCAAAGCAGCCCCTGACAAGAATCTGAGTTAGTCCTTTCAGCTTTTTCCTTAAATAATCCACAGTGGTAGAGGGACATTTTACAAAGGTGTATAGTGATAGGGTGAGGGGCAATGGGTATAAACTGGAGAGAGGCAGATTTAGACAAGACATAAGGAGCCATTTCTTCACGGTGAGTGTGGTGACGCACAGGCAAAGGTTGCCCGGGCAGCTGTGGCTGCCCCATCCCTGGAGATGTTCAAGGTGAGGTTCGATAGGTCCTTCGGCAGCCTGATCCAGTGGGACCATGTCCCTGGCCATCACAGAGGGGCTGGAACTGGATGATCTTTAAGATCCTTTCCAACTCAAAATATCCAATGATTCTGTGGTTTGAATGTACATGCTGATGAAACTTCATACAGCAGGATGTCCTCTGGAGTAGGTTGCCAGTTGGAGATAATTATTACTAGTTCACACACGTCAGCAGAACTCAAATAATTTCTGCAGCTGGAGTTTCTGCTTTAAAGTTGTTGGGTGTTGCTTTAGGAGGGAATGCTGAACATGGTGTCTGCTAAACATAATGGCTGTGCCTGCTCTTCTTGCAAGCAGGAACCATCCCTTTCTCCTAGAAAAGCTGTCCTCTAACAAGCATTGATCATTTTGGGCATTGGGTCTGAAACAGAGAGAGAGATGGAGATACTTGGCATCATTTTCAGCAAGCAGGGGTGGGCACATCCTCCAACTCATGCTAACCTAGCTGGATAGGCTGAATTAGAAATGAGATGTGAACATGGATGTGGGAATGGCATGTTAATTTTGACATGCATATGCTATTCACAAGAAATATTGACTTTGGAGATAAGACTTTTCTAAATGGAGTGCATGCTACTCTGGCTTTCAGTGCATCTTAAAATATTACTGTTTTTTTCTTCCTTGTCAAAATATTCTGAGTCCTATCAGAGTGATATGAGAAAGAAGGAGGTAGACTATGGGGAAGTGAAAAAGAGAAAATTAAAGTGAATTTAGAGACAATCAGAGCTAAGCAGTTGAGGCAACTAAAATACCTAAATATTTCTCATTTTAAAAAAAATATTTGCTGAGACTGTGAACTGCAACAAAATTAACTGCTTCAAACCCACTGACAACAGTAAAGCATTTCCACTATGTAAATGACCACCTACACATGAAACAGAGGATAGCAACAAACATTATACATGTGTTTTACAAGTAAAGAAGTAGTTACTAAAGTCTGCGGTACTGACAGTAGTTGATTTAAGCCTAAATATGTTTGATAAGTTACAGTAGACAGCTTGTAAAAGTGCCAGTGAGCTGTAAAAGAGTGGCAACTTGGTTTATACATAAGATCACAGGATTGGCAACATTCAGAATTTTATTACTTCAATATGCAGAATGATTTTAGTGATCTAGATACTGTGAAGGAAACTCGACTTAAGGAAAATGTTGCAATAAACTTCAGCCACTTGTAGAAATGACAAGCAGTTGGTTGGTTGTGCTAGAGTCCAGAACACAAAGACATATTTGTGTGGCACCATGGTGCTTGCTGAACAGAAACTGTTAAAATTCAATAGCTTTTTTCCTTACTGAAATTATTTATACATGGCAGACATAAGGCTCTACAGGTAGATACAAAACCTGGAATTATCAGGGAAGGCTTAAGGATCACACAAATGGAGGCAAACTGCACCACCCTGTCTCTTGCAGTAAACACAATACACAAACTTGAGTTATATGTCTGAAAAGCAGTCATGAATTGTGGGAGAAGATAAGTCAGACAATAAGGAGCCCCAGTCAAAGATCACTTTGGGGTATGGGAGAAGTCTTCCAGAAAGTTTTGGAACCTTAAAGCACTTGAATGTTAAAAGTCCTTCTTGAGAAGGATTGTCAGTCCTAAATAGAAAAAGCTCATGTTTTGTGAAAGCTGGGAAAAGGTAGAAGTTTTGCATTTGGCAGACGATCCAGGCCCAGAGCAGTACATGGCAAGCAGTTAGAAAGGGTCAACATGTCTCTACTGGTTTCAAGAAGACCACTAGCATGTTTACATGAAGCATCATCCATCCCTTGGTGGATATATCCCCCTACTCAGTGGGTATCAAAATATTTTCCATAAGACAGTTGCAGCCCTGTTCTGTTGTCAAAGAAAGATTGAAAATGATGATGAGCACTGTCCCAAAGTTAATGCATTCAGGGTTTATTTTGGGAGAATAAGTTTGGGCTGGAATAGCACCTAGGCTCATGGCTGGGCATGGCAAAGTTTGTGCTTGGATCTCCTAGGTCTCAATAGAGTTGAGAATCAAGCTGCAAATATGAATATATGAATTCTGTCATTACTGTTGACAGTTACTTTTTTTTTTCTCATTTTAATGACTTGACTAAAGTTCTGGGTCTAAATATGCCATTAATTTTAGCTGCAGAAATGCATTAAAGGATTTAATCTGTTCTTAAATAGAACTTACCTAGTTTTCAATCTAATACATATGACTTTTTGCTCCTGTCATCTCTATCAAAGGTCAGGGCACCATTCCTGTAGAGGTTGCTAAGAAAAATATTATTGCAGAGACTGTACAGTGCCAAAGTGGAAGTTGCAAATGAAAAACCCCAACCAAGACAACTTACTATGCATGAGGTAACTGTGGAGGAGTAAATTATTTGCCTGCTTAACGTGTGCCAGTGCTGATGCTTTAATAGAGTGGAATAATATTTTTTTTAATTTTGAATATGTCTTTAGAGTTGGTGTCAAGTCCCTGCCTCATTGTGGATTTGCTGTGTAGTATCAGGCATTTCATGCAGACTTTCTATATCACCCTATCTATACCACACTTCCTGAGTTATGCTTTCCTATGTTTTTTTAATTTAATCTACCTCTTGCCTTTGAGAGTTTTGTGTGAATTTTGAATTTGGTATTAGGGCTGTGAGTACTATGGTAATGGGTCTTAAAGCATTTGGTTTTGAAGTATTTTGTCAAACTCAAGAAGACTTAAAATAAGATCTCCAGTGAGAGATTTGGTCTCTTAAGGTCAGTGTGCCTGGCACTGAGAAAACCAGCTGTGGCGGTGCTTCTGTCCAATTCTTCATTCATCCTTTTTGATGTATAGTTTCTTCTGTATTGATCTTTGTCTGAGGATGGAAAAACAGAGCTTTGTTTTGAAGGTCAGTGCACAACCATGTAGAGCAGTGGTTTCAGCATGCTGTTGGCTAGCTCCACGAAGAGAGAAAATCTTCGAGTAAAGTTTGCTGCTGTGGTTGGTGACATTATCAAATTTCCCAGTGCAAATACCTTTGACAGGAGCAAGCCTTCAGTTTTTCTTCTTAGGATCATTTAATGAGTCATTACTTACTTTTGTCACATAGCAATGTGGGACTTCATTTCTGGGAAAAAAAATGACTCTGCCAAGGTTGTTGCTGAACAGAAGCAGCATATTTTCCGTAACAAAGTTTCAGTTCATCACATGTGAATTTTCCAGAAATAACTTCTGTTGTGATTTCATATTTTCCACTACATTCCTGAGGGATGGTAGCTCCTTTCAGATGGTTCTGCTCAATAATAAGCTTGAACGTTCTTTCTGCTCGGAAAAGAGAAATCCATTAACAATGCAGAAGTATGACAAAAGTTGGGATGTAGAGTTGGGAACAATTCAGTTTGGGATGTGACAGCAGGAATTTTAGGATGATCAGATGTACAGTCTGTGAGGAGCCTAGGCATCACTGCCTGCCTGCTGCAGGATGGGACAGGATGCAGTCCTATATTGTTATCTTTTAGTTTCATTATAACTCTTCACCCCAAGTAGTTTCAAGGACCTGAATTTGCCACAGTCTGATGGATTTTTTAACATGGTGGAAGAAGGAACTTGCTTTTCTTTGCTTTAGTGTTCACTCATTTGTTGTTCCTGTTCTTGTTTGAGTATTTTTGGGATTTTGTTTTTCTTTAAGCTAAAGAACAAAGTAAATAAGCTAAACAAGGTTATGGGGTGCTCTACAACTTAGTAAAAGTAGGATAGAACATGTTGTACCCAGCCAAGCCCTAGAGTGATGAGGGACAAACGCTAGTGTTTTCTTAGTCACGCTGTGTGTTAGGGGAAAAGGAAATTCAGATATCTTCCTGGGCAAGAGTAATTTCTAACCTTTATTCAGACAAAGAAATCATTTAGAAGGTATCCTTGCAAGCCTGTAGTGCCAGGGCTGTAGAAGAAAAAGGCAAAGGAGGAAATTATATATTTTCTCCAGGCTAGTCTGGACAGTTTACTACCAGGGTTTAGGAAGAAGTAGGGACTGATTTTTTACACCATGATAGCATGTGTGATCTTCCTCTAGTGCACTTCTCGACTGTGAACTTTGTAAGAACTACACACATACAAACCAGCTCTCCTAACTTCTGCATGACTGCAGTGCCATGTCCCCATCTGTTATAAATAGAGACAACTTCAGCAAAACTACTGTGATTTATGACAGTCAGTAACTTGGCCCAAGATGTCAAGCTGAAACATTGACAGGAGGAAGTCTCTCTGACTTTTATTTTCAAAAACTCTTAAATTCAGTAGCTCAACATCCATGTTAGGGCTGCCTCTTTCTCTTTTCTGCCTTCCTCCTCTACTGCTGCTCTTACACATTTTGTTTGTCAGCTATGGAAATGCATCAAATTAAATCAAAGCAGAGTTGTTTGGTTTGGGTTTTTTTTTGTCCCTGACTTTGTTTTCCTCTTGAATGTCAACTCCAGTGGAAATATAAGAAGTTCAGGCTTTACTCCTGAGGTGTGAACTGACAGTAGCCTGTTCCTCGGATGTCTTTCTCCTAACCAAAATATGTAATAGATACTTTGCAGCACAAGACTACAAGAAACTTATAGCAGCTTTTTTTTTTTTTTAAATAGATCAAGGCAAACAGCCAGCAATGTTATACATGGGTCTCTGCAGTTCTGTGACTGCTTGTTTGCATGCCATGGGTCACCTATGCCATCAACTCTATTAGCAGTAAGTACTGGGGCTGTACAAGGACTTACATTAAAAATAAGGAATAAGAATCTCATTCCACAAAACAAGACTGATACAATTTGTCAAAGCAAAAGGAAAGAAGACACTTTATTTCTTGATATGCATAAAGGGATGCTTCTCAGCCAAAGACTTGACTAGATGTCACAAGCGTCACCATGAAATCTTGACTGACTAAATCCCATTATCATTCAGGAAGTTTGCGATGTGTAGATTTAAGCTCTAATCATGCAGAGCACAGGAAAGTATGTGAGAATACCCACCTTTTATGGCCTGGCATTTGTTGGCAGCACCGGCTAGGTTTTAGCAGACAAGATTAAAGGATTAGAAAGTAAGCCATATATCAAAAGGCTGCTGCTGCTAAAGTTGTAATTTGCCAGTATATTGATTACAGAGGATTTTTTTATAGCCTTCAGAACAGCATCCTGTATCCTTATTCCTATATTAGCTAGTAACTGTATATCTTTAGTAAAATGGAGATCTTTCATAAGAAATGTGAGGTTTCCCATTGCCAAGATGCAATTAATTAGTTTTGCCCATTCTTTGTATATACCTGTTTGGTTTTCTTTTTTCCTGTAGAGTTTGTTGTGAGAGGGAACTAGATTTTTGATAGATTATGAGTAGAGAAACACGTGTAGAAATTTGTTCTTATACTGGTGGAAGAGCAACCTTCAGTCGCCTTGGTTGTACCTGACATGGCCTGCCTGTAATCCAATTTCTTTTCTGGAAGGCAGTCCAGAACAGAGCCTTAAGGCTTTTTCTCCTAATCCCTGCTTAATTTCCCCCCCCCCCCCCCAAGTCAGAATATACTGTAATGCCTCTATTTAAACAACAGAGGAATTCAGTGTTTTAAAAACATAGCGATACAAATGTAAGAAGTTGAATGTTAAGCTTCTGACTTTCTTTTCTGTTGGTTGCACTTGCACACTTTTCAACAAGAAACTCAATCTGGGCTGGTATTGTTAATAGCACCAAGAAAGTAAACTGATAGAAAATACTCCTCGTGGATTGAGGTAAGGTGAACGTAGCCTGAAGCGGGAACCAGGCAAAATAGAAAGCCAGGGAAACTGCTCCATCAAGTGTTGAAAGGGAAAACTGGCACTGCAGTACACTAAAAATACAGGTCTTCCTCGGGGTAGAAGCAAGGCCCTTTACAAGTGTTTCACACAGCTGAAATATGCAAAATGCCTACTAATTTTCATAGCAACACATTTAGTTCAGAGCTGTTACAGCATTTTAAGGGATGACCTTTTTATTTTGATGCTTACTCCCTGAAAAATCTAATGCAGTAGCCAGTTAAAGGCAAATCTTTCTTTCTTCTGAACAGTTCTAATGAAAGCATATTTTTTAATGTATACAAATCATATTCAGCTTTCCTTTGAAATTGTACAATAAGAGTAGAAAGACTTGTAGGGAGAGAAAAGTAAGCAGTCATTTAATCTTGATTTTTGATAATGTATTTAAATATCCTCAAATGCTGACAGCTAGAAAGGCTGGCCTACATGTACAAATACCTCTGAAATAATTTCTAGGCTTAAATATGGCAAGCTTTCTTGCTTCCTTCCACCACAGAAACCAGAACCCTCTGGACATAAACTTATATTTTACTTATTTGCTTATTCATTATTTGTGTTGCTCACTGCTTAGAAAATGATTAGCATCTACATGTAGACCTTGATTTTTTTTTCTTTCTTTCAAAATGAGTCCATTGTCACATAACTACTTGGATCAACTGAATTTTTTTTTTTTCTGAAGTTCTTGGCTTCTGGGGCTTTCTGTTGAGAACCTGTGCTGAAAAGTTCCCAGAAACCTTTACAAGAGAACAAGAAATTTAGAAAAATCTCTACTGGACAAACTGACAAGCAAATGCACAGGAATAATTAAACATGACACAATTTTCATGAAAATGCAGTGCTATGAACAAATTCATTTTGGGAAAAAGGACATAAGAGCTCTTAAATGTCAGATCTTCAAAATTTTACGGCTGTTTAGATTTAAAAGCCATTACTGACAGAGTTTTTTAGCTGAAAAGCAGATTTATTTTGTCATGTCCTGACTGGTACATTCGCAATCTCCAAAACTTTGTTCTTCTTTATTGCCTCTGTTCCCAAATATTGAATGAGGTTGGGTAAGTGTACAAAATAGAAAAATTTTCTTCTAAGCTTTGGAAACCTGTGGCTGATCTGCCTAGCAGAGACTGGAGCTGAGCAGCCCTCTGGCCATATCCAGTAACTGCTCCTTATCACTGCTTCATCTCATGGGGCAATGACAATGCTCAGGGAACTGTGAAGCTGGGAAACAAGTCCTTAATTCTGAACTTCATTTGGATTGTCTATTCTAACAGTTGTGAATTCATAAGCTTATTAATTGGCAGAGGATACAGCGTGGCATTCATCTTGCCTAACACTAGCTACCTACAAGCTCTATCTGAGATACCCTGCAACCAGTGGAGAGAAAAAACCACTTTTTGGGGTACAAAGCAGGTGGCATTTGTTTATCACCTACCTTAGATGTTGGTGAGAGCCTGATCTGCACTGAATAAAAAATGAGCATGATGCCTCTGACCATTCCATGCAAGTTGTTAAGGGAAGTAGAAGCAGCTTAGGATGTACTCTCCTCATACTTGCACCCTGTTTGTGAAGCACTGTAAACAATACATTCTATAAATAATAGAATTCTCATGAAAATATTTCTAAGTCCCACCTTTTTCACTGGTGTGAGTTAAAACCAGTTGTACGATAACAGCCCAGTCTGAGCAGTACCATGAATTTCTGTCCATTTTACCAGCACCTAAAGTCATCTCTGAGTTTTCAGTGGTGGAAAAAGGATTAGTATATTGAGAAATAAATAACAACCACCTCTACATCAGTTCAGGAAAAGGTGTAGAGGCTCAGTTACCAACCCAGCACCTATTGCTTTCAGCAGGGTGCAAACAATGTGCGTTGGGACTGTTTCAGGTGCCTTCTGCAACTGCAGGGATAGTGTGCCTTTTGGTTTTGTGTGGTTTCTTTCAGTGAGTTTGTCAACAAGGCTGGAATCTGGTCTGAAAGGGAGAGCAACGTTTGCTGGGGACCTGTCATCAGAGAATAAAGAAAAGGAGGGTGAGTCAGTGCAGAATGATACTGTTTTTGGTCTGAAATCCCAAAAAATCCCTCCACTACTCTGTGGAGTAACAGGTGTAACCACAGGCTTTCCTTGCTCCCTCCCCCAGTCTGAGCTAATTTAGGTTTCTAAGCCTATGGAATGAGTACAACATGATGGAGCCAAAATTCATGAAAAAAATCCATGCTAATACAGGCTGTAAAATAAATGCAAATGAAAGCTGAAGTAAAAGAGCTTTAATTCACATGAAAAAATAAACCTGTTAGCTCTGATAATCAATTAAAATATTATAGAATCAAGCAATCACAGATGTAGAAGCTTATCCTCCTTAAAGTCATTATAAATCACATCCTTTCCTAAATCTCTCTATTCCCTCTTATTGCTTACATTATAATCCCTGCTCGGGTATCACTTTCATTGCTAAACATACTGTTTGCCAGTCAGTTTATTAAGGTTTGTCTCGATAGTGCCAAAACAAATGCTCTTTTTTGAAGATAAAAGGAAGGCTAATATTAAAATAATAATTTCACTTCTTTGCTAGCAGGGCCCAATTATTGAAGAAATTGGCACATGAAATCTCTGAGGTGATAGGGAATTAGTATGTCAATAGGAGCCAGCTTTGAAGTTGACCCATACTGTTCTTGGTGGTGTTGAGCATAGCCGGTTTCTTGCAATGTAATAAGGAGAAAGAGAACTTTTTGGGGGGAGAAAAGCAATGAACAATAACATCATTCTTCTTTATTGGTTTTGATTAATTAGAAGCTCCCGTAAAAATAGATTGGAAATATAGGAGACATAAAAAGTAAAACTAGAGTAAGGACAGAGAGAAGAATGTAGACTTAAGTGATAAGTTTAGCAAAGGGACTTTAAGGTGCCTGGGACAATTAAAGAAAACATGAAACTCTTCATTTTCTATGGGAGCTCTTGTTTGGTGACACCAGACTTACAGCAATGATGTCAAAAAACATTTCCTAGTACTGTGAGTGCAATAGAGTTGAAGAGTGTTATTGGATATAGTGAGGAGTGCTGTAAGCTACTGCTACAAAAGCAAACACTTGCATTAAGCCCAAAACTCTTATTGGTCAACTTAAAGCCTGGAGCAAGTGTGAGCCTAACAGCTTAACAACCCAACTGATTTATATAGAAAACCTATTATGAATGAGAAGCAGACCTACTAAAACACATCCTAAAATCAAGCTTGAGAACAGACAAGATGTAAATGAAACTTGTTTATTTTTTCTATGCTTTAGTTGGTAGCAGGCAAACCCAGCACTAAGGAAAGTTTCCAAGGTCATGACTGCTAGCACTCAGTAGCATGAGTTTTGAGAAGCTACTAGTAAGCAAGAAGGCTTTTAGACCTTGAACAGTCAATTTCGCTTCAGTTTGAAATCCTCAAGTTACGGGAAGTCTTGAAATAAAATCTAAATATGTCACCCAAATATGTATTTTATATATATAATATATATACACAGAATCTTGTGACAAGAGCAAGCTAAGCAATGTCCTCTTTTTGCATGGATAAGGCTACTTCAAATAAGGAGTAGTAAGGGCTCCGGTTCATTGCAAGTAGCTGATGGATAACTGTGGTTGGACAGGTATGGACATTGGAAAAAAATGGCAGGCTGGTCTCCAGTAAACCAAATGACTGAGAATAACAGTACTTCAGATAAAGAAATATGTCAGGATGAGGTAGCATGGGTAAATAGTATAAAAGTAGAAAAATCTATCAGTTAAGAGTAGTCAAGAGTCTTCCTGTGGAGTTATATTTTGCTGTGCATTGAAAGTGAGGCTACAAGTTCTTGTATGGTCACAACTTCCACTAAAGATTGAGCCAGCAAGAAACAATTCATATTCCATAATTTTGACCCTGGAATTATAAAGGTGATCTCAGTCAGGTTGTGCTGTTGAGTTGTTAGTCTGGACAATGACATGGGTCACTCATATCTCCATAAAGATTTACAGTACCTTAGAGAAAGGCAAACGTTAAGAGTATAGTGAAGAGTTAATTATGGTTGAGCTTAATGTTTGCATTAATATAATTGTACTGATTTTGGTATCTTTCTTTCAAATTTGTCTCTTAAGAATATTATCAGTGGGGAACTACCTATTTAGCTGAGGAAAGGAAGTATTTAATTAGAAATACCTTTTTTTCTGCTGTGACAGAGAATGAAACATAAGAGTTATCAAATTTGAATACTTGGGTTTTTATTATGGACATTGGAGAAGAGTGCATGATCTCTGTGGTGCTAATCCCAGTGTCCCAAAACTTTAAGGAAAATTTGCTTTGTTTTCTCATTAATTGTTAGATAATTGGTGCAAATTATATTTTTCTGACTGCTGCTGAGTTGAGCTTAGACCAGAGTTCCCATGAGATATCAGTTGGCTGTTTCTGGCAGTTCTCTTAATAAAACCCCAGTTTTATTAAATCCCTGGTCTCTGAATATAACAAATTCCTATGTCAAATCTAATGGGACGCCAACCTCTCCTCATTATAACCCTGCCTCAAGGCAGTAAGTGAGCTATAAATGTTCCACTACTTCAGGGTTAGGATGAATCACCTGAAAAGTTTTGTATTAAAAAAGACATCTTGAAGTTAGTACACTTTTAGTCACAATTCCTCCTGCATGACTATGTGAAGAACCATACATATTGATATACCATTCATTTAATGGAGCCATTGGACTTTGGTGATACTCAAAGCTGTTTTCAAGTTGCTTCAATGCGAGTAACTTTAAGCCCACAATCCAATTAATCTTTCCTGGAACATATGTAAACCACTATGAAGAGGTAAGTGAACTACTAGTTCTTTTCTTGAACACACTTAGAATGTACAATGCTAACCTGAATTCCTAGAGCAACTAGAAACTAAATTTTTAACATTCTCTTGACCAGAGAAGATGATGTGTGTTAAGACTGATCTACAGTTTGGGTTACATTTCTAAATGTATTTTTATTTGGATGAAGTGGTACTCTCTTACATGTGTGTATATATATATATGTTAAGCTTTCTGCTTTAAATCTATCACTTTGTTGTACAGGTGAGGAGGAAGGCTGTTGATAATTTGATTTGACATGTTTATGGCAGAGGGAGTTGCCCTGGTGAGGGTACCACACACTCAATATTTAAAAATCTGATCTGACCCTTTCCTGGCATCCACACTCCAGACAGAAAGTTATTTTGACATTTTAAATGTGATATGAAAGCATATGGATATCTTCTTGTGAAATATAACCTCCTTACATGTTTTATATCATTCTGCTTTGAGACAGCTGGAGCTAAAGACAGGCTGCAACTATAAACACCATTAGTCCTTTTTCCCCCCTGTATGTGTGGAGCGCACAGCCATTTCCTCTAAGGATAGCAGCCTACCTGTCCTACCCACACACCACAGGGGCCTTGGAGGCTGCCAGGTAAACAGACACTGGTAGCCAGATATTTGTGTTCATGGGGTTATGTTCGTATTTCTTGACCATGCAAATATTAACTGAATATGTTAATTATTGTTTATGCAGGAAGATTTTTAAGAAAAGGTCATAAGATATCCTTCTGCTTATTAGTTAAAAAGAGGCCATTTAAAAAGTAATACCCTGTTGCTATCCATAAAAAGACGCTTTGGATCTAACACAAATTCTTCATGAAGAGCAATGAGAAAAGTGTATGGGCTTTACTAGGCAGGTGGTCAGGCTGGTGCTATTTGGTCCTAATAGGAGTTTAACCTCTGGAAATTAATCTCTGTTGACTAAAGATTAATTTCTGTGACTAGTAAGAGTGGTGCTGTGGAGGTTTTTTGCCTTTGAAAATGTGGTTTAACTTGAGCCTACGGGTAATGTTAGCAGAAGCACCTCCAGGTCAGTGAGGAGATGTGCCCTCAGGAGCCTGTTTGCAGAGACAAGGATGTCCCCGAGCATCAGGGCACAGCCAGGGCAATGGAGGTCACACAGAGGGCAGGGTCATGGGAAGGAGGGTGACCAGTGGGGTGGGGAGTCCAAGGTGGGGCAGTTTCCTCAGCTTTCATCACGTAACATCAGTAATGAAGGCTGTTGCTTTACTTTGGGCACCAACCCCACACCACTGTTGGAAAACGTGCATCAGCATCACCAGTGACCAGCAGGAGCGTGCTGCAACCCTCCTGACTGGATTTTAAGAGCTGCTGGGAGAACCTGTGGTTGGTGGGGGGTGTTTAACTCTAGTGCACTGTATCTGGGTGAGCTTCCCAACCCAACAGCTGCCTGAAAGCACTCCCCAAACTCCCCCAAAGGAATGGGAGGGCTCATCCAAGGGCAGAAAAAGCCTTTTGCAGTAATTAGTGCTGTCCACCGTGCTGCAAGCTGCCTGCAATGAGCATGTCGACATCTCTGCGATGTGCTCGCATTTCAAAGACTGTCCTCCCAACCAGCTGCATCTGAAGAAATCGAGCAAGTTTTTTAATTTTTTTTTTTTAAGATACCATGCCAAGCCTTTTGAAATGAAACCTGGGGCAGGCCTACTGGAGATTAATGTAGGAAAAATGCTGCTGGCTTGATAAGCCACAGATGTGTGTGAGATTTGCTGTGGCTGTTGACAGCTCATGATGGTTTGCAGCCTGCGAGGGCCCCCTGCTCCAGGACCAATGGCTGGTGGCTCAGTGCAGGGTTTGACTGAGCAAGGTTGTTGAGCGAAGGTTTTGAGGCTTGGAAGAAAAACCAATGAGAGCCTTAGACCTTATCTGGACCCACACTGTCATTGCAAGGTTTTGTTATTTAGGCAAGAGGAGTGGTATTTATATTAAAAAAAAAAAAAGTTGCTACTGGCAATTGGTTTTATAACACTATGTTGAGAAGACACAAGCATAAAAGTGAAAGCATAAGATGATGATGAAAACACCCTGTTGTGTTGCTCTTGGGGGACTGAAAGCGACTTAGGTTGGTGGAATCATGTCCAGTGGACAGAGAGGAGCTGCGCTTCTGTTGACTCTACATACATAATGAAAAATATTCAACTTTTGTTAGAGGAGACCTTCATTGAGTCCTGTTAGTTAGTGCCAGTAACACTAACAAATGGACAGCAACTTGGTTTTTGCCTTTTTTTAAGTTTAAGAGCACCCTCTCATTGAATACTGTCACAGGAGCTGTGCAGGTGTGACAGGAGGTCCCCTCACAGCCTGTTAGGAAACAGGATGGTCTGGCTGCAGTAAGAGCTTTTGTTCAGTCATATGGATTTCATTTGTCACCACTTCATTTTCCTACCATTCAGCTTGTTTCTTAAATTTTGGTAAGCTGACAGAAGGGGTACTAAAACTCTAAAATCTCAGTCCTGAAAAATCACAGTTACCTCACAGTCTATAATTGCATACGTGAAGTTAGGATTTTTTTATCTGTATCACTTATTTATATATATATATATATATATATATAAAATCATATATAAAAATGATATATAAAAACATTATTTAATTCTAATTTCATCAATCCTTCATCACATTGCCATTTAGGATTTAAAGTATTGGGGTTTTTTTAAGAAAATATTTTTGGGTTTTTTTGTGTAACTCACATTTGTGTTGCTTTGTTTCTAGAAAGTTAGATATATAAAAATATGATGAAATGAATAATTTATTGACATTTACCATACACACAGACTGCATTCTTTATGAGATGCTGCCAGTTTTTTTAATCAAGCACTGTTGTCTTGATTATATCAGGGCCATGTACTTCACTAACTTGTGGAGATAATGTACACATGAAGATATCCCTTGCATGCTGTCAGTGACCTTTCATGCACAAATCCCCTGGGACACTCATCCTCTGCTTGGATTAAGGTTCTTCCACAGCTGCATTTTCACATGAGCTGATATTTTATGTTCAGATTTATTTTAGACAGGAAATTAATTTAATTAAATTTGCCGTTCGTTTTAATTTTGAAGTGATGCTTTTTTTAATCACCCTAAAATACCTTTGCACATCCTAGTGTTTATATGCAACTTCTTGGTGCCAATAATTTCTACAACTGGATAACAAATTGGAATTGGTACAACCCCAATGTCTGACAAGTCTTGGGCAGATGAAGAAAATTGGTATGCCAAAACATTTTGAAAGTAATTTGAACCAAAATAATCTTTGGGTTTCTTTCTTGCAAGAACAGCGAAGACTTCTATAAATTGTACTAAACACTAGGTGAGAAAGTATATTGATGTTATCTTGAAATGAACCTGGTAGCTTAAATGCAAATATATATGGATTATGAATCCATGCATGTGCTTGTAAATAAATTTGCAAAGATTCAGGCCTTCCTTGTCTGTCATTTTTACACAGCCTCTATTGCATGCTGAGGCTGGTTCATTTTGCCTTGTGTCTAACCAACATCTCATCGTGCACTTTAGAGGCAACTGGTATTTAGCATATGCATTTTTATGTGGAAAAGTTGTACAGTGGTAGCACACACAAGCTTGATAGAGATAACTAAGAAATAATTTCCATATATGATTAGAAAAATTTTATTCCCTGTATCCTCAGAAGTCATAATAATTGCAGGCAGCGTCACTTCAGTTACCCAAAATGTTTGGATATTTGAGGAAGAAAATTGAAAATGGTTTCATTTCAATTATTCTATAAAATAGAGATATTCCAACATTTTTTGGAGCAGATGAGAGGGATGGAATATGTCATGTCATGTCATGTTATATGTTATGTTATATGTTGCGTTACGTTATGTTATATAGAAGATCATGATGATCTCATAGATCTTTCCGATATCCTGTGCTCACAGTATGAGGGGGGAATAAAAAGTATTGTAGATCAGGCTCATTTGATTCCTCTTTATGTTTATAAGCACCCAAGAGATTGACACAGCAATAGTCAAGTTAATATCTTATGCCCTCTAATACCATCATGATATTAGCAAAGTAAAGGCTGTTATCTGCATTTGTAAAGGGGTAATTGATGCACTGCTCGATTAAGCCCCAGAGAGGGGTTTTTTTTGTCACCTTTCCTTTGTGGTTTGCCAGTGCAAATAAATCTCCTCATTGATTTTGCGGTTCCTGTGGGGCTCTCGGTAAAGCTCCCATATGTTATTGTCTAAAATCTTGTATTCTTGTGTGATATTTCAATGTTCACTATTCAGGACGTTATTTTTCGTTACTTAGTGGAATAAATTATTAGTTCATCAGTTCTAGATTGTTGCATGCCTTTGTGGGTAAATCCAACAATATAAATGTAAATTCAACTTTAGGAGTTTTGTGATGGGCAGCAGGGTAAAAATGTACTCCCAACTGGGGTAGGAATGCCTCCCTATCTCCAGACAAAACTTCTTTTAGTTAGCTCATCTGTTGTGCTAAGACAACCTGCAATGGACATTTCAGCAGTGTTTATAGCTTTATTATGCAAGTTGTAGGGTAAGATACAGGCACAGTTTAATAAGGCTCTCAGAAAAAGAATTTTGGGTAACATACACATTCTCTGAATTTTTGACAGGCAGCTACATTGTAGCTGAACCATGTCTTCTAGGTGGTTCTTAGTGCCATGAATCTTATTTTTGTGCTCTTAATCCTTATGTTACTTAAATCCATTATTCATTGAGTGGAATGAGTCTATGGTCTGAAAATGTCTTAAAGAAGCAGAAATCTGAATAAAACTGCTTATGAAGTTTTATTTATGGATAAAAAGTACAAAACTTGCATATAAAATGTCAGAAATTGCAGTGCTCAACGAAACTCCTGTTGGACTGTTTGCATTTTTTCTTTTGTTGTTTTGCATTTTGTTCTTTTTGTTTCTTTTTTAGGAATAATGGAGAAGTGTAATTCATGTCTAGATAATTTGTGGTGGTTTACCATTGAAATGTGTACTAATTGGAGGAATAGGCACTGGAACCTTTCACACTTGCATAGGGTATGAAATTCCAATAATTAAAACAGTTAATATTTCTTCCTGAAAAAAAGTCTATTGTCCCTTAGGAAAGAGCATGTTACAAGAGTGAAAACAAATGTGGTAAAGCAGAAAGTGTGGTAAATGGGAAACGTACTGTCAAAGACTTTCTGACACATCTTTTCATTTCCAAAATTAAAACCAGAATAAATTATTAAGCACTTATAAGCACATGAAAGGCTGAATTGTAGTATTCCTTGTGAAAGGCTTTTGATTTTCAAGAATGGTAACAGGGAGTTGTATGGTTTTGTTTGTTTTTTAAAAGCAATACAAAAATAAAAGGTACATTGCCATTTGGTCTTTTGATTGAGAACTGAATACAAGTAGTTATAGACATCTTAAAAATGATCAGCTTCTCTGTTCTCCTACTTATCTTCAGGCTAAAAGGAACTGTAGAAGAGGGGACACCACACAAGTTTTTATGTTAAATATTAGTCCACTTTCTCCTGTCCTTGCTGTACAGGTGTTCACTCTCTATTTCTCTGGAGGCAAGGTGGGGAGGGGAGACCTCAGTCACTTCATTTTATGCTTTCATATCACATGGATGTCGTTAGATTTTAATTGTTACACTTAAAATATTTTATACATACATTGAGAAAGTAACTATCTGAAAAAAAAGAAGGATCTTTCAGCTGACAGCTCCAAATGTCATTCCTGAGTATTTGTGGAAGTATATTAAAATTATTTCCTTAGAAGAGAAAAGGAGATGAGTTGTCTGACAGGAAGTCAGACTTTCATTAGTTTGTGTTTTCCTAGGTGAACTTTGTAGACAGAAGGTGGAAAAGCATTCAAGAAAATGAAAGCTGAAATCCTTTGCATTCCTGGTGCAATGCAGGAAGAGCTGCCTGTTCTCCACTGGTGCTCCGTGCCATCCCTCTCCCAGTTCCCTATTTTTGGAACCTCTGTAGAAGGTCAGTGGGAAACATTACCCCCAGCTCCTAGGGCAAAAGCAGCCTGGATTATCATTCATGAGAAACTAAAGATGGATTGATAGTAGAGAGCAAATTGTTTCTCCTGTTAGTATTTCCTAGAAGAATGCAAGCAGCTTAAATTTCAGTTGTACAAAATTAGTTGTATTAAAAAAAAAAAAAAAGCTTAGGTCTCCCCTCCCCACCTTTGGTCAATCATTCATTGCTTATATCCAGTGTTTGAAATCTAATCACTGTTGATGAGAAAATATTTCAGGAAACTATCTAGACAAAGCCTTTTAATATACATTTTAAGAGAACAGTTACTTGTTAAGTTGATAAGAATAAATTATATAATGGATTCATAATAATATACTTTATTCTTTTTAATGTGTGATTGCTGAGCTTATGTTAGAAAGCAATAAATACCTACATTGGTATTTTATGTGTGTTATTATAACTAGCCACTGAAAGAGAAACATACAGCAGGTCACAAAAGAGTTGTTAGGAAATCCCTTGTTTCCTGTATGGTTGTCTTGTATTGGGGCTTCTTGGCTCTAGTCTCTTTGGTCAGACTGGGATGCACTGGACAGGAGGTTGCTTCATGTATCCATGAAATATGTTTGGTTTTGCAACTAACAAAAAAAAAGGCTAAGGGTCTGGGATACATGAGAGTGTCAGGGTGAGATACATGGACAATGTGACTCAAGGATTTTGGTCCTAGTACACCTGTGCCCATCTTACTTTTAAGCTCCAGCTTCCCAACAAATGTCTTCTCAAGTGTGACAGTGCTGGGTTCTGGGTTTTGCCTCTTGTGGCTAGGGCTATGAACCTCAGTGCATCCTTGGCTGGGAGCTGTGGCTTTGTCCCTGTTTTACCAATTGGTAGCTGTGACTCTTAAGAAATCTCAGTATATGACTTCAAGGAAAGCTGGATTTATGTTGCCTTTAAAAATCTTTTAAGTATTAACTAAAACACTCAGATCTCAAAGTGTATTCAGAAGTTTCACTTAAAAATTCTAGTCCTGTAGAAGGGTAGAAAGTGCCAATTTCATCATTTGTTGAATACCAACAGCTTATTTATGGCTTCTTTTGACACTCAGTCATGCAGCAGAGGCAAAGGAGCAGCTGGTAATGCGACCAGTAAAAGTTAAAATAAAGGGGAGGAAATGCTATATAACAGAAGCAGAGGGATATTATTAGCTTCTGCAGTCTGCTAGAGAAGATCCAGGGAATGAGAAAAGCTCATTAGGAAGGAAGGGAAATTTCCCCTAGGCTCCTGTACCCATCTCCCCCACACTATCTTTCAGAATTCGTGTGTCCCAGCAGGAGCCATTCTGGCCCCGGCTGTGAAAGGCAGAAATAAAGGGCATTAGATGCAGAGATGTGCTTGATAACCCCACAGCTGAGTCTAACACTTGCAGTATGTTTTTGTTGAAAAGCGTTTCTTCAGTGTAATTAAAGGTACTGGATAAGAAATAAAAATGTCCTGAGTTGAGGCGGCTTGGGGATTTAAAACTGAACTTCATTCTGTATGTTGTGTTCTCAAATTAGGCAGGACCAGGGTGACCTTTCATTAGAAGGCAGGTGGTGAAGTACAGACCTGCTGGACACACATTGATGATTGTACCTGGATTACAATGCTCAGACGATGCCATATCAGTAATACATGGAAAATCAGGATTCCTGTCCCTGTCCTGTATGGCCCTTTGTTGTGGCAAACATAGAATCATAGAATCACCAGGTTGGAAAAGACCCATTGGATCATTGAGTCCAATTATTCCTATCATATACTAAACCATGCCCCTCAGTGCCTCATCCAACCATCCCTTAAACACCTCCAGGGAAGGTGACTCAACCACCTCCCTAGGCACCCTTTACCAGTGCCCAATGACGATTTCTGTGAAAATTTTTTTCCTAATGTCCAGCCTAAATCTCCCCTGGCGGAGCTTGAGGTCATTCCCTCTCATCCTATCCCCTGTCACTTCAGAGAAGAGGCCAGCATCCTCCTCTCCACAACCTCCTTTTAGGTAGTTGTAGAGAGCAATGAGGTCTCCTCGCAGCCTCCTCTTCTCTAGGATAAACAACCCCAGCTCTCATGGGACTGCCCATCTCCTAACCTTACTGTGCTTGCTCTTAGAGCCTTGAGTCTTGCTCATTTATCTCTTGGTGAGAAACTGCTCCTGATATTGACTGTAATGACAGTGTAACGTCCTCTTCTTCCTTGTTCTATTTGACCACCCACTTCCTAAGGTAAGTCCTCATTCCCCTGAGCTTATTTGGCTGGCAAAGATGGTGAGGTACTGTAATATGTTCAAATTTCTGCAAGAAGTGAAATGACAGGAAAAATTAACATTAAAAAAAACCCCATCAAAACAAACCATCCCCAAACCCCACAACGTCCATCCCTATTTTCTTAAAACAGAAACAAGCTCTTCACAAAGGAAATCATAGAAGGAGCATTTAGAAAGTCAAAGGAAGAAGAATTCAAACCCTGTAAAAGGCATGTGTCTCAGCAAAAGAGGCCAGGTCTGGCTGACTACGGTTTTTGTGACCCTTCTGCACATATTCCAGATGAGACTGCTCTTTCTTCAATACTGAGAGAGTTGAACCATACCCAGTTCACTGAAGGAGGTACCATTGACATTTGATTTGTTGCATGAATACTTCCCTGTGCCTGCCAAGGACTCCTCTTGTGATAAAGCATAAGACAGCATTCACTGTTTTCATAAGTGCATCATGTTGATGATGATATTTATTGCAGGATCAATTCAAGCTCTCAACTGTTTCTCGGTCATTAATGAGCCATCAGATTGTAAAAATAAATCCTTGCAACTAGTCTTGTGCACTTAACATTGTGTTTTACACTAAAATATAGTCACCCTCACTTGTGGTTTTTTTTCTTTTATTTTAGTTTTACCCATTTCCTTGTATACAGCTGCCACTGAATTCCTTTCTGCTGGCAATGCTTTTCAATTTAATTCATTGAAAGAGTTTGTATTTTTATCTCAATATAGAAAAGAACAACACTTAAATATCTGTCCCATAGTTGTTCTTGACAATTTCTGACAGTAATTTTTCTCCAACCCGATAGTTCTCAAAAATACACATTTCCATTTTGTCTTGGCTCAACTTCTCATGCAATTCAGTTTCTCGAGTTGTCTTTAATCTTCTTTTGAGTAACATTTCTCCTGTATCACCATGTCAAATGATTTATTAATGTCCAAATATGAGAGATCTCTTATATCAACTTTCTTTGATAAAAGTTTTCTAGAAGAAAAGAAATTATTTAACTAAGTACATGCACTGCTTGTTAAGTTGGTCTACATTATACACTCACTTTCCTTCAAGATTTCTTCAAAAGCATTAAATACTTAAATCTAATTCTCTGGAGTAATTTCTCTTTGCTCTGTTTTAAATATTGGCACTATATTATTATACTATATTCTCTTTCATCATCTGCAATCATCTGTGACGTGGAAAACTTATCATAGATACTTAATGTAGCCTCTTTCAATTCTGTGTCTGCCAACCTGGATATATTAAAATTATTGCGTTTTGCTTCCAATTTAGTTGTGATTGTCTCATATCCTCATTGCCATTATTTATATCACCCTGATCCACTCTGAAAATTGAAGTCAAGTTCTCATTTAAATCTGTATCTAGATGATCCTACCTGTATTGTATAACACTCTTTTTTCTCCCTTGCTGTTCTTGTCCTGTTTGTACACAACTATTGGGTTGCAGTTTGTTCTGAAATACAACTCTTCAAACTTGCAAAACAGCATTTGTTCGAGTTGTATTAAAAAATAATTTTTAATAGATATTGTGATATTTTTCATATACCTTAATTTTTTTAAAGATTAATCTTGCACTTATTAAAATGAAGTGTTTATTTTTGTCATCTTAGAAAGTGAGGTAAGTTTTCTTTATTAAAAAAAAAGAGCTAAGAAGGAAAAGCAACAGCTCCCACACTGCACACTGAAAATTAGTTTGTCCTTAGCAAGTGAGATGGTTTTGGCAGCAATCGCACTAAACAGGGATTTTCCAATCTTGGCTGCTAACATGAGATTCCTTGTTTAGGATCACATTGCTTGTAGATTACAGAATTGGCCACAGAATAGACACACTACTCAAATGACAGATTTGTCCAACCTGTGCCGTGTTACAGGAAACAGGGCCATGTTTTGTAAACCAGAGCTAATATTTTCCATCTGTAACCAAGTACAAGACTGATGAAGGACATAAAGAATATTCTGCAATGGACAGTGACTGGAAGAAGAAATCCATAGTCTTAAAAAACCCCATTGCATTTAATTTTGATTTATTTCTCTCATTATAATTTGTAGTGTCCTGAAAATTAATGCTATTCTTTTCTAGAAAAGTGTACCTGCAAGAGCTCAAAGCAGCAGCGAGCGGGCAGATTCTCCACAGAGGCTTTTATACCTTTTCTGCAACTTACCACAAAACGTTTCCATTTATTAGTTGACTTTGTAACATTCCCATGAAAATGCATTAGGCATGTTATTGGGCAAAATGTCAAAAATGGGTCAGTTATAACGTGCTTCCTGCCCCCCTGCTTCCTACAGGACTAAACAGGCTCTGCCAAATTTGATTTCTTTTCTAGAATACCCGAACTTATACACGTTGTGAGAAAGCCAGGACTCCTACTTCTGCTTTACCCCAGCAATCCCTACTGAAAGTGCCAAATCTAGACATTAAGTGCTAGATAATGGTCAGAAGGAGCTTCTTATTCCTCACATGAAGAATGAGCAACAGTAAATATTTCATGCGTCCACTTCCTCAAATGCCATAGTACTTGAAAATAGACAACTTTCAGTAGTTATTTATAGGTATTTAGCTTATTGTAGTGCTAAAATGTTCCCCTGAAGTGTCACTTTGCATTTGAGGATGGGGGAGATAGATTCTCCTAAACCACCAAAGAGCTCACATTGGAGCTGGGTGAATCCTGCCCTCAACTGGTCACTGTTTTCCCCTGATTGTAAAGGGAGAGCTGCAGCTATTTATTTTTTATGTCCCCTCAAAGTTGCTGAGCATGTTGCAGGCTGTAAGCATAACGTGTGAATACTCAAAATTTTCTTGATTTGTCCTTGGTAGAGGAGAGCTCACTGGGAGATGCTGTTGTGTTTTCAAAATTGGTTTAGAGAGAGGGAGAGGCTCTGGCTAGGGTGATGGCAGAGTGGCTCTGTCAAGAGCTCTTGCTGAACACATTGTATGTGGATCAAGTGTGTTTGGGGACAGGAGTTCACATTTGCAGGACAGGGACTTGTTTTAGAAGGTAGGACCAGAAATGCCAGTGAGAACAAGTGAGAGTTCTGTAAGATCAAAACCAACCCAGATCATAATCGTCCTCAATAGGTGATAGCAGGGTGCAAAAGGGAAAACACTGGCCAGGTTGCGGCTTCCAGGTGGCTGAGGTGAAATACCCAGAAAATGATGCTGATGATATGCAGAACAGATGGCCACAAAAGTTTTGCACCAGTGGAAGGGAATTTCTTAAAGGGCAGAATTTGGCTCAAAGTATTTCTCTGAGGTTGTGGTGCCTGCAGAATTCATGGGACTGTGTTTTAACCACAGTGTGGGAAATACTGTCTATATAAAGTAAATACTCCTCTGCCCAGCTGTATTTGATAGCAATGACTGTGCAAATCTGAGTGGCTTTTTTTTCCCCCCTCATAAAGATTATTGCTCCTGTAAACAATTACACACACTTCCACCCTAATTTCCATCTGCACAGAGTAGCACATGGCTAATCTAGGACTGCTTTGGAGGCGTAAGAATATTTTAAAGTGCTCCTAGAAAGTATGCTTTATGAATAAAGATTAGCAAATCACTGGTGGGAAATACAACTCAGTTATGTGTTTCAAGAGAAATAAAGTAACAGAGGAGCCTTTCCTTTACCAGATAATGGACCTGGCTGTAGAATTTCAGTTAGTAATCATATATTTATGACACAAAGTAAGAAAACTCATTTAACATCTCAGTGCTTGTCAAACACAAAGATACTTTCAAGCAAGTTTAGTATCAAATGAAATGGTTTTCTCACACTGAGTAACAAACATTTCTAGGAATAAACAGCTTGAAGTGATGTTATGGTCCCAACCTTCAGTAGGTTATATAAGAAGAATATTGGCGCCATCTCAAATGGTAGCGGTATTAGGGATCGTTACCTCAAAGAAGCTGTCATCCTACCTTAGGTAGTCAGTAGCTGCTAAAACAGTAATAGAAAAAATTAGTGACTGAGATTAGGGCGTGGTTCATCTAGGGGAATGGGTACCTGCTTAAGATGACTGCTCTTTCAGGCTGGGAGTCTGATAGTATTATTGTAAACTAAGACTGAGCCATGGCCTGGGATATACCATGATATTTGTGACCACAGTTCAAGTGAGTGAGTACTAACAATTCAAATCAGTCGTAAATAGAGGGTTCCAAGGTGTCTAGCTATTGGGGAGTGTTTGACTTATTTTCTGCATTTTCATTTGGTGAGAAAAGTTTTTTGAAGGTAAATCTCGTATTTGCTTTAGAATGGGATTTAGGATAAGACCTTTCTTTGTAACAGTTCATGTTAATCACAAGGAGATGGGACAGCACAGCTGAGTAACATTTTCCATATCTTCAGCCATGAGCAACTTAAAGTGCAGAACTTTGGTGGTTGCTCTGTGGGGATTAAATTAAGTTTGGAATTGGAGAGTTTGCTTGACCTAGATAACAGAGACACACAAATAAAGCTAATCAAAATGAGACCTAGCACTGGAATCACTAAGTGCCGCCATACTCTTTCAAAGCAGGTCATGGGCTGTCTCTATTCACTGGGTAAGGGCTTAGGCTAGTGGGTTTTTTTCTGGCTGATTCAGATGAAAGCTAGTCCTGTCTGCTGCCTTACACCAGTTTTGGCCAGGCAGTTTAAGGGCAGACTTTCACTCTCCTATGCAAAAGCTACACGTCTTGTCTGATAGGCTGCCATTGATTTTAAGATTACCAACAAAGTTGGGAAATAGTGTTGTTTCAGAAAAATAGAGGTAGCTGAGCCTACATAACTAGTGGTTCTCTTAGTGTTTTACAGCTACAGGATAAAAGCCAGCTTTAGCAAACACACATATTTCTGTTAAGCATTTGCCAGAAATACCCATGATTGTGAGTAAATTAGTCTGCTGCTTGTGGCTTTGTTTATGAGTAGAATTGGAGCTAGCTTTATGGTTGTCAACACAGGGGATTCAGGTACACATTTCTTGTGGGAACATAGTCCTTCATAGGTAGGATGAGAGCTGGCACTTGCAGGAACCTCCTCCAAAAAGGAGGCTAAGTTTTAGTTTTCCTAAATGGAACTAAACACTTCTGTAGTATTAAGGCAGTGGTTAGTGCTGAGACAGATACTCAGCTCACAAAATCAGAGTCTGTTGGCTCAGTTCTTGGATTCTTGTACTTTAGTCAAAGTTGGATACGGAAAAGGAGAAAGCTTTATCATATCCAGTGCTGGTCAGGAATACACTATCTTGCTAAATAGAGTCAGCCTTGTAGCATCCACTACAAGAACCCCAGCTGGCCCCCATAACTGGTTTGCCAGTTTTAATTCAAGAACAAGTTAGTTCTACTGACAGCTAAGGATGGAGGTCAGTGGTACGACCATAGGCTTACTTCTGCTCTTTGTTCTTTCTGGTTTAGGCTGGAGGCTGAGTCAGGTGTGTGGTTGTATAGTGACTCATTCCAGGGCAGCACTTGCAGGTAGGATTAACATCATATTAAGAAGAGATGTGGGACCAGAAGGAATAGATTACTTTATTTGTTGATTTCTTCTTCTTGCTTCCCATTTGGAGAAATTTACTGTGTCCA
Source organism: Piaya cayana (assembly GCA_013389865.1). Taxonomy (NCBI): domain Eukaryota; kingdom Metazoa; phylum Chordata; class Aves; order Cuculiformes; family Coccyzidae; genus Piaya; species Piaya cayana. The sequence continues at coordinate 29,492 of WAAB01013152.1, forward strand.
ACATGATTAGAAGCTCCTTTTGTGGATGATACGTGAACCTCTGAGCACAGCTCTTGACCCTTGCATTTCTTTTCAGTGGTAAATTGTTATTTATAGCAAGGAGTTTGACAGAGGCTGCGGAATTATTGGTGGTATGTTTTATAAAGCAAGCCAAACGAGGAACAAAAATAATTCAGATTCAAATTCCTCTAAGCCCAAGCTCTGCTTTAGCTCTGTTGCTATTCATGGGATCCACGAAAAAAAAAAAAAGAAGAGGCATTAAAGCCTTTCAGAGTTGTTGAGTTCTTCCCAATTCTTGCAGAATTTAGACCTTAGTCTAATTAAACCCTGGAGAAAATAAGAATTTGATGTAGCTGGAAATCTGGTAGCAGACATGAAAGAAGTGCACAAACTGTTAAATTGCTGCTGCGTGAGGAGCTGGACAGGAGGAATATAAGGAGTGAAGGGGAACTGTGGCATTACCATTTGCAAAAAGCTGTTGGATTTTGCAGAGTTTCTCTGGAATGAGGAATGACCTGGGACGCCCTGGAGACATACCTGGGCACCAAGTCAGAATCATGCACAAACACGTGGTGAGGGACTGACTTGCACTTGGCCCTGACCATTCGCACTACAAATACATTGGTCACCAAGCAGGCAAATTAAGAGGCTGTCAGCTTCCTGTGGCAGGAGAACGAGCTCCTGGGGCTAGGAAAGTCATTGAGAGGGCAGTAATAAAAGCTGTAGCCAAACAGGACTATAAGTTGCTGGGAAAACACTAAGAAGAACAGGGGAAATGGTTGTAGTATTTGTAAATATTATCTGCATGAAACTACATGTATCTTGGTGTTGTGAAAAGCTTTCACAGTGCTTTGTGAAGAATTAGGCCTGCAGTGAAATGGGAGCAGATGAAAGCTGGAAGTTATCAAGCTAAACACTAGTGAGGGTTTACTCTTCCAAAGTTCATGTGGGCTAGCTTGTGTTGTCCCTGTGTTGATCACCTGCCTGCTGTGGAGAACTTTTTTCCTTTTCCTTCTTGGACTTCAACAGAGCAGTAGTCTAATGAAGTCCTGGATTTCTTTTCCTCCTGTGTTCTATTAGTACCCTGTTGGAAAAGCGAGTTAAATGTCTGAGCAAGCAGATCCAAACCATGCCCCTTGAGTTTCTGGAAGACATAGTGAGAGTTCCTGTGTTGCACGTCCAGCATTCCCAAAAGCCCCGTCAGACTGGAAATGGGAGTTTTGGTGTTGCTGAAAAGTAAGAAAAATTAGTATTTACTTCCTTTCCTCATAAATACCAAATTTACTCAGGCTTGCACATTACAGTGGACTGTGCTCAGGCCCTTGGGCTTGGGCTTTCCCAATTCATCCCTTGCCTTCCAACATATTTGCTGTGTGGTTAGGTAGTCAGGGGCTGCATGTGTTGAATGAGAAGGTCCTGGGGGACCATTCCCCCCAGTCTCCCCATGGCATATATTTGCCACACTTTCCTCACCACAGGGGACACCCCCAGAGGCTGATATTTCATATCACCATGTTGCCATGACCCTCCATGACAAGGGGAAAATTACAGTCAGTAGCCTCATTGGATTGCAAACCTTTATGAATACCGCAACTAATAGCCCGGGTAACTGGAAGATTAATTTCTATACCACCTGGCAGCAAGCTGTGGATTAGGCTGCACTCCCTCATGTGGGTTTAATGTTGGAGAAATGGGGCACTGGAGTACCCAGACAATCAGCCTCTTGTTTAAACAATGAGCTTCTCGGTCTTGTTAGCCAGCGCTCTTAAATTTTCATTTTATTCTGGTATGCAGGCTTGTGTGATGTGGAGAATTGCTTCAGCACAGAAAGACTGTAAACCTGTTCAATTAAAGGAAATGCTCAGATCCAGCTGTTGGTGTCCCATGAATGCCAGTGCTCCTCACAGAGTAAATAAGAATGACACACTCTGCCCTTGGAACAGATACGACAATTTCTGCCTTAATTCTCCTGAAAAAAGAGCCTTTGTTGGGGAAGGACAGTTGGGGAAAAGGGGAGGAATGCAAAGCTTGGTGCTGAGACAAGATCTTCTGCAGATGACAGTGAGGTCTCTATAGCATGAGTCTAGTAAGAAGGCATCATAAGAAGCACTTATAGTATAAGCTCCTCTTATAGCTACAGAATTGTCTGGTAAATTTTGAAAACTTTTCCCTTACGAAAAAATGTATGTTGCAGAGTGACTTACCCTATGCTTTCACTTCCAAGAAACATGCCAACAAGCATAGGTGCACTGTGCATGCACTTCCTGTGTGTGCAAAAGTATACTCTGCACATTTGGCACCTGCTTTTCCATTGGTATGACTTTGGTGACACATTGCTGCACTCATCTGTGGGTGACAAGACTGTTTGGGCAGTATTGGATGGTCAGTTGTTATGCCAGATGCCTTTTTTCAGGTAAAAAAAAAATACTTGTGTTGCCAACATTCAAAGCAATTCCAACGATTATTTTCTATAAAACTGTTGAGGATTGACTCCATTTTTGCTTTCACATCTACCCACAAAAAAATGGATTCCTTTGAGCATTGACTTGATCATTGGGAAGAGGTAGTTATTCTGTAAAAACTGCTTTACAGACAAAATGTTTTGAACTGGTACAATGTCTTGCTGGTCTTCCTGATACTTCCTGTTCACTCTTGCATACTGATATTTTCCAACCAAGGGTAAGGAAATGTCTGTATTTGAACATGTGTCCACTCATACAGAGTGAGGCAGTCAAGTTTGGGCTTGTCTCACTGTGGCAGGTCAAAGCATGTTCTATAACCACCTTTTTGCCTCTCCCCTCATGGCTCCCAAGCTGTAAGGTTAGTCTAATTTCTTTTTTCTGTTGGATTTCATATATAAATATATAAAATATATGAGTTTATATTATATATAGGGTTTTATATATCTATAAAGGGCTGTAGTAGTTTCAGTAGGCGCTGAGTACACTCCAACTACAAATGCACAGCAGCTGAATCTATTGGTTGTGTCTCAAAAATAAGCTGAGTACCTGAGACTGGATCAGGGGAAGGAAGATGTGGGGGTGGGACAAACCACAGAAAGAAACAATAGGCCGTTGACCCAGGCTTCCACTGAGTCGACATAGAATCATAGAATCATCNAGAGTGAGGCAGTCAAGTTTGGGCTTGTCTCACTGTGGCAGGTCAAAGCATGTTCTATAACCACCTTTTTGCCTCTCCCCTCATGGCTCCCAAGCTGTAAGGTTAGTCTAATTTCTTTTTTCTGTTGGATTTCATATATAAATATATAAAATATATGAGTTTATATTATATATAGGGTTTTATATATCTATAAAGGGCTGTAGTAGTTTCAGTAGGCGCTGAGTACACTTCAACTACAAATGCACAGCAGCTGAATCTATTGGTTGTGTCTCAAAAATAAGCTGAGTACCTGAGACTGGATCAGGGGAAGGAAGATGTGGGGGTGGGACAAACCACAGAAAGAAACAATAGGCCGTTGACCCAGGCTTCCACTGAGTCGACATAGAATCATAGAATCATCAGGTTGGAAGAGACCCACCAGGTCATCAAGTCCAACCATTCCAAACACTAAACCATGCCCCCTCAGCACCTCTTCCACCCGTGCCTTAAACACTTCCAGGGAAGGTGACTCAACCACCTACGTGGGCAGCCCATTCCAATGCCCAATGACCCTTTCTGTGACAATTTTTTTCCTAATGTCCAGCCTAAGCCTCCCCTGGCGGAGCTTGAGGCCATTTCCTCTTGTCCTGTCCCCTGTCACTTGGGAGAAGAGGCCAGCTCCCTCCTCTCCAGAACCTCCTTTCAGGTAGTTGTAGAGAGCAATTACATGAACCATCTCCCATGTCTTCAGAGACAATGGAGCCTCACACCCCAAATCCTTGCCCCAGAGCAGTGGATGGAAACCTCATCTGTCATTGTCAAACCATTGTGTCTTTGGAAACGCAGCTTTCCCTATTCCTCCTGTCTCTTCACCACAGCCTCATTTTGTTCCTTGTCTATGAATGATAATGTGAAGGCTTTGAAATGTCACTGGCCACAGTTTCAGCTGCTGAGGTGGAAATGAGTCTGTGCAGGACTACATAATGAAGTGCTCAATTGTTAATTAGCAACTGTCTAAGCCACGCATACACCTATCTTCATCTATCAATCTATCTATGTAAATACATCTAAATAAATAGATACATACCTATCTTCATCTATCAATCTATCTATGTAAATACATCTAAATAAATAGATACATACCTATCTTCATCTATCAATCTATCTATGTAAATACATCTAAATAAATAGATACATATTATGTGTGTTTCTGTGTGTATATATACACCATTTGTGTACACGCAGATATTTAAAAGAAAAAAAAAATCAAATGCTCATCTCTGTTGCCCAGTTGAGAATGTGGCACTGTGCTTTAAATCAGTGCAGAAGATGCAGCGGCTGTTGGATCAAAGCTTTGCAGCTTTTCTAATGTATGAATCTTGTTTTAAGCAGCAGTTGAGACCACAACCTTTGCGCAAGAAGTTTCATTGAAGACATCCCTTCTGCACATTCCCAGCAGACCAAATAAGCCTTTTGTGGTGGATGGTGAAACATTGGGCAACCAGACATAGTTTTCTTTCAGCTAAATTAAAATGGCATAAACAGAGAAGAGGTAGTATAAACAGTTGATGAGGTGATACAAGTCAGCACAGTTAAGTGGGCTGAAAACAAGTATTTAAGGCCTTCCAGAAATGTTCCTCCATGTTTGGATAAGAACATAAGATAAGTGGTCAAAAGCATCCAAGCAGCTCTAGAGCCAAAGCCCAATGAGTTATTAGTCCCTGATGAGGGTAGATGCTTTCAAGACCATCCCCACTGTGTGCTAGCAGAGTGACAGTACCCCTAGATGAACAGTTACAAAGCCAGATTGTTGCAGTGAGTGAAGTCTCTACCTATTCAGCTTGCTTGGGGTTTAGGTTTTTCCACATGTGCTCCCATGTGGAGGAAAAGCAGAAGGCTTGGTCAAGCATTGGAATAGGCCACTTTTTTGGTAAAGAAATTTTTCCTAACTTGCAATCTAAACCTCCCCTGGCACAATTTGAAGTAATTTCTTCTCATCTTATCACTTTTTACTTGCGAGAAGACACCAGCATCCACCTCACTAGAACCTCCTTTCAGGTAATTGTAGAGAGCAATAATATCTCCCCTCTCTGAACCTGGATGATTTGAGTTCCCTCAGCTGCTCCTCATAAGACTTATTCTCCAGACCCTTCTCCAGCTTCATTGCCCTCCTCTGACACACAGCTTACACAGAGCAGGGCTTTGCAGTGACAGGGAGTGGGACACACAAAACCCTTCCAACCTTGAAAAATGCCAGTAGAGCTGCAGGCAGGCTCCTGTTGCACAGCAGCCAGACTGGCTGGCACCCCACTGGGGTGCTTCATCCCCAGACAGCTGCAGCCAGCCACGATAACACCCATGGTGAGCAGGAGGGAGGGGATACAATCTGTCAGAGCAGGCTGGAGGGCAGCTGTGGGAGAGAACCTCAGCGGCACTCAGGGGAGCCTCTGCATGTGCTGCACACACCACTCATACTGCACATGTAAGACACTAACCACTTGTGCATGCGCCACATGCACAGCGCACTTGAGACACGAAACACACATCCCTGCACATTTGATGCACACAACACCCATCGGAGACAAAGCCCACTTTAGTACAGCACTTATGCACTGTACACATGAGAAAGCATAGGTTTATGCTCCATGCCTGGGATAAAAACCACACCAGTGACACAGGACCCGCGTGCTACTGCTGCAATGCACAGGTGTGGCACACAACAGTGGAGTAGGGCACTGTGCGTGCTCCACACAAACCGTGCTCGCTATACACCTGTGTGCTGCACAACACCCACAGCTGCTGCACACTCATACAACACCACAAACATGCCACTTATACCACACCACACTTGTGAGTACGCAATACTTGGATTGCACACTTTCAGCACAAGACATTTGGGCATTGCACACATGCTCAAAAACACCAGCTGCACATATGAAATACTCCTGCTGCTGCACACATGCTGCACATCCAGAAAACACCACATCATATGTCATGCACACTATGACATGCCACACACCCACAATGCACCACACTTGTGATGCTACATGTGATACTACATGTGATTGCAGACATGACACCACAAAGACATGCTGCATACCACATGTGACACTGCACATGCATGATGCTCCACATGGGACATTCCACATGCATGCGCCAACAGACACACACTACTCATGACACAAACCACAATACCAGTTCCCTGAACACACAGCCACACATGACACGTGTGCATTGCACACTCACCCAACACATCTGCACGCAGCACTCCTGTGCTCTGCATATTCTACACACACTGTAGCTCATACACATGCATCTTCTGCCACACATAGGCTTTCCCATGTCATTATCCTCCTTCTCAGCCCCCCATGCTCCTTTTCCATGGGTACTTACTGTGCAAGGAAGATTCTGTTCCATAACTCAAGCTCAATAAAGTCTCATGCCATAACCCTGGGGGGTGTGGGTGTGAAAGATGTTTACTTTATTATTATTATACTACTGCAATTTAACAACATGCCTGCACATTGTACTGTCAATCTGTCCCGTGATAGCAGCCCACCCCACTGTACATTAAGGGAAGCTTTTACAGTTTGCATTTCCCAGGAACTTCCCACTGGTGGGACTGACAAGAAGAAAAAGCAAAGCATATCACTGCCTGGTAGTAGAGCTGAGGAGAAGGCAGCATCCATCCAGCTCCACTCAGATGTACTCCTTTCCTCTGCCCATCACCTTTAACTATACAACCAAATAATAGCCATAACATTTGCTTTGGCCAACTCATTCTTTTACCTCTCCCAAAGCATTTATCCCTGTGATGCTCAGCAACACCACCTAGATTTTAGGCATCATTTGAAGCAATGCTGTAGCTGGCACCCAAGCACTAAAAATGCAGTTGGATAGCAGAGCAGTAGAAGGCTGTAGAAGTTGGAGATTGACACTCATTTCGCCCCAACTATGTAATAACAGTGGTTAATTTCAATGATCATAAAGCATCTGTTTTGCTTCACTTGTTTGAAAAAGTAACCAAACCCAGTAAAGCCTGTAAGCTTTTATATCTTAGCATTATCATACAGTGACCATCTCTCTGCTGTTTGGGTTTCAGTTTGGATGACCTAAGTCACAACTTTCTTGTCAGAGCTTCATTTTATTTGCCAGGTATTTGTACTCTTTCCCATGTAAAGCATTTATCTAAGCGCACTGATTATCAGCACACCTTCTCCCTCCCTTCAGAAGAACCAGAGATGCAGTACAACACCTTCAGCTAATGTTACTTCCACAAACATCAGTCAGAGGTAGCTCCCAAGCAACTCAGTCTATGCTCGTGGTGTGGCACAGCAGATGCTCAGCCATGAGTGAGTCAGCTTGCTTCTCTGTGCAACCCATCTCCCCAGTGCCACAGCTTGAGTGTTTCAGCTGTGAGCATGCCTTAGCAGGAATGCTGCAGGACAGCGCTCCTGAGTGCTAAGCATAGCTTTGACATAGAATCTCCTCACACATCATCTTCCTGCTCCATGTGGGCACATCCATGCATAGCAGGCAGATGCTCTGTACGTCCGGCTTTCACACATTTTAACCTCTCCTGGCAGTGTTAACAACCCAAGTCTAGAGCAAGAGCCATATTTCTGTTGAGGCCTGGATAGAGTAAAACACCTGGATTGCTGTGGTGGAGGTGTGCATTTTTAAAAAAGCCAAAGCCATTAAGCCCTATAAACTGCTGCATGTTCTGCATTAGGATACAGGCCTGAGCCCTGCCACGCTGAGGCTGAGGAGACCAGGACCTGCTCTGTCTTTGCAATCAAGCATTGTGCACAGCCAGCCACCCCATGAGTTGCCTCCCAGTCAGTGCTGCAGGACCTCATCACTGGAGATCTCCAAGTTTAAGAGCAGAAAATCTGCGCTCAGGTGCCTCCAGTATCCCTGTTTGAGACCCACATTATGAAAGATTAATTGCTTTTTGCTTGTCTAGAATGTATTTCAGCTGCAATACTTTTCTTGAAGTCTGAAGAGAAGGTACCCACGTGCCAACCATACCACTTGACAGTTAATGCTTACACAACATACAGGAGCATTACTGCAAAGCACCAGTCAAGTCCATCATGCTCATTCTGGTCCATAAAGCTTATGTCAAGACAAGCAGTTTCCAAATGAGCTACCACATTAGTTACATTATTAGGATCAGTCATCAGGTCACTCACTCATTTTCCTGTACAGGTGAATGCTCTCTTGCTCTGGTGTTTTCTAAAATTATTTATTTATTCACTGAATCAGAAACAGGTGAGTGTGCCTTCCTCCCATCTGGACTCTTTCAGCACCCAAGAACCACTTGTTTCACTAACAGCCACCCACTAACAGCAGTGGTTCACTCACAGCTTGAGGTCATCAGCAGCCCATGTCTATGCAAGCTCAGCATAGGAGAGGACAAGGACTTTACATGCATATTTTATAAAACCTGAGCACACTGAACAATTCAGAATTGCCTCATAGGGAGTACACATCTTCAGTGCACAAGACTACCTCTAACTATACCCCTCCAAGGTGCTGTTACCACTTTAATGAGTATAAGAGTGGTACAAGGTAACTTCCCTTGGGCGATGTTAAATGGAAAAGGCACCTTGGATCCTTTGTTATACCTGAAAGAAAGGTTTTAAATTATGCATACAATCTCTATTTTGGAAGGGGTTTCAATACCAGTGAAAAAGAATGATATTGCTGGTATGGATGAGTGGGAACTGCACATCTTGCTGGTGAAGAGTCACACAATGAAAAGGACAGGTAACAATATGTACTGTTGACTTTTCCCACCCTAAGATTCAGGCAAATGCACTGCAACTTGCCAGACATCCCAGGAAACCTCACAGGTATGGAGGCGTGTGCTCAAAAAACAGCCAGAAAAACCTAAGGCTTACAATCACATCAAACAGTAAGTTCTGCCTTACATAAAGATCTACAGGTAAGATATGAGTACAACCATTTCATCTGTCAAAGCCATGAGCTCTTGTTACCCTTATTCAACAACTCTTCTTCTAAGGCAGAGGTGCAAACAGGTTATATTACAGGCGCTGAGACCAAGAAATTTTTTCCCTAAAATTCATTACATTCCTCTGTTGCACAGAGTTCATGCAAGCAGCACTCTTATCCGAAATTTACAGTGATGAAAGTAAAACTAAGTTCATCCAACAGTTTGCATACTCAGTGGTTTTCTACACTTCTCACCAAACCAACTTTAAATTTTATTCAGACTGTGCATGCTATCACAGATTAGGCATTGTTACAATTACAATCCAGCTCAGCATATTACAGCATAATGCTATGCACTCATGCCATGAAGTCAAAACATCTCCTGAGCTACCACCATCATAACTTAAGTTCCTACGAAGTACAGTTTGACTCTATTGCCTCTCACCTTGAGTCTAGAGCATCTTAAAAACAAGTTTCTAAGATAAACTAACATGTTCTCAAAAGTATATGCTAAGGTATACAATACTTAACATCTAAACACTTGTACACAAGACCAGAGTCACAGAAACTGAAAAAAAGTATCTTCAGAAGTCATCTAGTTCTTCCCACCATTATTCTATAGTGCAGATACATCTGCATTGGGCTATATAGATTTATGTGCATCCTTTCCTGACCCATGCTTGCCAGCTATAAAATGCACTCCATAAATTTCCTTATGAAGTCTGTAGATGAAGCAGTGCTGGGCAGTCTTACTTTTAGGGAGATCTGGTGCATTGTCTAAACTTACTCTTTTTCATTGGCAGCTGTATTTAATCTTTCCTTCTCCTCTGACTGAGGCCAAACAGATAATTTCCTTTATTGCCTCCACGCCCCCACTCCCTGCCCTTGGGTGTCATGTTTTTCTAGACCCAGTTGTCGTGGATTTAACTCCAGTGATCCAGAGGAAGAAGCATCTCCTCTGTCTTAGCTTAATGGACAGAACAGTCATGCAGCAAATCCCCCTGGAGTCAGTAATTTTTATCCTGTGACCTCAGAGACATCATTCATGTTGCAACTTGGATGATATTTCTGGAGCAAGATGTGAAATATTAATCACTGAAGGCTGGGCCAGTGGAAAGCATTCCTATTCATAATTGACTCCCACCAAAGGTAACAGGGGCTTTACGCAAGTGTCAACACAAGCCACATTCAAGTCCAAACTGACAGTTGTCTAGCATTAGACTTACCTGTGAGCATCATTCAGAAGAATGATGGGCATCATCCAATAAAGCCTAATGTGGATGCAATAGACAAGTATACATTTGGGTGCTTAGAACATTCATATTTAGTTGTGGTTTTTGCAGAAGCTAGGTTTTCCTGATGCTTAACATGTTTCTGTGATATTTTAATGAGTTGATTATACATCACAACAGTTTGGCTGAATTGCTATAATCATCTAGAACAGCACAAGGCTTATTCTCATTTCTGTCTGGAACACAATCACTTGTCCCCAACCTCAGAAATGGTGAGGTCAAGAAGAAAACAACTCATTAGCCCCATTACCGTTGTCAGTCATCCCCAAGTGATGAGGCTCATATGCCAATTGGACCACACACAAACAGTCTGCCATTGGAGTTTAGGACACACCTTCATTTTTCAGGGTTTAACAGAAGTACCATTTTCTTGGACCAATTTGTCTGAGACCACTTTCAGTCCAGCATTCAGCACAGGATGGTTACAGCTAATAACCGTACGTTTTCTAACCTAGGAATAGCTTTTGACCAGCTGTCTTCACTAAAAGAAAGGCCAGAAAGACTCACTTTACCATCTTCCTCTCCAGCACGCAGATACGTAGTATGTTTTGGAGACTGAATATCTGAAATGAAAGATAGTCATTTGTCTTTATGGGCTGCATCAAATGGTGGATTTAAAACAGTTGGAAGTGTATGGAGCAAGGGTAGAAATGAGGAAACTTGGTTTGCTTCCTTGTAACAAAATCTGCAGCACAGCAGGAGGACAGAGCATGATAATTAGGGAATTACAGCTGTTAGTCACAGAAAATACGCTGCAGTTGCAGGTCAGGGTCCTGAGGCTGTGGCACAGGAAGGAAAACTGTAATTTAGAGTCTGCAAGGAACTCACTGCATGCATTAGTCTTCTTGCTACTTATAGTATCCCTACACCTGTTTTCCACAGAGGAAATAAAACCAACAAGAACATAGATCAGCCACAAGCACCAAGAAAACAAGAGTTTCTCTGCAAGACTTTGGAGAACTTTCACAAGAAGCATTTTTAATAAGAAGAAATTGATATTCCATCAATTCCTTTTCATTTTCCCTCCTTCTCTGTCAACAATTCTTTCTAAGCAGGACAGATCAGAAGCATGAACTTTAGGATAAGCAAGAGGACTAAACTTGATCCATGGAATTATTCTGGGAGATAGCTGCTCCTTTAAGAAGCACCAGTTGTTACAGGAAATTTATAAGGTGTGGTCCTCTCTGTATAAACCCAGAGCCTTATGTTAGTTTCCTGCAAGTGAAAGCTGTTGCTGCGAGGAACTGAAGGATACAGAGGGAAAGACAAGCCTCAGATAGAAGACAATACCACTTTATTTTCCTAGCCTTCAGCTTACAAAACAAAACAAAAAAACCAAAACCACGCACAAACTGCAGTGGTAAACTCCAGTCAAAGGCACAAGAACAAACCCAACAGATACCTGCAATAATGTCATTAAAGCAAGTCTGTTCATAGTTTTCCCAAAAGCCATTTAAAGGAGAGGACCTGCTGGTACAAGTTTACTAAGACACTCACCAAGCACCTTCAGTGAAACGTTCTGCCAGCTCCTCTTCTTCCTATGGGAGTTGTTCACACCCTAGAGGGCCAGGGTGTATTACAGCTACTGCACACCAGAAACCTTCACCTGACTTCAGCTGTCTTCAAGAGGTTGTCATGACTGCTCACTTCCAGAGGTGCGTTTTTATCTGAACAGAGACTTGATGGCATTTTCCTTATCATACTCAAGTGAAGTCATACACAAACTATGTCTAAAGCAACTAGAAAACTAGACTCCCATTTCACTTGAGGAAGAGTGTCTTTTCCAGATCTTGAAGGGTGCTAAGTTTGAACATTCTTACAGTGGAGGAAATTCACAGAAGATCAAATGTTCAAACTGCACTGATAGGCATGGTTCTTGGAAAAGTTAGTCTGTTAAACTTGTGTTCTCTATAGCAACCTTTGATTCCACTGAATGCTGTTCCACTCAAGAGGGGACCTTTTATTTGTTTTTTTCTCCAAATAGCTTCCATCCTTTGTCCACACTGGTCATGTTTGGGTTTAACTTTTTAGATAAACTTTCTTTACTACAATTCTACTGTGAAAAAAGCATCTTCCTTACTTATTTGACTTTAAATGAAGCTGCTTCAGAAGCAGGGAGCTAACTCACACAGGTGAGAAATGGAGCATAAGGGAACTTGAAGAATCTTAAATTGATTGAAACACCTATCAGATCCCGAAGTTGACCAAGAGCTGGCAGCATCTTTTCTTCAGACCAGCACCTGTACAGTCTGACCACACAACTCTGATTTAAAGGCCAATACCAGAAGACCTCAGGCCACAAGACTTGAAGCTCTCCAGAGGGCACAGGCAGCTCATTCAAATGTTAATAATCAAGCCGTCCAGCGTTTGTGTGCTGTACCAGCTTTGCATCATATCTAAGCCAAACTCATTATTTCCACAGAAGAACAGCTATTAATAACTTCCTATCCCCCAGCCCAGCCTGCTGACTAGTAGCCAGGCCTCCCCAGTTCTCCTTGAACACTGGAAGCATGCCATGCGAATCAACTAATCCAAACTATTTTGGGCATGAAGATATTTCAGTGTCCTAGACCCTCAAAAGTGCCTTATATCAGCCTCTTTCTCAAGGTGATTTCATACGAATTCACTCACTGCTTACAGTTGTGTGAGGTGCCATAGCAAGAGCTCAGAGGTGACCAAACCCTCTGGGCTGTAGGGTAAAACATCTCTTAGGACTCCACCAGTTGTCTAGATGTCATGTTTCTCTGACCTTGTGAGCTCCAGGGACAAGTGGCAAGCACTTAAGCTCAACTAAAGGGGTAAAATCCTTTTATTTTCTTTGGTGAGTTCCCCAGCCTAGGACCTTACGCCTCACTCAGATTTAGCTGTCGTCCAAATGGGGAAGTCATGACAAATGTTTGATGGACTGCTTTCCTGCTGTTTCTGGTTATTAGCAGACTGGCAAAGGCAAGTCAGTTCTCAATTTCTACTCAGAAGACAACCTGTATTCTCCACCTTATGGAGATACAGCACCTCAAAGAAGAGGCATTGCTGCAATTTGGGATATAATTTCTTTATACATATAATGGCTGAGATACACATCAATCTTGTAGCCACTTACCCATAATAATGCAATATTCGGGTTTAAAACCCTTCAAAAGAAGCTTGTAATTTGCATTTTAGAGTCCCAGGCAGTGACTTGCCCAAGTATCTCCTACACCTACTGATTTTCTTGCTGGTACTTGTGGAGTCATTTCTCTGAGCAACACAAGGATTCACTAGGTCTTGGTGCAAAACAGCCAATACATCTCAGTAAAGTTTCAAGTCCATCCTGGTAGTGCCAACTTCTTGATGCCATTTTTAGCAGGCAGAATAACTAAGTATTTAAGGACAGATCCTTCCCCAAATAGACAAGAAGAGCCAATCAGCAGCTGTTTCTCTGGAAAGATTTTGTGAGGACTACAAATGCTACATATGGAAGCAGAAAGATGCTAGTTCTGAGCAATCAGTGCATATCAGATGACATTGCCACTAAATATACCTAGTGACTGCTACCACGATTGTTTTCCTTCCAGTCTAGCTCCCCTCTTTGGTGTGGAGAGCGAGGGCATCTTACATGAAACAGCCTCAAGATTTATTTAGCTTAACCACTGAATGGGAAGAAAAAAGGAGGAGGAAGCAGGGAAGAAAAAAGGACAACCAATATTAAGTGTGGAAATTAATACAGAAAGCTGCTGGGATATTAATAGTGTGTTGAACTAATAAGATGTAGTCAAAGCTATGAAGTTTCTGTAACACTGCAGCAGCTGGTACTGTGAAGTAAGAGACTAGAGTGGATCTGCTTATCTTCTGAAAGCCTGGGCATGTAATTCTATTCAGTATCCCCACCAACACAAATACACTAAAAGCAGACTCAAAAAGCTGTTGTAAACCCACTAAGTGCAATAGCTGAAGTTTCCACAAGAAGTAATTAATAGCGTTACAGCTATTCTTACAGAGATAGGCTAAGAGTCCTGCTGGACTGAACATGGAGCAGAAACTCTTGAAGAGAGCAGACTGTACTGTAGCAGCCCAATGCCTTCCAGACCTCTTGATGGCTTAACAAACCTTCTGGGACCAGATCATTTACCATAAGTTTGCCCCATATAAGTTTATGCTAGATAATGACTGTTTAAAAGCATTCAAACTACATTGGCTTTTTTTTTTCATGCATCTACAGGCAAAGTTGGTTTGTCTATTATGACAAAGCATCTGGCTCCTTCAAGAGTTTGATTCTGAAGACAAGAAGCACCTCTGGCCTGACTCTCAGCCCTGCTTCAGCTGCCTCAAGAACTCGGAAGCCACCAACACCTGCACCATTCAGGGATACATCAACCACATGGAGAAGGAATATCAAGATGCAACTCTGCAGATCTGAAGGGAGAAATCAAGTTTTTATTCAGAAGCATTTTCTCCACAGTGTTTCCTGTGGAGAGGATAGCCACAGGTGGTCAAGGATGCAGCCTACACAGACTGCTAAGCTAACAAAAGCAATGCCAACTACTAACATTTGAAAGTGTTGGTGCTGTATGCAGTCCCTCAGAGGCAGGTCTACTCTAGAGCTTTGGTTTTGGAAAGAGCAGGGGTTTGAAGGCCAACACGGGCTGTTAAGTATTTGCATGTCTACTGCTCAGCTCTTGCTCTTCCCCAGGCAGAACAGCTGCAATTAAAGCTTGTGGATGGTGGAATGACTTGGCCTCACTGCCTGGCAAGCCCACGTTAGACCCAACTGCAATCCCTTGGTACTTCAGTTTCTTTCGTCTGCTACAAAGATGTGATGGACACTGGAGACACACCAAGCCTTTATGGCATGTGTCCAACCAGGACACACATTTTCTTCTGTCAGAAGATCACAAGAAGAACCCAAATGTCGATAACAGGTCCAGGTAGAAACACGTTCCCACAGAACTAGGTCAAAGCCCACAGAACCCACCACACAGTGTGGGAACTCCCTACACTAGCTGGTAGATGGCAGCAACATGCTCACTAACAGCTCTGTTGCTCAAAAGCTGCCCATGGGCTTTCACACATCACCACAACCTTGCAAAAGGCTGAAAAAATCTACATGATTGAAATCTCTTCAATAAAGTACAAGAAAGGCAGTATTACATGAACCCTATGGAAGAGAGGTGTGAGCTCAACACACTGTACATGGTGGCACCTGCCATATAGGGCCTCACTAGGAAAAGCTGCAACCAGAACAGCAGAATAAATACTGCTATTGCCCAGAAATGCTTCAGTCCTGGGTATGGACCAGGATCCCATGATGAAATGAGTAGATAAGTACGTAAGATGAATATTATTGATTTGAGAGTAGATTCAAATGGTTTCTATACAAGAAGACTGTAGTCAAACACACAGAATCACCATGATCCCCGTGAACTCCCTGACAAAACAAGCAGTAGCCATACAGTGGCTAAAGCCCTTGCCGTGGTTAGCTGTCCCAGTAAAATCTCTCTGAAGTCTCTGCAGCAGCCTAATGTCAGATGGCAGGACATTAAGAGAATAATAAATGCCATTCTGTTAAGGAAGCTTTGGAGTATAGTCATGGACCTGAAGACTCATTTTAAGCCTTTATCACTGGCAGGGGAGGGGAGAAACTGGGTTACTTAACTGCAGTTACAACAATTATCAAATGGAAGAGACCAGTGACCTGGAGAGAACATTGCAGTTCATAGCAAAATTCCACTGTGCTTTTCATTAGGTGTGTCCAATTATTTCCAGTATCAATTAGTCTGACATTTCAAAGCAGGTTTGCAGAAAATTAGTTTAAATAGTATTATCAAGTGGAAAAAAAAGAAAACAAGGAAAGATTTGTTTCCCATGTAATAGTCACAGAATTCTAAAGCCGCTTTGGAGATCTCTCAGACTCTGCAAAGTCATTGAGATTTTCCATGTCCTTCATTGACAAAATCCGGGACTCCTTTGATATTTGATGTTAAGTTTGTGTAACAGTTCTGGGGGGAAAAAAAGAGTTTACTGGGGCTGGTTGTACTAGAGCTTACTCCAAAGTGCACTTTGAGGCTGCTGAGCAACTGCAGATGCAGGTAGATGGCTCATAACACTATTCCATCAACTTATACAAACTGCTGCTAATAAAGCCAGGCAAGTAAGATTAAAAACCCTCTCCCCACTCCTACTGCAGGTTCAGTGACCATTCATGTTAAAAACTAACAGGTCAGATTCAGCACCTTCAGTTAGACCAGAAAGCAAATAGGGAAAAGAAAATAGGAAATCGATACCATGCAACTCTACCATTGGTGATGTGGGCTGTAGTTTTCTTTCTAAGAATTTAGGCAATCCTGCCTACTCAGACAAATTTCTTCCAGAAAAAAATATTGTTTTCTGTTGTACTAACATGCAGAAAGACAGTTTTATCCTACTTGCAACACCCAGCTCCAACAAAAGCAGAGACCAACATCTTATTTGCAATAGAGGACTTCAAAAGTAGAACACGTACCAAAACCTCATTGAAAACATTCTTTAACCACTTTACATACAGCAAATCTGAAAAGATCTATTCTATTCATCTCCACTTCAAAACAGAGATAGGGAGAGGTGCACACAGCAGTCCTAGGTGAGCCATGCAGACATGACTGAGATAAGAACAGACACTGAGAAAACCTCCAGGGCTTTCTCAGACCATCCTGTCATTCAGTATAAGACTCACAGAGAAACAACTTCAACCCAACTAGGCATTGAAAATAACCTAGCTCCAACATTAAATGAGCATGCACTTGTTCAAGCACAAGTTAATAGTACAGAAATAGGCTAGGTGGTTTTTATGTTAGCATTCAGTTTCAACCAGAAAAAGTTAGCAAGATCAAGAAGAAACAGTCACGTTTTACAGTGACCAAGACAGAGTTTAAGGAGAATTTCACTAAGGTACTCAAATATTTGTTCAAGGCAATTTCAACCAAGAGGTACCAAAGAGCGGCTTTGTATGGCAGAAAGCTTATTCTTCAAAGGAATATCTGTTTCCAGTTACAAATATTCTAAGCCCTTACTACAACATACTCATAGTGGAGTTAAATATCTAGACAATCATACCTAGTCCATGACATTATCAGAAACACGAGCGAATAGGATGTCTGCACTGAGCTTCATGAAAAATAGCGATGCTATCCTGACTACACAGGAAGCAGGAGAGAACATTAAGATTTCACAGACTTCTAGAGAAAGTACTTCGCGCACACACTTATTCAAGTTAAGACTCAACACTGCACACAGTGCCAGGAACCAGATGCTGCTGCCACAGATCAGGGGTCTCAGCCTCCCCAGGTAAGAGAGTTTCTGCTGCTACTCTTTGCAACTGCCACAGCAAACTGGAAAGAACTGAGCTCACACCTACTCAGCAAGGACACTGGAAGCTAAAAATTCTTTCCCACATGGGCTACTACAATGCATCCTTCTCACCCACACAGCTTTGTAGCTCTGAAGTTCAGATATGCAGCTCTGGGCTACAAACATTTGTTTTACTAATCAAAACCATGATTAGTTTGGTACATTTGCCTTCATCCACAGGCAGATTTCAGCATAGACCAAACCTGCATGTCCAGACCAGCCACTGCTTAATCATCAGAATCCAATTACATTCAGTTTTAAAACTACTTAGGAAAAATAGGCAATGAATTTAAACCCTATATATAATAAAGTTCAGATGTAGGGCCATGAACTACAATAGGTGTTGAAAGCACAAGTAAAAGCCAGCAAGGAAACAATACTCACAAGGAAAGAGGCAGAATGACCAGGCAGGAGAAACTACGACAAGCAGGTCACAAAAGTGATAGTAGCAGAACTACTTCCAATATTGATACTTCATCTATAAACATTATTTCAAAAGTTTAGCCACTCTACAGGCATGTCAGAGGCCAGAAGCATTTCCATTTATTTTCACCTAATCACACAACTATTAATTCTCTTCCACCAGGATGATCTCCAGACAGGAAAACCTGGTCAGTGTCACAGGATTGCACAATACTGCAGGGCAATTTTCCCCTCTTTCAGTTTCCTAGTTTTGAGAGTTTCGGTTTCCTACCAGCCAGCAGGAAACTTCCAAGCTGTCATGACAGCCTCAATCTAGTAGAAAGTTATTTTTTTGCTTTAAGTTCTGCACATTTAAAATCTGCATGACAGACAGAATTGTGCATGGCAAAAAAAAAGTATTAGGAATAAAAGATCTGAGCATTAAACTTGATGTTCACACAAGAATCATTGGCAAAGAGACAAAGTTGAATTGATGGGAAGTTAACTATTAGACTCTACTACATCCGGGTCTCGTGATTATACCCAGGGACAAGCATAAGCAGCCATCAGGGGTTAGAAAGAACTGCAACAGATGACAGGCTCAGTGTTCTCTGAACAAATGGAGGTCTGCTCCAAGTGTTTTAAGAGTCCCAAACTGAAAGTACTTGGAAACTTGTGGGATTTATTATTCCAGATTTATGCACCAGAAGTAGAGCTCCAGTAAAGACAACACTATGCAAACACAGTAAACACTCCTAGGCTTCTGTACAGCCAGCTGACCCCAACAGGAATGCTCCCATTACAGAGATCTGCAGTTCAATGTTAACTTAGGTCTCCCAGTGAGGGGATTGATGCACGCACTACTGCGTGATGAGCAGATAATGTTTATTTAGGCTTAATGGCTCCTTTATATATGTTAACTAGCAAGAACGCCCACTGTTTTTCTTTACAATAATTGATTGGTTTTGCTACTTGTTATCACACCTAGGCCAGGCATACAATGTGGTGTTATATGATTGGCTAAGATTAATGGTTCATGCCTTCTTCATGCTTCTTCTTGTCTCAGCCAAGATCTTTCAAGGACAGCCTCCATTTTCCTGTGTCCTTCAGCCTGCAAAAAACTCTACATCACAGTGGCCAGGACTTCTGTGAATGAGACTGGAATAATTCTGGAATTCTCCAAATTTCCTTTCTATATCTTTTGATTCTTGTGCCATCTTTTACTCGATAGTCTAAAGATAAGCCAGAGAAAACAATGAACTTCTATCCCCTAAAAAAATGCCTACTGAAGAGTAAGCAGCAAGTTCCTGGAACCAAGCTGAGCACAACTGGAGAACAAAAGGACTCTGCTGTTCATTACAAAGGTGGTCATACAGTCAGGTCTTCCACACAGACCTCCCAGAATTGGATGATTAGCTGACCACTAGCACTGAAGGTAGCAAACATGCTTGTTGCACAAGTGGGTGATCAGAGTGACAGAGTCTGTCCCTTTCCTCAACGGATCAAGTCCCCAGTTCACAGAATCACAGAATCACCGGGTTGGAAGAGACCCATCCGATCATCGAGTCCAACCATTCCCATCAAACACTAAACCATGCCCCTCAGGACCTTGTCTACTTGTGTCTTAAACACCTCCAGGGAAGGCGAATCAACCACCTCCCTGGGCAGCATATTCCAATGCCTAATGACCCTTTCCGTAAAAAACTTCCTCCTAATCTCTAGCCTAAATCTCCCCTGGCGGAGCTTGAGGCCATTCCCTCTTGTCCTGTCCCCTGTCACTTGGGAGAAGA
>WAAB01013152.1:50807-114757 GCA_013389865.1 Piaya cayana
ATTTCTCTTCTTCCTGATGTCCCTAGAGATCTCTCTACTCAACCAAGCAGGTTTTTTTCCCCTGCCGACTCTTTTTTCCGGAACACGGGGATGGTTTTCTCCTGAGCTGCTAGGATCTCCTTTTTGAAGAGCTCCCAGCCCTCATGGGCTCCCTTGCCCTTGAATACTGCCTCCCAGGAGACTTTGCCAACCAGCCTTCTAAAGAGTTCAAAGTTCCTCCCAGCACTGCAGGGCTCATCCATCAAGAATTTATCACTCACTCCCTCTCCATATTTTTGCCAGTGAGGAAGAACTGAGAAGACAGAAGGGCTACTCATTTGGTATTTTTGCTCACTGCTTCCATGGTGCAGTGACATCCTGAATAATACAAACCAAGCTCTAACAGATTTTTGGAAGTCTTAACTCAAGAGACCTCACAACACCCCCGTGTGTTTAAGAAAAGGATACTGGCTCATGCCACCCACCACTGAAACAGACACCTCTAGGCTGGAATGAAGCAGCTGTATGACACCACGGAGCAACACTTCACAGCATTTTAGGGTAGAAAGCAATTAACCTTTGGCTGAATCCCCTTAGCTCCAAGCTACAAAAAGAGTGTTTGTTCTGTTTTCTTCTCTACCCCCCACCTCCCTCAAGTCTGTGTGGCTCTGGTGTCCTCATTAGCTCACTGCCCCGGCTGCTTTCTGGACCCTGAAATGGAGAACAACAGTTGTCATCAAATTAATGGGCTGTCTATTCAGATATTAATTTTGTTGTTTGGGGGTTTTTTTCTTGCTTCTGCTCCAGAGTAGTAGCAACTGATTCGGATAAAATTAGGGCAAGGCTGTAGGGCATTGTGTTTCTGTTCAGACAGTAAATACATTAGAGATGTGATCTACTCACTTTCTCAGTTGTGCTTTAAAGCAAATTCAGGTAGTTCAGGCAAGGTTCTCTTCACAGGTCTGAAAAAAGCACCCACCTTCAGCTGAGGGAATACATCTTTCTGCTCACCATGGTTTCTTTCTAAGTCAAACTGAAATTTAGTGCTATTTTCTGTGCTCACACAGCACCTTCATCTTTGGGTCCTGAGAGAGCTCACAGGATCCAAGTCTGCTGGTTACATTGTGAAAGCCTGGAAACTGCAGCAGAATCAGGTGTCCCTTAAGATTTTAAGCCCTGAATGAACATCCTGTACAAGACAGGAAAAGAGTGAATGATTTTAAAAAGTCAGAAGGCAGATAAATGAAGATTTACGGACATAATCTGGATCTGACTCATAAGGCAGGATTTCCGTCATTTCACCCTGAGCAAAATTTCCAATTTTATCTGCCTCATACACAGAAAATAGGTTCATCTCAAGGGCTACCATCAATCTAAGACAGGCATGGTGAGTCCTGCTTGAAGAACCATCATCTCCATCATCTAGGTGTACTCTAGTCAACTTCTGTGCAACACAACCTCTGTGCACTCAGCACAGCTCTCTGCCTCTGCAGAGGCAGCAAAGGTTGGTTTTGTGTTGTCTTAAAATATGCATCAAACTCTCCATAGTTGCATGGAAGCCCTGAATTCAAGTCAGACTGTTCCAAGTCAACATCAAGGGAGATGATGTTAGGGGCTACATCACATAGAGGAAAAAAGGTACGTAAGAAGCACCTAGTAAGACAAATTTTCTAATCAGCTTAGTCCTGTTAGTCTTCCACACTCTTTCATAAGATATGTTCATTAACAGATACAGTTTGTAATTGCATTACTTCAAGCAGTTAAAGAAGGCACTCAGACACCTTCATTTTGGTGCATGCATCTCAGTAAGCTTTCCTAGAGCATGCTCTGTTTTGAGTCATCAGAAATTGGAAGCTGTGGCTGCAGTGGTGGTCAACTGGAGGAGTACAGAGCAAACACAATCAGAACAGCAGCAGCTTATGAACCACAGGGAGGGGAGTACAAAATCAGCCTGACACAAGGACAACATATTTGGTGGTTTGGAAGGCACCTTCAGGAGTGTTCTTTCCAGTAACCTTTAGGCACAGCCACAACCTGCCTGGTCATAGGACCACCAAGTGCATACCACATTGGTGCAAGGAGCAAGCCCACTTCAGCCTCAGGCCATAACTTATTTTGCCACCTTCTGTTTCCACCACGTCAACAACACAATACAAAATTAGGGTTTTCAGCTAAGGAGTGAGCCAGAATAGAGATACACAAAGCTACCTTGGTTTAACTCTGGCTCTTGGCATGGCTTCAGGTTGTTACTCATGTGAGCCTGTCACTTCCAAGACCTGGTTACAGGCAGCACATGTGCCTGGGCCATGCTGTCCCTGGCCACTGCACCTCCCTTTCAGGTGCAAAACACCATGGGTTGTACCTGCACAACAGCACACGTGATGCCCAGCCAGGTCAGCAGCAGGAGTGTCCCTGAGCTACTGGCAGCAGATAACACCATCCCTGGATGCTGTAAAAGCAGACATGAGTATAAGCCAACACCCTCCAATTGCTACTGTGGGTTTGCTGTCCTATTCAAATATGCGTCTGTTACTTTCATCTGTTCCAATATCTGGAGTTCCTTTTGCCTTAGTTATCTACAGAAAAGGCTGCTGTAAATGCTCCTTTTGGAAGCAAATGAGTCACAGGAAAAAAAAATTTAGAGTCAAACCGAAGCAGTGCTTTCCTTTCTTAAAAGTCAGCCTCACTAGAGAGCTGCAGGCAGGAAGAGGCAGTGGTCATTAGCAGATACCCTTCTAGCAGGCTTAAAGGAGAGGGAATCCATAAAACCTCCCAGGCATTCCAGGAGTCTGCATACCCAGGATCACTTTCAGTTTAGGAAACAGTTTTATCTCAATCCCCACAAAATGACCTTGGCAGAACACAGAAAGTTTGCACATAACAGCCATGTTTCTGCTCTGTGTAGTCCAGTATTCTAAGTTAATGTTCCATTTTCTTGGTGGAACAAAACATCCTATCATATGAATAGGATGTTGGGGGAAGGATAGAAGAACTAAACCAAGTTAAAATTGTACATAATCTTGTGTTTCCCACATAACTTTCAGTTTTACACAATATGATATTTTTCCAGTACACCCAAAGCCAACTACATCCCCTCAAGATGAAACACTATGCAAGACAGTTAAAAGCTTCTTTACAAACAACCTAGCATGGATCTTTTGATTACTCACAGCTCAGCAAAAGAAGAGAAAATGAGTGACTCTACACTACAGACAACATATATAGGCTTATAGTAATAGCTTCCTCTTGCTCTCCATTTTGTCAAGCCTACTGCATACATTCAGAGCTAGTGTCACTGAACTCTGCAGTTCAGGTTAGAGACCCACTGTGCACCTGAACGTGACAGAACACTACTGCCTGCGGCTGACTAGCAAGGGAAGGAGCAGCACACTGGGACACCTACAAGTGGAGAGTATCACACATCTATTGATTCTGCTAGGTTAAAACATTATGGTACTGCATTTAGGGGGTTGTAGCTAAGTTACATTTCTACTTTTAAATCATTTTGTTTCCCAACATAACTAGTTAAAATAACTCTCCAAAGGAGAGTCTAAGCAAATGCAGACAAGCATTTGGAGGTAAAAATTCAAGAGTCTCCTCTGTGTGCTATAAAATTTCCATGACTGCATACCAATACTCTACAAGGCTTGTTTTATTTTCCAAGAGATGAAAGCAACTACAGCAAGTAATCTGTGTCAACTACATGAAAATTAGGTCAAGTACCTTACCTTCACTACAGTCATACTTGTAATCAGTTCAGATGCCATCTTGAATATTGCAGTTCCTGGAAAAAAGAACTAATGGAATTGGTCAAATAAGCTGTAACCTGGGGGGTGGAACCCATGAGAAATATTTCAAGGCTACTGAGGAGTTTGAGTTGAGTGGAAGCGAGATGCCTGCTTTTGCCTATTTCTAGCCCAGTTGGGCCAGGCAACATGACCTGTTATAATTTGCTTATATTTAAAAGCTTGAATCTACAACCAGTGACAAACTGGCTTTTCCACAGCAAGATGCTGAAGTGAAAGCACGAAGAACATATTTAAGTTGTGGTATGTCTTTGAAACTCTTGCGCCTTTTTGTGTTAGAAGGATCTACAGACAAAAGGAGAACTAATTCAAGAAGTGTGTGGCATCCAAGTTCATACAGCCCATGGCTTTGCAAGGTCTCACAGAATTAGCACTTTCACATGCATTAAAGGGAGGGTATATAAATAAACCACACCTTTGGCTATATTAATACCATGTTTATGAGTACCAATAGTATTCACGGGAAACCCTTTTCTCCCATCTCTTCCATAGAGACATTTTAATACACTGAACTGCATTAAAATTAATTAGTTAATAAGTAGATGGTTCCAACAGTAGTTGAAGCTTTTTCCTTCCAAAAACCACAGTCACCATGCTGCGAGTTCAGCCATGCAGGACCACCTTGCAAAGGGTAAGCACTCAGCCTCCCACAGAATTTGGGAGCAAAGACAGGAGTTGATGTAGTTCTGAGGAAATTAAAGCAGATTGATGATTTCCCAACATCTCAAACACACCAGGCAGGAACAAATTCACCAGTCCTTAGGCAGTGGACAAGGTGTAACACCCTATCACAGTTTATGGCCTGGCAGATACACGTAGATGGGCAGGCTGTGCTCAGAGGGGTGAGCAGTTGCACGCACCACACTTGTGACCACCAGAGGTTCTGCAGCTTTTAGGCTGACATCGTGCAACTTAAGCTTTTCAATATGGAAATAGGATAACTCTCTATGGTTGTACATACCTCTGTGATCCAAACCAACACAGGGAAAAGAAAAAAAACCATCATCTTTCCTAGCTGGTCCTGTCTGAAAGGTGAGCCTAGGCATGGATTCATTGCTGAAAAAGCATGGGGTCGAAGAGCAGCCCATCAGGATTCCTTGCACACTAGCAAGAATAGTTATCACAGCGTGTAGGTGAACCACTTCACAGGAGGGGCTGTAGAGGCAATTAACTTTTCTGGGGCAGAAAGAAAAGGTACAGCTCAGAGGTGTTGGCATAAAGGTTCTACACAGACAAAAATGGTGCAGCAGCCAGTACCCCATCTTTGCTCCCTGCACAGACATACAGAGGAACCTTGAAGCAGCATTCCCCAAGGTGAGGGTGAAAGTGTTACTCCCAGCTCCCATGCTTAGGCTCACAGCTCCTACAAGCTACTGATTCCCACCATCAGTCACAGGCAGCACAAAGGCTTTCCCATCTTTCTCCATGCATGTACACACAGGCTTTTTGCCGCTGCAAAGAGGGAAGAAAATCAAGGAGAAACGCACCTAACATTTGTGTTATTTGGCAATGTTGAGAGTGAGAGACAAATATTAAGCAGATAGTGAAACCCATTATGAGGTAACTAACTGACAAGCTCCTGGAAGATCTATAAAGTGTCCTTTCATTCTTGCCTGCCCTCAGATGGGCAGGTGCAGGCAGTAAGGCAGGAGTGTAGAAAGAAACTCTTAGCCCTCCAGACAATATAGTCTCCAAAGCTGACATTATGGTCAAACAGCACAACCCATAAACCAGCTCTTTCCTGTCTGTCATCATTCTCGCCTTATTGTCCGGGGCTTTGCTTTGTTCACTGTGAGTGGGCATGCTCCATTCCTCAGCCACATGCCAGCAAACATGCTGGCATGCTGCCCACCCTAAGTACCATGTAGGCAGGATGGCGCCTCCAATACTTAAAACAATATTTAATGCTTTACATCATTGTGGGCCTGTAGATTATTTTCTAAATCCATGAAGCAACAGTGGATCAGCATGTGGTTCGCTAATGCTGCACAAGGAAATAATGCATGAGGGGAAGAGATTAGCATGGAGCACTTAAAATTACAGTTGGTATTAGCTATAGAATAACACACAGCATGCAATGACCTACACCTCCCAGGTTCCTCAGTGCACCTAACAGTGGACTCTGAGAAAGGCATATAAGGCTGCAAAAGTTTCACTATTCTATTTCTACCCTCCTATATCACTGAAGAAAATTTCTTTAGGAACTGCTTAGACAAATAAGATTGCTAAATATTAGTAGGGACATTGTTTTCAGAAGAGAGGACAGAAGTGTAAGGTAAAACCTCAAAGATGAGCCTGCTTCTTGTGCACAAGTTAAAAATCAATGACAGGCAGGGAATGACACACTCTGGTTGATGCTGAAATGTACTACAGACCTCGAGTTTGTAATTACAAAGCATCATCAGATTGTTCTTTCTGGCACTAGTGTCAAGAACAGTATCATAAGTGAAAATATTTTGCATTTAGTAATGCTAGAGTTACCTCAAGCCACAAGAGGATGTCTTACATCATCTTCCCAGCTATATTTGCTTGTTCAATGATCAACTCTTATGAAATTAGTTTTGCAGGATTAGTGATAAGTCCCCTTTGGTTGCCTTATATTTGTCACTGGTGAGAATGACAGTAGGGAGTATATCTGCATTTCCCGAACAGAAGTCTAACAATGAGACGAGAATCTGTCTAAGGTGATTAGTGACATTCATTGGCCTTGAGGTCAAGTGACACTTCAGTCTCAAATAATGTAGTTCATGAACCCACCAAAATATTTGCATAGTAACTCCTTAGTAGGTAGTTAGAGTCGAGACTAACACTAGACACCACAGGTATCTAAATTAACTCCAAGAGCCACCACGAGAGAACTAAGGCAGCAAAGTACTGAAGTTCCTCTTAAAAAGTTGTCAAAAAGAGGGATTAGCCATTTAGCCACACAAGCAGCCACCTCTGAAATCCAAGTGCCTTGGTCCTACTAAGATCCTAATGCAAGTACAAGCTGTTCTTGTCACGGTGACTAGCCCTGTGCTTTTCAGTACAGTCATTACAAGACACTGAAGATTTAGCCCTGGCTATTGTGTTGCAGTCATTGACCAGAAGTGAAAAGAACCCATGGAAGCAAACACCAAGTAGACAATAGCATACATTCTTTCCTTGAAGGAGACATGACAGCAGAGCAGCTTATCTATGTTTCAGTACAAAAAATTTTTAGGACCAGTCTTCAAAGAAAATGTGATTTTACTTAAGCATGTTTCAGCTGAACAGTTACTATTTAATTACTTATCTGAACTGACTCTAAACTCAAGTAGTGTTGGGCAAGATTTAACTAGAAAAGCCTTCCAAGCTTATTGGGGTATATATCCTGCCCTGTCCCATCTACCCCCACACCCCACCCAACGTTACAGAAAACTCTATATTTTGATTTTACATCTGCATGGGAATTCAGGTACTGACCACTCTGGCCACTCTTGTTCATTTTCCCACTTCATACCCTTCATTCAGTGGTCAGAATTATTTTTGGATACAGAAACTTGAATTCAGACCTTTTTTTGCTCTAGTAGGCTCACAGGACAGTATCAGCAGCTCTGTATCATACATGCTCACCCCACCCTGCACATGAAGCAGCAGAGACCCTCACACACTCTTTCAAGGGTATCTTGGAACTACACATGACTTCTGAATTCTACCCTGCAAAAAACCAGATTTCTTACTTCTGTCACTGTCTTGTTCTTCGAACATATTAATGTTTTTCTTATTCTCTACAAAGTTTCTCTGGCCCCAAATAAATTTCCTGGCCTGTCCAGCTACCAACCTGAAAAAAAAAAATCATTATTCACAGATCTCTGTTTTTCAGCATAAGTCTGCTCAAAGGTGGGTTCAC
Source organism: Piaya cayana (assembly GCA_013389865.1). Taxonomy (NCBI): domain Eukaryota; kingdom Metazoa; phylum Chordata; class Aves; order Cuculiformes; family Coccyzidae; genus Piaya; species Piaya cayana. The sequence goes on from WAAB01013152.1 coordinate 58,464, forward strand.
CATGTAGCCTTCAGTACTTTCAGTATTTTCTTAATGCTGCAAGAGCTTCCCCACATACAATCTCAACACTTACCCTCTTCAAAGACAACTGACTACTGCAGTCACCTAGTAGTGTTTTCTCTGCTTATTTACAGCACTACAGCAAAATGTATTTTTGAAGTTACCTGTCTCTTAGCAAATGTCATCACCTCACATGCAGTGCAACTGTTATTTTTTCTACATTTCTGCATTCTACTTTACTTAATGGCATTTTTCCACTATTTATCTGTAGAGGCCTCCAGCTGGATTAAAAAATGCATCTAAAACAATTGTGCTCCAGAGACATATGCTTACCCTATGACTGCAAAATTATTTCCTCTAAAATTTGATAGGGAGATGTGTTCTACTTTGTAGTATGATCTGTTTCAACTGTGTTCCAGCAAGGTAGGTAATCCTACACTGTCCCAGTTTTATAAGAATCCAGGCTATTTAAATTAATAGCATAAAAGTATAGCACTTGCCATAAACATGGAACAGTTGCTCTATTGCACTTGTCAAATGCATTCCGCTCTTTGGTCACAGTTATGGTCAAAGAATTTAACAAAAAATTAACAAGCAATTCACAATAAAAAGGAACTCAAAAAAAGCCTAAGCTGGAGAAAGCATCACATACCCTATGTGTCAGCATTAATTTTTTTCCATCCTGCTTCTCGTTCTTAGTTTAGGCACTTTCTTACAAGCCCCATCTCTTGTTCAATACAAATTCCAGAGCGGAAAAGCTCTTCCCTTGAGCCTCTTAATAATTATGAAGTGACTAAACAAGAAGTTCTAGAGGTGTTTACCAAGCTCATTTCAAACTGTTTTTCTGGCTGTATCTACACTGCCCCAAAGACTAGCAAGGAAGAGAAAATGCCATCCTCACTTACTGAAACATGCTCATGACCAGCTTGTGGTAGACACCACCACCTGTGGCAAGCCTCACTGCTTCCATGGTTTAAAGCACCCTTGGGCACTTTGCGTGGCCTCCAGCTATTTCCATCTGCCCTATGGTGATGAAGGATGACAGCTTAAGAAGTACTGTTCTCGTGCCCCCAACTCTTCTGAGGGACAAGTAGGATCTGCAGGCAGTCTGAGTTCTTACTGGGTGCTGGGTCCTTACATGAACACCACCACAGGACTCAGTCAGCATCTTGGCAGAGGGGTGTCCCAAAATTCACATGCTTCAAGACATTTACCTTGGACAAACCCTTAAGATCAACAGGTTCAGAATTGTTCTGAGCCCTGACACAGAGCACCACCTCAGATCAACAAGCAGCATCACCCAGGTTTCTTGAGACCATCCACTCTGGAGGAAAGCATTCATGACTTGCAGTCCACACTTAGGAAGAGAGGACAGCAACACTTACACAGTTCCTTTGAAAACCATTGCTGATGGCAAAAGATTAAGAGAAAGCATGAGTACAAACAAATATCTCACTTTGAGAAAAAGTGAATGGATGCTGCAGACAGGCTAAAGATGTGCCCTATTTTCTATGCACAGAATGGCTGACAACATCATTGCCCAGGTTATTAACCTAGATGGCTCATCATGTGTACACTCATCTGCCCACAGGTTAGCTTTAAGTTCCAGGGATCTGAGGGAGAACCCTCAGGCTGCTGTGTCCACATGGAGCAGGACTGCAGCAGACAAGTCCTGTAACACTGCTGGCTCCACACCCGCACCCTACTGCCTTGAAGTTTGGCCACTGACCAAACACTTTAAAATTGAAAAAGTTCTCTTCTCCTGCAGCAGTCAAAGAACTGTGGCTAGAAAGAAACCCCTAATGTGGTACTTAGAAAGAAAACACCTCTATTTTTAAAGCACTACAACTGATCTGAAAAATTCATATGTTTGCTACAGTAGAGGCAAATACCTTGACAGACCTGCTATAAACAAACAATTTACCATTTTGATGTGGCATGGTGATGGCAGAAAGCATAATTTTATCTGCTTTTACTGCACTGACCTCTGCACCTTTGCATCATAATTTGAGAAGCAGATGTGTATTTAAGACTCACAACACCCTGCTAGGCTCCTCTGTCTGCCAAGGATGGTGAGTGTCACTCTTGGTGATTAGCACTGAGAAGGCTGCCGCAGGGGAAGACACAGTGCCCCCTGCTTAAGACAGGTGCATACCACTGTCACATCCCAAATGTGCCCTTTGAGCTTGTTACCAATATTATCGTCAAAGCAGACTATTACCAGTAAGTGCAACACCACACAAAAGACACCCAGGAGCTTGTATTTCACATCTTAGTGGTGCCTGTCAATAACTTATTTTCTTTCAGAAGCATAGCTGGAAGCATTTAAAGGTAAGGAAGTAGAGTCAGAGCAGAAGATGCTGCAGGAACCTTTTTTTTTTTCAGTATTCTGTTNTCTCAAAAAGAAAAATAAAATATCCTATTAAAATTAATTTGAAGTCAGCAAATGGTTTTTTTCTTCAAGTCTGCCACAGGTCTACTCAAGGACTATTCTCATATGCAAACTGTAGAAGTCATAACGTAGCAAAAACTCATGGTGTTTTTGCTGAAAATGAAAAGTTTAAGAACACAAGTGTCTAATACTTGTCAGCTATGGGTGTATTTCAGTAATCCTTAAGGCCCAGGGGTCCATATGAAGGTCCCGAACACTGCGTGTTATTTGAGAATGCAAGGGAACCTCCACCACATTAGCATTTTGGCCCTGATCCAAGAAAGCACTTAAGCACATGCTTAACTTTAAGCACATGAGTGCTCCCATCCACATAAAAGGGCCACTTATTCACTGAAAACTAAGCATCTGCAGAAATACTTTACTGTATCAGCTTCTTCACTGAGCATCTTACAGGATTACATCCTATCAAGTGACTCTCTGGAAGAAAAAAAAAAAACACACCTAAACAGAAGTTGACTTCAGACAGGACTGCTGATTGCCAAGGCCTGCCTAAGCACATATGGCGCTCTTCGATAGAGGCCCATGTCCTCCCCAGCTCTTGCAACAGCTGCATCGCAGTGAGGAGCCTCTCCCAAAGGCAATGCGTGTTTAGAGCTGTTGGCTCAGCCTTTGCCATGTGGTTCTAAGAAAAAAAGTGTAGAAACTATTCACTTTGACCTAAAGCTTGCTTGTTTCACTGAACGCTGGGATGTAAAAGCATAGACTCTACGTTGTCCACACGGGGTAAGAGTTTCTTCCAGTTAACATGAAAAAGGTATTAAGGTGAAAACAGCAATCTACTCCAGGTTGGTTGCTTTGGATTAGACCCTAAAGACCTTAAATTACATACTGGAGGAGATGGTAAGGGGATAGAAGCAGCACAGAAACTAATGTGCACAGGCAGAGGGTAAGGTAGTAAAAAGCAATTTTAAGCAGGCGGCAGAAAGAGATTGGTTCATGTGCATTTTCGGGAGATCTCACAATCACAAATCTCTACTGTAGTTCAGGTTCCCACAGTGGAGAGACTCATCTATTCCTCCAGCTACATTTAGAAAAGAGAAATTACTCCCAGTGATAGATTAGATATCTCTAAGAAAAGCTCCTGCCCAAACACCTTGAAATGAAGCCTGCTTATTGCCTCCTTCTAGGATGCTAGAGCTCCTTCCTCGGGAAAGAAGCAGGGGTGCTGAGGGCAGGATCCCAGTATGAGCAACTGGGGAACCGTGGACTCAAAAGTTCCACAAAAAGTACTTGCCTTAACACTACAACTTAAATTTAAGGTTATCATGACTGTTACAGAACATAGAACCAGTTTTAAAGTAACGATTACCAATTAGAAGCTACTAATGCCAGTTTGCTAGAGGCAGAAGTTTAACGACACATTTGAAGGAAACAGCAAGGTAGCAGGTTTTGCTTTATATAGAAATACTAATCTGATCAAGGCTGTTGGACCTGTCTGAGCAGCTCTGCTCTGACATGCAGAATAAATCCCTCCTTTGCAGTGCATCTACATGGTGCTGCCAACCCAACCTGAAGTCAGGGCATAAACAGTAGTCAGCCCACTTTAGAGAAAAGCAAATGTTTCTGTTTCTGCACCAAGTTGTAAAACAAGCTGCTCTTGAGCAGAGAATGTGAGTTATTTGCACTGAAGTCACCAGATGGCCACCCACCACGCAGGTCTCCTACCTGCTGCTCCACGCCAGGGCACAACCTGCACACAGGACACCGGCACAGGCACCTGTCAGCCCCTGTGATTTGTGACCCATCTGACACGGGTGGTTGCAGCCACTGTTTACAGACCGGTGTCACTTTAGGCTGTGTGTGTTCCAGCTGCTGTTGTTGGGAGCACTTTCCTTACCGGTTCAGATCAAAGGCTGCACCAACACAAACACAGGAGTTTTACAAAGTCAATCAGCTGTGTGGCACAACCAAGGTGTGCCTGAGATGCTCCTTAACATTTCTCTCACTGTGCTTAAACTTGTCATTAGCTTGTGCAAATATTAAGATCAGGTAGATGGGAGCTACCAGCCACAATGTTGGCACCAGAAGACAAGGTGACTTCAAGCAGGACTGAGTAAGTAGTTTTGGATGCATATACAGGACCAAGCCATAGTTCTTAGTCAGCTTTTACAGAGCACCAACGCAAATCAGCTTTTTTTACTGCCTATTTAGATACATGGACTACTTCAAGATTTGGATACACAACCTCCTGGCATGTGACAGAGGATTTCAAGTAGAACTAACCTTGCATAACAATCCAGCACACATGGTTTGTTAAGCAAGAAACAATGATGCAACACATGTAGGATAGAGTCACTGACCGGGTTGAAGTGAATGCAACAGCACTCAGTTTCCTGCACCATTATTTTGATGGTGACTCCCAGCTTCAAAGTTTTACAAGGAATAAGACAATCATTTCCACATTTAACTATTTCACTTTGAAAGGAAAGTAAACTAGGCTTAGCTATTTTCTTTCCATGCATATCTGGTAGAGATACATTTCTCATCAAGAGATTCTCCTGCTCTTCCCACCCCCCACTTAACAGCTCTTGACTTTGTGTGGCCCCTCTATGCCACCATATTGTTTGTGCTTTTTGAAAGACCCTTCTTTTAAGTATGACATGTTTATGTAACACTCTGATGGCTAACACAGGCTTCATCTCAGTAGGGCATTGGGGATTGTGTCACAGAGGAATGCTCTCCCCTGATTTATGAGCATGTTATAGTTATTCAGGTGGAGTGGCAGGACCTGGTAGTAAGCACCATCTTACAGATCAAATATGTTTTAAGTTCATAGATCAGGCCAGAGCACTACCAATTGCCACAGGGTTGCAGCAGGGTTGTGGCAGTGGAAAGTGAGCCCTCTATTTTTAAAATGAAAACAGTCTCTGAAGACAAGAAGTTGCTCCTCTCGTTAAGCCTTACTAACCAAAATTTTGCACTGTTCTTACAAACCCTGTACTGCATATGTGCAGATTCAGACAGATACTTAGGCTAGCCTAAAAGTTTGACTTATTACACCTTTCTTTTTGTAAGTCAAATTTGCTTGACTGTTTTCAGATATTTAACTACTTGAAGAAAGTCCTTTCACTCTTCTCCTTTTAATCTGCTTTACTTGTAATGGGTACAAGTTGAAGAGCTGTTTGTAGAGGCATATGACTGAAGTATCTATGTTTATAATCCCATTCACTCTATACTGTGCCCTGCTATAGGAAACAATCTTTGGAGCACCACCTGCTTCCCAGCAACCAAGACTCGTGGCGGTGTTTGGCTGGATCCTTACTATACAAGGTGTTTATTTAACACTTCCGACTCTCAGTGAAATAAGTTCATGTTGTGAATAGCTTTGCAGTTTGTTCACATCTGCAGTTTGCACCTTTAATTAAGAAGTGTTCAGCTTTATTTTCACAGAATCACTAGGTTGGAAAAGACGCACAGGATCATCGAGTCCAACCATTCCTATCCATCACTAAACCATGCCCCTCAGCACCTCATCCACCTGTGCCTTAAACACCTCCAGGGAAAGTGACTCAACCACCTTCCTGGGCAGCCTGTTCCAGTGCCCAATGACCCCTTCCATGAAAACTTTTTTCCTGATGTCAAGCCTGAAACTCTCCTGGCAGAGCTTGAGGCCATTCCCTTTTGTCCTGCCCCTGGTCATTTGGGAGGAGAGGCCAGCTCCCTCCTCTCTACAACCTCCTTTCAAGTAGTTGTAGAGAGCAATGAGGTCTCCCCTCAGCCTCCTCTTCTCAAGGCTAAGCAACCCCAGTTCCCTGAGCTGCTCCTTGTAAGACTTGTTCTCCAGCCCATTCAATTCCCCTTACGTTGTTCAGTTCCCCTTACGTTGTTATACCACCTCTGACATTATCAACCTGACAACACAACTCTGTAAACTTGTTCTCATATAAGAGCCTAAGCTGAATTAACACATCTCCCACAAAGTAACAGGAGTGCAAGTCCTTCACAGTACTGTAAGAAGTGGAAAAGAAAAGCAGGAAAATAAGTTCTCTTCAACATTTCTAACATTAAAACTCCTGGAATTGTTTAAGTGAAGCCATTTAGGATACTACCTGTTTCTAGGAGAAAGGTATAATGACATGACTTCTAAAATTCTGCTTAATAATTAAGCGAGTTCTATACCACTGCTCTCTTAGAACTAGCAGAAAGGTTTCATTTGCATGCATGATTTCAAGTTAGGGTGTTACTCATCTCTATAGTGAGCATAAAAGTAATAAAACACATAATGAGGAAGTCTTCACTAGTTGTTGCTGTCTTAACCAACTCAAAAGTCCTACTCTCTTTCAATGAAGGTAGAACCCCCAACACACATATTAGGGTAAATAAACAGACTCAAAATTCACCTGGGAAAAGCCAAAAGTCTGAGTCATAGCTTTTGTACATAGCAGTCACATATGATTATAACCAGCCTATGGCACATGACTTCAACCATTCCACCCAGGTTTCCAGACAAGCAGTTCATATTTACACAAATAAAGGATGATTAACTTCCATACAGATACTACTCTGGCAACAGAGGGAAATGGCAAAATAAAAGCCAAAAGAAGTCAACTATTTTAAACAGACTCATAAAGGGGCTGGAGAACAGGCCTTATGAGGAATGGCTGAGAGAGCTGGAGTTGTTTAGTCTGGAGAAGAGGATACTGAGGGGAGACCTCATTGCTCTCTATAACGACCTGAGTGGAAGTTGTAGAGAGGAGGGTGACGGCCTCTTTTCCCAAGTGACAGAGGACACGACAAGAGGAAATGGCCTCAAGCTCTGCCAGGAGAGTTTCAGGCTGGGCATTAGGAAAAAAAATTTCACAGAAAGGGTCATTGGGCACTGGAACAGGCTGCCCAGGGAGGTGGTTGAGTCACCTTGCCTGGAGGTGTTTAAGGCAAAGGTGGGTGAGGTGCTGAGTGGCACGGTTTAGTGATGGATAGGAATGGTTGAACTCGATGATCCTGTGGGTCTCTTCCAACCTGGTTATTCTATGATTCTATGATTCTATAATGCAAGTCTCCAAGTCGTAGTGCATTGGAGTATGTCTGACTGCTCTTCTGTAAGACCTTCATCTGCATAGTAACTTATCTTCATCTGTCATAACTTACCTCTCATCAGCTACAACATCAGAACAATAAAGCAAGCTTCAAGGTCAGTAAGTTGTATTATAAACATAATAAAAGCCATCAGAATCTGTTACGGCATTTCCTTACCCATTACCCCAACTGCAGCCATACTGTCATTGCATCTTTCAGAAATGACCTTGTACTTATTATCAGTTTAGGATGAAAACTATCTTTTAGTTTATTAAAACTAAAATTTTATTACTGCTCTGTGAAAAACTCCACATTGGCAGAGTTCACTTCAACTAGTGCACTTTCCATAAGCCTCAAACTCCCCTACAGCTCTTCCCAGCAGGCTGCTGTACTTCTCCCTTCCCACAGCACCTGTTACCCTGGCCACAGCAATCCTGCCCACACCGGTAGCCAGCTCAGACAGGGAGGTTGAAAGGTGCAGCACTTTTGTACTGCACAAAAAACAACTCATAGAGCAGCTCCATCTCACCTCTTTGAAAAAAGCACTTGACCAAATCTGTTTCCTGGTCTGTCCATTCTCCTATAAATTTATAGTCCCAGACTTGGAACTAATCAAGATATGAAACACCAAGTCAGAGGTCTCCATCAGTCTGGTTTCCAGGTAGAGTTCAGGTGAAACTAATCTGCGAGGCATTTGGGAGCAGAGAATAAAAGGAGTCACCTGTAGCTGAGTTAATTGTAGGCAACATCCCATACTATGGGACAGGACTGCACTGGACTAATGGACTACTCCTGCTCTATTTGCTCAATGCACAATGGCCATAGATAATGGGAAAGCCAACAGCATATGTTTGCTGAGTATGAGGTTATTTTTAGTTTGCTCAGGACTTTGCACATGAGCACAGAAAATACGAATCTATATAAAATCACTCTTCTTTTTTTGAAGTAATAAGTTTAGGGGTAATGATCTTCCAGTTTTGCTACCAGTGTTCATTGACCTTGCTGCTTTTTTGTGCCACTGCTATTTGCATACCACAGTTATTAGAATGACTGTGAAAAGGTAAATGTTCAAAAGACAAGTTTGATGATTATCCCAAAATAGTCTATTAGGAATAAAAGATTAATTGCTAAGGCCAAATTTTCCAATTCCTCCCCCAAAGAAAAATGTCAAGAGAGTAAAAACTTAAAAATACATCAGGTTTTGGGAATCATAGACTCATAGAATAGTTTGGATTGGAAGGGACCTTAGAGATCATCTAGTTCCAACCACCCTGCCATGGGCAGGGACATCCCACTAGATCAGGCTGCCCAAGGTGCCAACCAGCATGGCCTTGAACACCTCCAGGGTTGGAGCATCCACAACTTCCCTAGGCAACCTGTTCCATTTATCTTTTAAATAGTTCCATTCATCTTTTTAATTTCAAAATATTACCACAAAACCACAGACACACAATGGTTAGCATGGACATTCAGTGGTCTCTAGTCTAGCAATTAGAGTGGAGCCATGCTATGTGCAGTTGCTCACACTTCTAGAGCCAAATTATAAGCATTTCCAAGGGTAGAGATGGCCTTTCTGGGATCCTACTGCAAAGCCTAGCATGTTCTTTGCGAATATTTTCTCTAGCATTTACGTGTAATTTCTCTTGCCTCTCATCCTGTCCAAAATAACCCTGACTCCATTTTCCACGCACCCTCCCAGAAGCTAGTGCTGGACAGTGAGTGACAGCACTTGTCCATGCTGAACAAGCCCAGTTGGCTCCTGGTGTATGACAGGCTGCAGCCCCTCACCTTAGTGGCCCATTCCAGTATGACAATATCTTTCTTGTATAAGGGAAACCAAAACTGGGCACAATGCTTCAGATGCTTCACAAAGCTGTGTGGAGGGGAATAACCACTCCCCTTCACATGCTGCTCCTGCTAGTTGAGTTCAGGATGATGCATTGAAGATAAGACAACCTACTGAAAACTATTTGTATGGGGAGCTCTATCTGTAAAAGCAGCCAGAAAAAAAATGAGAAGTCTGCACAAATCACTGTGTTGGAGTATTAGGTACATTAAAAAGTACATGGATATTTCCATTTATTTCTAATTAACAGTGTGCAAAATTAACGGGTTTTTAAGCCAAACTGTGTCACCAATCCTGAGGTTCATGCAATCACTCGTTTTCCCTTTTAAAATACACTCATAAGCAGTGACATACTATTTTTGTCTTAGCGTGAAAGAGGAGACAATAGCCTGCGTGGCACAGCAGACAGCAATTATCATTAAAACGTTCTTGGGGCATCAGGATTTCTTTGCTAAACAACCTCAGTGTATTATTCAGGTTACATTACAGCAGCATTCAGAGATATCTAGAAGCTAAAATGATTTGGAAAGGCCTGGTGAGCTGGTTCCTTCTCCAAGACTCACAACTGTTCCAAGCACATTCACCAGAGGGTGCTTGTGTGGTACAAGGCCAGGCAGTATGAAGCTGGCTGGCAATCCCATTTAGTGAACAAGCTGTGGGAAAGGAAATAAAGTTCCCTTTTTTTCCATCTACTGAAATGCTTTTAGCTCCTTTCAGATTCGTCATAACAACAATACACTTAAGGAATAATCTAATGCTGGCTTAAACTTGTGTTCAGGACAGACTGCTAAAAATGCCTTTCTCAATTTGATATGCTACACTGATGTATTCCACCCTTCTGGATCTGTTTCATTCCCTTACAGTGGATGAAATTCAAAGGTATTACACAAAGTAATAGCTAACCCCAAGTGAGGCAGTTAAACCTACAAATCTGGATGTACATGAACACGATGTAGTCAAAGCTAATTTATTGCTCTATATCCATCATCATTCTGCCATTACAAAGTTCCTTCCCCTTCCTCTCAAGGGCTTTTTTTTCTTCACTTTACAACATTTCTGACTTCTTTGCACTGATATTCAAAGTTCCAAGGCCCTCTTACATCAACCTAGGCTTCTTCTTCAGGCCTACTGGCATCATTTCCACTCATGTTTGTCAAAATTTCTTGCTGTTTTCTTCCAGAGAATGTGTATGTTGAGTTTAGTCCTGAAGATCTGAATTAAACAAAAGTCCTCCGTGCCTTCTGGATACGGGTCTGCAGATGTTTGCTGCTCCTCCTTCACTCTCCAAGACCTGTTTTGAAGTCAGCAGAGACAGGAGCAAGGTGCTATAACTAACTTCTCTCAGGATCTCCTCTGCCCCTGTTTCAGTGGAGGGATGGCTAAGTGGGAAGCAGACTCAAACCCTCCTCATGGCCCTCTCCTTTCCAAGCAGAGGGCTAGGCACACCCGCAGAGCAGCACTACACATACTGGCAGCTGGTACTGTCTGTCTCCCAGCAGCAGGGCATTAATAACCATTAACAAAATGCGATATAGTTCCAACATGATGTCAGTGGTATTAACCTCTGTCATTCCTGTAACAGGACTAGTGAAGGACTGGTTTTCATTTTTTCCTTATAACTTACCTTTGAAATATTCCATAGAGTTGAAAACAACAGTGGCTACTTAGAATAGCTTTTATTTTCCAATTTTGAAAACAAACTATTTGTTATGAGTAGTGACTATATTGAGCAATGGCTGAATTTATCTCATTCACAATATTTTACCAAGTTTTAAAAAAATGAACCAAACCAAAGCCTTCAAACCCTACAGATAGGTGAGCAACTTTTGGAGGATACTAAGGTTTTCCTACATATTAGAGAAAATAGGGACAAGAGATTTGGGATTTTTCTGGAACTGGTAGTTTATGAGCAAATTACTTTGAACTAGTATATTACAGCAAATCTGCTATTGCTTTCAGGAGTATAAAATATGAGTATCTTTTCTTCATTCAAACTAGTACCCAGAGCATAAGCAATTATCTTCAAATGGTATTCACATAAAGCGTTTTACAATCTACAGAATGCAGGTATGCACTGCTTCCCAGTTCAAAATAAAATAAATGCCAACTCTATAGACAGATGAGATAAGGTCTGTAGGGAGAGTTAGTATCATTTATTACAGTAATAAAGATAACTGGAACAAGATACAGTTTCCCATGTATTCAACCACATTTACATTCTTAAATCACTGACAGGATCATCTCTATTGAATTTCACTGTGATGATTCAGGGTCAGTATGCCTTAAGATGACTTGAAAGATTGCTGGATTTTCAAGACTGTCCTTTTTTTGTAGTTACAGATTAAGAAAGTCATATTTCCAACGATCACATACTTTTTTATTTACTGGCAAAGTAAATAAGGTATGAGATACGCCTAATCCAAACTCAAGTTAAAGTACATCCCCGTGCCTCCTACAAGGCTTTAAGATGTCCACGTTATCACAATGAAATCTTTGGTTCTAGAAAACAGGATGGGGTCATCAGATAAATATCTGCATGACAAACTAGTCCCAGCCATCTCTGGGTCTACACTCATGCCTAACAGCTACAGGTACATGGAGTAGATGTGCAAGACCAGATGGAACGGAAATCTTTTGTATCACAGAATCACCGGGTTGGAAGAGACCCATCGGATCATCAAGTCCAAGCATTCCTATCAAATTCCCATGCATTTTATCATTTTATCATTCCCATCGAATTCCCATGCACTTTATCAGCCACAAAATGCAGTTGTTTCCCCAACTCCACTTCAACATAGATTTTTTTTTAAAAAAAAAAGCTTTCTCTCTCAAAAGAAACCCCAAAAGTTCATGTGATGTAGACCTTCAGTTGAAAATTGAATGAGGATACAGAAGACTTGCCACTTTTGGTTCCTGCATGTAGAGCAGCTGGTCCCAGCGGAATAAAGGAAAGGAAAAAACATCTCTGTGAATGACACAGCAACAAGGGATACTGCAAGAAAAGTGAAGTCCTCTCTGTACCAGCTCAGTACAAACCTCCATCATAAGGAGCACTTCTAGGTGAGTGCGCTGAGAGCAGTGCACAGTAGACACTGCAGTTGTGTATGGAAGCAGATGATAGAAAGGAATGGGTGCACATTTGCAATTCTTCACCCTATTGCAGACCTCCTGAAATCGCATGCCTCAGGTTAAATCAGGTTTTAGAGACACCTTCTCCCAGGCAGTGGATCACCCAGCAGCACCTCAGTGAGAAGCAAATCTGTATCCCTGTGGAAATGGCAGAAGACTGATCAATTTAATCACATGCCCTAAGAAAAGGTAGCAAGAGACAGTGAGGAGTACAAGTACTGTACAAATGTACAAGTGTCTTCCTCCTTTGGCAGAGAAAACAAGGAGTAGATTCCACATGCCCACCCCTCCCCGGATCACAGCAGTCCATAGAAGTAGGGGGGAGAAGGGGTTTTCTGCAAAGCCTATGCCTCTGAGGCAGCAGCAGGGCAAGAGCTCAGTTTTACGACTCTTGGCCCCAGTACAATTTACCATTTACAAACTAATCCTCCTCCGTTTGAGAGCACAAGGCCTGCTAAAGCTCTCTTGTCCACTTCTCTGATTCTTCATTGTCCACACTGACAGAGAGAAGCCGAAGACCTAATCGGTGTGTAATTCAATCGCTGTCCAGGCTATGTCATAGCACAATGCTCTACTTGTAGTGCCACGGGTTAAGTCAGCCAGCTACTGTTATGCACCACAGCAGGTGTGAAGAATGTCACTCCCTCTAACTGTATGTTACCATTCCATCAAAGTCCATTTCTGACACTACTTTCACTCACCACTTAAGGATTGTTTTTCTTACTGGCAGCAAGCTAATTGTTGGCTCTGTGGTAAAAGGGCACTTTCAGTATTTTTGACCCTGAATTGGGAATTCCTGTACATCATAACATGGGCTTCACACAAAGTAAAAACCCTCTGTTCTACAGAGCCCCAAAGCATCAAGGCCTGCTTTCTAAAAAGTTCTTTATTTCCTTCATCTTAATCCAGCAATTAGTAATTTCTGACTTACTATACCTGAAGTGCTTCACTCTGTTGTTCCTCAGCAGACAGGACATTGGACATAGCCACACACCTCTTGGGAATGGCCTGAAACTGTGAAACTCCTTGGTACCTAATTACATTTAAGTCAGCAAGAGACAAGAGTTGATTTATCCAAAGTTCTTCTCCACCCCAAGTTGGTTAAAAATCTCTGGAAAACAAAACTAAATGTGCTGCTGCACTTAAATGCAGATCTCGGGCCACTCTGAAAATGGCATTTGGCTTGCTTTTTATAAAAAAGAAAATACTACTTCAAAAGGAGTAGAAAGTTGCACTTCCATTTTTCTTGAGTCCTACTACAGTGCAAGGAAGCTGAGGAAGAGAAGTACAGAGGAAGAAGGCAGGGCAACAGCTGCCATTTCATAACCACTGAAGCAGCAATAAGTGTGTGTATCACCCAGCCATGCAGATAAGGAGACAGTAGGAAAGTTGCTGATAAACCCACAGCAGCACAAGTGAACTGCAGTTTACTGAAAGTGGCAAAAAGCACAGGGATAGTAACCAGGAGGACACCAGAAGACGTCTTCCCCTCATAGACACGTATCACACACTCGTAATAGTCACGTGTGATGTTTCTTTCTATGTGTAACAGGGACATGTCCAAGGGATGTGCACACAGAATGAGCACAGAACCCCCCTCTCCATTGCTAATGCAACTATCTCCTTAACAGCCTTGAGAATTTCATTCATGAAGTGTTTCTGGTGTTATTTCTCTAATTCCTTAATTTTCATGTAGAAGCAATACAAACAAGAGGAAAACCTGTTAGAAGAGCTACTCTGGGACAGAAATTGTACAGGCCTGCACCAGCAGGAGTAGTATTTTGTCCAAAAGAACAAGTGAAGTGAGCTGGATAACCTGACCATGCCAAGAAGTGGATAAACCAAAATGGGAACAATTTCCCTGAAACACATAGCCGATCTTAAATCAATAAATTTGCTATGCAATTCTATACAAGAATTATGGTTACCAATCCTACCTAATCTTGTAATGGGATGAAATGCTTTGCCACACTGTCAAATCCTGAGAAAGTATCAAGGAGATGAAGAAAGATGATCCATCTTCTTGCCACTTGCTACAGAAAAGGTCATAATATACATTATTCAAAATATGAATTGGACATCTGTATTTACAATGTTTAACAAGTCTTGCTTAGTGCTGAAGCCAAGCTGCTCTTTTCACCCATACTCATCTACTGTCATCATTGACGGCTGATTTCCAAACATGGCCAGACACAGTTTACATGGCAGAGGTCATGAGACATTCTTGCATCCTGAATCAGGGTTTAGTAATGCCATATGCCAAGCCTTAGAAGCATGTAGAGCATTTGCAACCGAGTACCTGCGGAAATCCCATTTCCTGACAAAGAGAGGACTCCAATATTCATGTTTTTCTTCTGTTCTTAGGCCATGCTGTAATGAAATATGGCCTGAATAATCCTTTTATAGCTACACAGGGAAATGTCCTTGCTTATCATTTAACCCTCCGTATGGAGATTCACTGGATCATCGACGGAGCAGTCAGCAAAGACACACAGAATAAAAAGCCTGGCTGATGGGATATGACTGAAATCATGCACACGGTAGGGACACAAAGAGGACATGCAGGTTATCAGAGAAACTGAAATGACTCTGGTAACTAGTGAATATAGGCAAAAGGATAGGACTCCAAGGAGTCACATTGAATTTGGTGTTAATGCTGACAGTGACATAAGCAGGAACAGCCAAAACGGTGCATGCTCATGGAAAGAGAGGCCAGCAGGGCTGTCACTGGCTGCATGTGAATAAATAGAGTGCAGGACTGCATAGAGATCTCTGCCGGGTCGGTGATAACAGTCCAAGGGGAAGAAGTGGAAGTGACTTGGAAGGGGCTGGCTGTGAGGCTTGCAATAGGGATAACTTTGAATAGTTTATACTGTTAAGAGTGTCTACTCTGCAAGGTACTCTGCCAGTACCTCCTGCTGCAAATCTGGATTGCCCTTACTCTGAGTTGCTTCCTTCTTCCCTTTGAAAGCCATGATTCCCATACCTCATGAAACTTGCATCCTTGTCCTCTCACCTTCACTCTAATGTGGGGTTGCTGCCACTTTACATCTGACATGGGCTACCTTTTCCTCCTTCTCAAACTCTGGTTGCTACCTCCCAGTCATCCACATCTCTGTATGCACCCCCAAGTCTGCTCACCCTCCATTATCCCAATACTGCCCCAGGTGCCTGCTTCATAACCCCAAATTATCTCTGCTTTTGTTTGCTTCCCTCACTGCTGGCTTTGATAGTGTGACTGTGAAGCCAGCCCAGGCTGTCACACGTAGCAGACTATTAGCCTGTACACTTCTGCAACTCCTCTCACTTTTTCCAGGCAGCTTGCTGGAACTTTAAACCAATCACTTAAAACACTGAACAACTGTGAAACACTATGAGCCCCCAGAATTTCTCACACACTGTCATGTACCTGTATCATATCATCAACTGACAGTACAGGCTTGGCAATTTAGTGGTTCTTCAGCCTCATTTTGGGAACCACCTTCCACCACAGTACTGTGCAGCCTCAGTGCATGCAGAGTGACAGCCATTACTTCCCATTTCCACAAGGAAATGCTACAACTTTTGTCTGCTAAATGCAGGGTATGGAAGTCAGGTCTGTGACACACTCCCTTTTCCTTCCTTACTGCTGAACAGCGCTTCCTCTGGGTATTTCAGGGGACCTCTTCCTCTTGGCCATGACAGTGTACATGCAAACAGCTGCTCAGGCTGGATGAAGCACCTGCTCTGGACAACAGCAGCTGGAGTTCATTTTGGGTCCAAAGGGCCGAGGCCAAGCAGGCTGACCGCATGTGCACTAATCCAGTATCATCATCAACTCCACCAACAACAGGTGCCTCTTTGAAGAGGGAAGGAAAAACTATTTGGGGAGGAATCAGAGCTTTATAAAGGACATTGTGGGCCAAGTCCTCAGCTGGCACATGCTCAGTTAAAGCATGTACTCTCTTGAAGTAAAGTTCATATAGACCAATAAAAGATTCAGTCCACACTCAGTGGACTCTCTTCTCTTTTTTGATTTCTTAAGGATTTTTCACCTCTTCTCTTTGCTCTGCACTGATCTTCCTTTTAAAAAAAAAGGAAAGAAAACTTCCAGTTCCTTGCTTCAGACCGAATGGCTGAAAGTCACAAGCTATATATACCAGACTTCGACATCCCCCTGTACATAGGTAACACAATCTTACCAGTGCCTGACAAGACGTGTCCCTCAGTTCTGCTGGGGTCCTGGAGTCCGGATCAGGAGCATGCTCCAACAGGAAGAAAGGCAATCTTATTCTGGAACAAATCAAATCAAACCCCATCAAGGTCCCTTAAGAGCAGTCTTTCAGCACAGGCATCATAAGAATTGCCATGCATCTGCTCAGACCGATGGTCCACATGGCCTAGAGCACTACATCAGTATATGGCCTCTATAAAATGACACGGGAAGAGCACAAAAAACACCTGCCAGAAACAGCTATCAGCCAAATTGGCTCCAAGGAAAACTTTCTTCTCTCATTTTGCTAGAAGATGTTTTATGACTCAATGCATACCAATCTCTTTTTAAAATACCTGTTAGTGTATTAATGATAAATGCTTGTATTAATTAAAGTCTCTAATTTTTTCTTTTCTAAGTCCTGCCATTCTGAGTTCCAAAGGTCAGTTCCACAAATCTGGCACCCCTCCTTGCAGTTACTCTTCAGCCTGTTTCTAGAGAAGCTGGAAGTTCACTGGAGCCTGCGAATGGAGCTGGATCCACAAAGATAGCACTGCAGAGCCCTGCCAAAAGCATTCTGCTTACACAACATGAGTAAAAGCAGGTTTTCCCAAGTTCCTGTTGATGCACTATTAGAGGAAAATATGACCCTGCTACAAGCTGCTCCTGTCAACCAGCCACAGCCTTCATGACTTTGTATTCCAAAATTTATTTTCCTGAGTCTTTCAATTCATGAGTTTCCAAGACCTAGGTTTGTTTAAGTCACTTTCCTCTTCGGACCATGTCTCAGCTGGGTTATGTTGCAAAAAGAAGCAAGGTGGAGATGAGTTTTATGACCAGAGCTGCTGGTGAGAACAACATAGGCAGAAAAAATAATCTCCAATTCATAACAGTTACTGGCATCTCATCCACAAGTACACACAAGTGTAAATTGTACTGTGTTGGCTTGCCCACTCAAATAAGTCTCCAAGAATTTCCCTTGACAAACATTACAGTACAGGCTAGACAATGCCATTTCCTCACCAATGCAGAGACATTCACACAACCACACAGGAATGTCCAGTGCTAGACACATATACTCAGCTGCTGCAGACTCACAGATTCCCTTTGAGGCTTTAAACACTTCCAAAGTTGGAAAACATCAAACGTAGAAAGATGGCAACATTGCACACTTATCATTTTTGTCCACCTATATGCCTGAGGGAACCAGGTGGCAATCACCACTTTGCACACTTAATACTGAACAGTATGGATACATGTTACTGTCCCTCACAGTAGAAGCCATAAAACACTCCTAGCATCTGACGGCCACAGAGCTCTTCCTAACCCTCTGAATCCTCTCTGCGGCTTGCTGTCACTGGGCACATTTCACGCAAGCCAGCTGCACAGGATTTATTCAGCCACTTTTGGAGTATCAAAGATAACTTTTTTTTTTGCCTTTGCCCCAGGCAGGCGCTTGGTATGCAGGATTTAAATCAGAGAACAAAATGTTCTGTGAAATTTGTAAATACTCAGCACAGCAATTTCTAAATTCTAAAAAGGATAGCAACTGGAACTAGTGGTTTAAAAATAAAAAAAGTAAGGCATTTCACTGCATCACTGTAACGCCACCATCTCCTAAAGACCAGAATAAATAACTTCCCAAGATTATCAATTAATGGTGCTGGCTGCCTTAAGTGATAGGAGCCAAACACACTCTGAATTACACCTCATAATTCCAATGAAATCTGGAGAATGACATTCAACAAGTGTTCCACATAAAGACGCTGAAATAGAAAATAATATGACCCTTGCAAATTGGCACAAAATTTGCCTGGGACATGCTGCCACAAACAGACTACAATCTAACACCTACCATTATTAGATTTTCATCATATATGTAGAGCCATTAAAATGGAATTAAGCTGAAAGTGATAGGGAACGAGATACCCTAGGGAATCACAACAATTAACACTATGAAGGATAATATGTAGACGGCCTAAAAGTGGTGTTTTGAGCAGAAAACAGCAATAAAGGGCCATTTGTGACTCAAAATAGAAGAATTACTTCACTGGAATTTAGCATAGCCTTTAAATTCTATGATGTTTGAGTGAAACTATCCACTTCTGGTTTGTCTGATTTGCCACCACTAAAACCATATTAATACAAAATTTAAAACAAACATTAAGCTGATGAATGTTCACATTAGTTTCAAATAAAGAACCTTTTCATATTTTTTTTTCTTGAGCAGTTTCATTTGAACTTTGAAAGGATTCTTTTTAAAAAAAAATCAGTGAAAAGAGTTCTTTTTTTGTGACTATGAAAGCTAAAATATTTAGAATCATTGCCTCTTCACCTGCAAACATTTTGCACACCTCCTACCACATCTGTGGCTTTAACTTCTTCTCTCTTAAACCAAGCAGCAAATGGTATTAACACATTTAACTCCCAGGAGTACCTGTACTTCAAAACCAGGTGCTCTTGGCATTAACAGAGACTCTATGAGCATTAGCAGCATAGAGGAGCAAGACAATAAATGGCTTCTGGGTTTTCATCCCTTGCCTGCAGTTTACTTCTGCTGGTCTAAATATTCTGAGTACGTACAAAGCACATCAGCTCATGCTCACCTCAAAGAGGTAGGTTTGATGCTCCCTCAAGGGCCACAGAGTACATCTACCAAAGTTTACACTGCCTGGAAGGCATTACCTGCAGTCACTGACTTCAGATGTAATAGACTGCACACACACAAAAAAGGCACTGCCTTTTTCAACACGTCAAATCTTATTTTCTCATTCATCCAAAAATAAAAACAGATTCTTATTCACAGCTGTGGAAGCGAAGGTAGAGCAGAGAGACAAGGTATACAGATTATAACAGACTGTAGGCAGTTTGGGATTGCACCACCCCCTTATGCAACCTACTGCCTGGGGTGCACCACATGTTTTCAGAAATTCCACAGAATCCCCTTAAATTTGCTCCACTGCTGAGACCCAGTAGCTTCAACCTGCAATAAGTGACTGGACTTATGATATGCCAAGACTGCAAGGATAAGCCTTAAATTTGCTGGCCTATACTTTTAAAAATCTGGTTTATAACAATTACAAATCCTCACAGGCACAGGAACCCTCCCAATTTATTATAACTTACTACTAAGTACCACCTCTTTAAAAAAAAAAAAAATCAAATGGGTAGTATTAGCCAGTACCACTTGAAATGAACATTCCACTTACAGTTCAAGTGTATTTATAAGAGAAGAAAAGGAGATTGAAGGCCTAGTGCTGCTGACGAGGCTGAAGCTTGCTCAGCCTGACTGCCAGCCCTTTGCAGCCATCAGGCAGAGAGGCAGGGAGCACAGAGGGCCCAGCTCTCCTGCCTGCCTCTCTTGTCCAAGCCAAACCACAGGCTTCCTGAGCATTGGCAGAGGCAGAGCTCTTAAAGACACAGATGAGCTGAGAAGAATAGTCAGCACCCCTAACAATTTTGTAAATACAAGGAGAAAAGACTAGGGGAGAACAACTCAATGTAAGTGAATCATCACATTTAAAACTGCATTGGAGAGTGATACATACTTAAGGGAAAACAGTGATATACAGCTCATAGACACAAGCCAGGTGTGGCTGCAGTGCAATTTTACCTGCAGCCACTGCACTAAGAAGTCTATGCACATGTATGCAGTCACATACACTCAAACACAGAACACGGCCATGTGCAGCTTGACTTGAGATGCAACAGAACAGCTGGAGGTGTCAAGCATAAACCAGGTAAAGACAGGACAGCAGTCACAGCCAGGAATCCACCTATGCAGTTAGCTGAGATGCAGTTACATCTCCTTGGTTTGACTGCAGAGCTCCCTGCCCCGTAGACCTCAAACAGGCTGTTGGCATGGAGCCTTCTTGGGGCCTATGGAAGGGAAGGTGGGAGCCAAAGGAGAGGATGAGTCTGCCTGAGCCATGCGGTGGTGGCGGCAGCTGGAAAGAGCCTACAGAGAGGGAGAGGAGAAGGGAGTGGTGCCTGGGGACCAGCAGGAGGGTGAGGGCAGGTGCTATGCAGGCAGGATGCGTCCTGAACTCCAAAGTCGCAAAGCAGCTCTGAGCATCAGTGGTGGCCTGAGGCTCCCTGCAGTCTTGCAGGACACTGGGCCTCTCAGGGCCCCTGCAACACCCTGCAAGAAGCAGCTGAGGCTGCGTCTCCTCACGGCATGACCTGAAGCACACTCTATGCTACTGGAAGTGTCTCATGGTAAAAGTAAGCATCAATTACACATAATCCAATTTAAACACTGCAGAAAAATAAATCGCATGAATTAGGAAACCCTTCTATTCCTACTCTGTGACAGAAGGTTAAAGATAATGGAAAAACTAAGCTTGGGAGTATTTGAGGTGAGTGCCAAAAAAGGTACTTCAAAAATTACTTCCAAAATCAAAATTAATCCAAGTATTTTGCAAAGAGAATTTTGTTGTGGTACCTCATTTTAGTAAACTGAATATGTACAGGTAGATATAGCACTGCATAGTAATTTTCAGTACCTAAAAGCCCCTGAAATAGGCTCCAGTCTGCTCTGTTTGAGACCAACAAGACCAAGACTCTGACTTCAAAGGAATTAGGCTTTAACTTTTACTTTTGGAACATTCATCTCTTGTATTACTAAAATATGCTGATTTCACAGCACTACAACAAATTGGACCTTTCCATCTGCTCACTGACATACAAACAAACATTTTCCAGAATGCCTACCTCACAGTCTGGTTACAGTGCTATTGTCACCCCAGGGCCATCTCATGTTTTGCTGATGACCGGTTTTACTTAGAAACAGTTTAAAAATGTTACATTTCTGTGCTTATTTAAGTAATAATGTCCCAAATTTCAGACTACTTTTTTAACTTTATGAGTCATGTGGTGCAAAAAGGCAACAAACCAACTCAGAAGTCTTGCTGGCTTTTCTTCCACAGAAAAAGGAAAAAAAGGAAATAAATATGAACAAACAAACAAAAAAAGTGGGATCAGATGACATAAATGAAATGAAGCATCTGTTGAGAATGGAAAAGCATATAGAAAAATGGGGTAAATGACTTCAAGTCCAACACAAGCAACCGTGAATTCATGGGTGTTCATATGAATCATTCTCCATTTCCTGCCAGAGAGCTCAGGTTTCACTTAATTACAAAAGAAAATCATCAATGAAAGCGGCTAATTCACAGGCATACATATCATTCATTTATTTACTTACTACTTTTTCCCCATATAGCCCCCTGTTATCACCATAGCTATTGATGGGCATTGAATGCTCACATACAAAAAAAGGTCTGGCATCATTAGATATACTGTTTGCAAAGCTCACGAAAAACCTGGCACAGCTAGAAAGCAGCTAGCAGATGGCAGCTGGATAGAAGCAACAGCCACAATACTTGCTACCTGTGATTAAAAAATAAGCAATATCAACACCAGATTACGAAGTGCAGCTTGAAGAGCCCAGCTTTACAAATGACCAGATACAACTAAAAATTTGCAAAGTAGTCTCAGCAGAAAGGATATTTTCAGATGGTTGCTAAATCCCATGAGCAGTAACAGCCCTCTCTGCTGCACTCTGCCAAAGAATAAAAAGAGGGTGGGGAGGAGGAAGAATAGCTTGGGGCTTGGTGGAAGGGTTGTGTGAGGGTGCATAAGAGAGCTTACTCTGCTGGAATTTTAATTGCAATTCCATACACTGTGGTTGATTGGCTTCCCACTCTGCCATACACTCTCAACACATTTCAAAATGTGTTGTACCAAGACCATCCAAAATCATAAAAACAAATAAAGACATCTTTCATTAAGGCATATGTCTAACATTACACATTTAAATAATCTTAAACTATGGAAATAAACATGGTCAATCCTGTTGCCAACCTTTTTGCAATGACTTGCACATAACTATCTGCTCTTGGTTTTTCCCTTGGTCAAGATCACTCTATGTCCAGCCCTTTTCACTTCAACATCAGTTCACTGAGGAAATCTGTGAAGTACCTTCTCACTTCAGGACTTCGTGGGAATAAGGATCTAAACCAGATTCACTTGTTGCATCAAAGTCATGCACAGATATTGTTACTTTAAGCAGGTAAGAAGTTTGCTGAAGCATACAGTTTGGGAGAGAGACACAAGACTTGCATTCAGGGCAGGTGGGGAAGAAAGCAACCTGTCTTAAAAGCAAACCCACCAGATACCAGGCAGCTGCACATACTCCATGCCATGTCGAAATTTTGCAACTGAACAAAGGGTTTATTCTGCAGGATACAGCATTTTTTGAAAACCAAGACTTGAGATGACAAGATTTCCAAACAAATGATACTTTACTCAGTCCAGATACATCCATCATGTGATACCATCTCATTCTATGTACCAAGAATCCTTCCGCTACTTTGTAATGGAATTTTTCCACAATACATTTGATTACAGTACAAGTGACATGTATATCCTTTTGTTCTACAAAGCAGAAAGCAAAATAAATTGAATTATGTTCTCATAAAAGAGAGGTTAAAGAACATACAGAGATTAAATTTAGAGTCAGTGTTATGATCAGACTAGACATTAGTAAGAAATTCTTCACAATAAGGGTGGTGAGGCACTGGAACAGGTTGCTTAGAGAAGCTGTGGATGCTCCATCCCGTGAAGTGTTCCAAGGCCAGGTTAGACTGGACGTTGAGCAGCCTGGTCTCATGGGAGGTGTCCCTGCCCATGGCAGGGGGGTTGGAACTGGATGATCTTTAAGGTCCCTTCCAACTGAAACCATTCTATGATTCTGTGATTGCAAGGGATCAGAAGTCCACTAATACAGAAACAGCATCAATAAGCTGATATGCTTAGAAATTGTCATGAATGTTCACCTAAGAAAATATAACTATAAGATTTTCCACAGAGACATTAGTTAACTTGCTTTCTATTGTGATTTTACACTTCAAATTATTTTCACTGTCCACAGAAAGGAGGTCATCAAGTATTCTATTTTGATTAGGGTGCCAATGCCTACATGGACAATACACTTACTCCTCCTCTTCTGAGACAGTCAAATGATTATTCTGGAATAATAAAACAATAGGAAGTATTTTAACTGCTAAAACAAAGGCAGTTGGAATGGAGGGAGCTAAAAGGTAAGAAGTACATCTTCCCAGCAAAAGTCCCTAATGCCCTTTATTGAGAACTGCAGAACAAGGACATATATTGTTAACTGCCTTGACAATGAATATATTGTAACTTATTGATTTAGGTATTTCCTTTAGCCTTGCAAATCTAACAGGTATGCTTTAATCACATGTAGTTTTACCCAAATGTTTAAAATAAGCACATGCTTAAATGTATTTTTAAGATTAACTTAGCACACTTATTTGCATTTTATTTGCTGAAACTTCTGATTCAACTTAACAGCCTGAAGAATCAGAAGAATGAAAAAGATGGATAACTACAATACACAAAGCAGCTGGAAGAGCATAAAAGATGGAGGAACTGAACCAGAAGAACCTAAGTTTCTCATGGGCAATATTCTCATATCCTTACATGACTTCTCTCAGAAGATGTGTGCTCTGTTCTAGGCAGCCAGATCCAATAACAATTAAAATGTGCAACAGAATAATGATTTTGCCTTTAGCATCCAGGGTTTGTTGGGGAGTGGGGTGATTGGCTAGATAAATATTCCAAGAATGGCATTAAGCTTACATTAAGCTTACTAAAGAGAAAGTCACTGAACAGAAAATTATCATAAGGGTGTTGAGATTACTCATGTTTCTTCTCCATTGACTTGAATCTGTTAAAGGTAAATAAATATTCAAGCAGTAACACAGAGAGCTCCACCATAGAATCACCAGGTTGGAAAAGACCTCCAAGACCATCAAGTCCAACAATTCCTATCTGCCACTAAACCATATCCTGAAGTACCTCATCTACTTAAATACCTCCAGGAATGGTGACTCAACCACCTCCCTGAGCAAAGTCTCCTAGTGCCCAATGACCCTTTCTGTGAAAAATGTTTTCCTGACGTCCTGTCAGGACTTCCCCTGGCGCAGCTTGAGGCCATTCCCCCTCATTTTATCAACTGTCATTTGGGAGAAGAGGACAGCTCCCTCCTCCCTACAACCTCCTCGCAGGTGGTTGTAGAGAGCAATAAGGTCTCCCCTCAGCCTACTCTTCTCCAGGCTGCAACAGGGCCCTGGAACAGGCTGCCCAGGGAGGTGGTCAAGTCATCGTTCCTGGAGGCGTTTAAAAGATGGGTAGATGAGGTGCTTAGGGACATGGCTTAGTGGCAGATAGGAATGGTTGGACTTCATGATCCAAGAGGTCTTTTCCAACCTAGCAATTGTATGATTTTGTGATAAACAACCCCAGCTCCCTCAGCCACTCCTCTTGTTCTCCATCTCCTTCACCAGCAATAAAGTACTTGAAAAAGTCAGAAACCTATTTGCTTTTAAAATTACTGGATTAAGGACTGTTAGATTCTGAGGATGGTTTATGCCGCCTAGATAGGACCAGTTCGACGCAGACTCTTCAGCGCCGAATCCAAACCTATCAAGGACCCGCCCCGTGCCCGAACCCCTGCGGACGCGCTGTTGAGCGCCCGGCACGTGTCCCGCAGCCCCACCACCAGCCACACGGCTCCGCTTTACACTGAAACGTGGGGGACCGCGCCCGCCGCCCCTCGAACACGCTGCGGGAGCTCCGAGACGCCACTCGCCCCCAACGGAGGGGGCGTGGCCATGAGGGCCATAGGTGCGTGCCTAGCGGCGGGTGGGCGTGTCCATGTGTTGCGTGACGTCGTCAATGAGGATGTGGGCGTGGCTAGAGATGGCTGGGCGTGGCCACAGCCGGTGTGGGCGTGGCCAGTGGCTTGGTGGGCGTGGCCAGGTGCCCGCGCTATATTGGTCGGCGCGCGGCCAGGTGCGGTCAGGTGCGCGCGCGGCCAGGTGCGCCCCGGTGCCGCCGCTGCCGCCCCATGGCAGCGCCCGTCGCGGCCGAGCCGCGCTCCAAGCGACCCCGCGTGGCGCTGCCCGCCTGCCCGGCGCACCGCCCGCTGCCCGGCAGCCGCGTCAGGCAGAGTTTCCCCCCCGCCGTGGAGGAAGGGCTGTGCGGGGTCACCGGGGCCCTGCTGGAGCTCGCCTACTGTCTGCAGGGGCTGGTAAGGCGGCGGGGACCTGCCGGGAGGGCTTGGGGACAGCGTGTCCGGAGAAGAGCAACACGGCTGGAAGACCGGCTGAGGGAGCTGGGGTTGTTCAGCCTAGAGAAGAGGAGGCCGAGAGGAGACCTCATTGCCCTCTACAACTACCTGAAACGATATTGTAGAGAGCAGAGCTGGCCTCTTCTCCCAAATGACAGGCTAAGGGGGAATGGCCTCAGGCTGTGCCAGGGGAGGTCCTGACTGGACATTAGGAAAAACTTTTTCATAGAAAGGGTCACTGGGCCCTGGAACAGGCTGCCCAGGGAGGTGGTTGAGTCACCACCCCTGGAGGTGTTCAAAAGATGGGTAGATGAGGTGCTCAGGGACATGGTTTAGTGGCAGCCAGGAATGGTTGGACTAATGATATAAGTCTTTTCCAACCTGGTGATTCTATGATTCTATGACAGCAGAGCGGTATCTACAGCAAGCGGATCCAGGGTCTCCCTTTGGCTTCCCTGCCCCATGGGGCAGCACAGGCAGTGAGGTCTGGAATAAGCCGGAGGGGAATTGGGCACCTGTGTGTTGTGGGTCATTCACAGAAGGACTTGTGCCTGTGGAAAGAGGGATGAGAGCAGAAAATAGTGGCAGCTTTGAAGAGTGACTCCTGAGTGGTTTTTTTCCGAAACTTTGAGTGCAAAACACTCATGTGTGGTGAACTGGTGAAATAACAGTTTGTGAATATCGCTGTCTGCTGTCATCTAAAGAGTTTTTTCTCTCACAGCATGAACACTGAAATGAATTTTAAAAGTTGTCTCTGATACTGTGTGACACACATACTGAAATTATGTCTGGCTACGGATCAAATATTAAGGCAATATATATTTTAACAAAGCCATTAAAATAAAAAACCAGAATGACGGATGCTAGCCTTTGTGATGCCAACCATCCACTGAGAAGCAATGCAAACTGTATTCAATAGATCCCCAGGACCCTTCATTTAAGCATGGTGTCACGTATTAGTCCAATAAAAATTTAAATGTGCAATAAAACCTCTGCTTGTAAAACATGTGGATTGAAACAATACTAGTGACTGGCAGCTAGATGAAATGGAGAAAGCTCAGTGAGAAATTGTGGATAAATCATACCTACAAATGTGGACATATTAAATAGTTAATGTTTGACATGCAAAATTTACCTTACAGTTAGGCAGGTCTGGTAATTTGTGCTCTACTTGATGTCACGCAGCATCCTTGCACTGAGGAACTGGTTATAAAACACTGAATCTTGACTCTGTCAACAGAAACACAAATAAATGACTTCAGGGAAACAATTATGCAAATATTGCAATGAATGTTCTTAATAAAACATTCCAGTGTGTCTCATCTTGAGTGGTTTATGGGCACCCATGCATATGTGTGTCACAGGTCTGGGGTATGCCAGATGGCCTTTAAAAATACAGGAGAAAAACAGACTTATATTGTGTATATAACTTTCCTCCATTTTTTCAAAACAGAGCAATGTAGCTGAAGCAGAGGTACTTTACATTTAAGCAGGGTAAGAGCTGAAAGCGGGGAAGACAATAAGAAGCAGAAAATCACACACTTGTTCCTTACCCCTCACAGCCAGGCTACAAGCTAACAGCTTGATATGTGTTACTCCAATCCAGAGTACATCCAAGAGACAAATGCTGTGCTGTAGTGCATATGCTGATTTAGGGAACTGGCTAACTGAGATGCTGTGGCTCCCTTGGTTCAGTTTTTGGCAGTCACGGCTGTTGCCTGACATTCTGTCCAACACTGGAACTGTGCAGAGCCAGTGCTGAAGCCAGTATAACCTGGTGGCTCCCCTTCATGGGACAGTAATACCATTGATAAAATGCTTCTACTGTGAGAGCTGGTAAGTTTTTGGCATAGCATAGTTAAATATTGCAGTGGTTAAAACTGTATGTTCCCATATAGAACAGAACAAGGCCTGCAGTTAGTTTAGTGTTGTAAGACTTCTGAAGCATTGCTAGGCATGAGCTGTGTACAATACAAACAAGGTGTATATAGAGTAGGTCATTTTAGTGGTCTTTATTTTGGAATAACATTATCCATAACAAAGCTGATAAATAGATGCAAATGTGTGCTTGTTCTCTTGGGTATTTGCCTCATCCTTCACATACCTTTGAAAGCTAATTTTTCACTGGAATGCTGACTAAAGGGATAAATCTTGTAGTCCCTATGCTGGGTCTATGTTTAAAATACAAACCAAAAGCCAACCTTCACCTGCAAAACACAAAAATAAAACACCCAACACGCACACCTCCAGCCATACGTAAATAAAATATTCCGAGGATCTCTGACTGCTACGGAGAAAGGACATCAGTACAACGGTTACCTGTCCAGTATTAAACAACAGAAGTTCTACTAGAAGTATAGGGGTTTTTTTATTTAAGACTGTAACTGCTTACTTTATTTATTGCAGAAATCTGGATTAAGATCTTCAAAATGATTGTGCTGGTAGAAAAACTTCCATTGGAAGTCTCCCATGTTCTGACAGAGCTATGTTGTACTGCAGTCGAGTTCCATCTCCAGCAAATCTTAATGCTCATGTTTTGTGTGCTTAGGGTGAATATTTTGACCAGTCGCATGTGGCTCTACCAAATGTTTCAAAGTTCTTCTTGCATCACGCTCTGGAAGAGAGAAAAGCCGCAGAGGCTTTGATGAAATATCAGCAAGAAAGAGGAGGCCATTACTGTTCTAAATACATCCAGGTACGTAATAGACAACAAGATTTCAAGCAGTTGCAATCTGCAGTAATTACACTTAACTTCCTGCATCATGTTGTTAGCACTTCAGATCGCTGTATTCAGCCACTATTAAAGTTCTAGATGTAATTTCCCTGTCATATTAGTGTACACGCTTTTGGTTTTGATTGTGATTCTCTAGAAGCTGTCAGACATACAGTCCTAACTTTACATGGTTGCTTTCTAGCCCAAACGAATATAAGCAATGGTCTCCTTTTTCTTTCACTGAGATGGAGACTGCTGTTTTCCAATGTGTGGTAATAGTTTCTGAGACTTCCCTTGAACTATGCTGAAAAAGCCGGCTTGTCATCTCCACATTGAAACTAAGTAGAAACCTAGAAGCCATCAGCACCTAAGAAAGGTAGAAACATCCAGCCTGGGGTACTGGTTGATCTCTTTGAGCACAGCTCAAGATAGAATTTGAACTCAGGCTTGCATAGGTACAAAGGAATAACTCAAAGTTATCAGGGAAAAATCCTGAAGGCCAAAGGGCTGATTCTCCTCTACCAGATTAGTATTCTCTAAAGAGGTAATAGAGAATGCTCTTCTTTGATTTATCATAGCAGTTGTTAAGCTGTAGAAAGTAAAAAATAAAAAGGCCATCTTGAAAAGCTCTGAATATTCAGTTTGAATTGGGGAAGACCTTATTGCAGCCTTCCAGTACTTACAGGGGGTCTACAGGAACAGTGGGGAGGGTCTTTTTGTCAGGGAGTATACTGATAGAACAAGTGGTAGAAGTTTTAAGCTGAAAGAGGGGAGATTTAGATTAGATAATGAGGAAGAAATCTTTTACTGTGAGGGTGGTGAGACACTGGAACAGGCGGCCTAGAGAAGCAGTGGATGCTCTTTACCTGCAGGTGTTCAAAGCCAGGCTGGATGAGGCTTTGAGCAACCTGATCTAGTGGGAGATGTCCCTGTCCACAGCAGCAGGGTTGGAACTGGATGATCTTTAAGGTCCCTTCCAACATAAACATTTCTGCGATTCTATGATAGGGTTTCCTGGTGCAAGAACACTCCTCAGGCATAGCTGCTGCTATCTAAATCCCTGTTCCTTGAAAAAGGATTCTGCCACTTACATATGTTTCCAGACAACCAGCTCTACAAAAACAACAACCTATGCTCCAAACTAGAAGGAGTTATTGCAAAATCCTGGTGCATCTTGTTCAGAGCACAAGGTAAGTTGCAGGAAACCATCAATGAACGCACTAAGATGAGCTGTTCGTCTAAATAAAGGTAATTCTGTCTTTGTTTTTAGAAACCAAACTGTGAGTATGCATTTGGTCTGATGAAAGCCCTGGAACTAGCCATGGTACAGTGGAAAACCGTGATACGATATTTTGAAGAGCTTTATGCCCTGAGTATTGAAAACGGAGACCCTCATAGTGCAAGCACTATCAAGAAACAATTTATTGGGCCCGTAATTCGGAAGATCAAGCTGATGGGAGATCTGCTGACCAACGCTCGCAGGCTTGACTGTTCCCAAGACGGCAGGAATAGTCTTGGGGATTACTTTATGGACCAGTTGCAGAAAGAGTTCAGAACAGGCATAGAACCAGAGTCTAGTCAGCACTGCAGCCCCTGCCCACCTCTCCAGCAGTGTACAGGAGCTGCAGAGGGTCTGAAGCGACCCCAGAGAGAATCTTGCCAGCACAGAAATGGCATAGGGCCAATATATGCAACCATACACTGTACTACCACACTGCCGCAGTGTAATGATGGGACAGGAGCAAAAGCAAAGCAGGGCAGGGAGGGCCTTTAATGTTATAGATACAAGGCAGCTCCTAAGGCAGACTTGTTTGGAGGGTGGACTTGGGAGACAGGATGCTGTATCGATCCTTCTACTTTACACCCTGTCCCTTTGTTCTCTGTTGAGTCACAGCTCAAAATCTAGCATCATATACCATTATTTTGTTTAAATGATAGCAAGGTTGCTAGTTACCTAAACTGTTGGCATTAGTCACACTTTTATCTATGCACTTCTTTCTAGAAGCCAAAAGCTCTTAAGCTTCTTTTCTACCTTAAATGATTAAGAGGATTATTTAGTGCAAATTATTTTTAACACCATCTATAAATTTTATTAAAAACCAAAACAAACCACAACTTTAGTACAAGGAAGCTTCTATGTAGCAGAAAATCCAAAAATTTAGTTTTATATTATTAAATATTTTATATTCCTATCAGATATTTTATATTGCTAACAACTATGTTAATATAATGGACTTTTAAAAAAGACTTATTTTAAAATAAAGTTTTCTTGTTTTATTTCTATCATAGGAGCAATTTAAATAAGTAATCTAATGCATTTACTTACCACCCAGCTATCTCCAAGATGAAGGATGCAAACATTTCCTCAACAGTGGGAATAAGACAATGTACTGGTTTTCTCTACAGTTATTTGCTTAGTTGTTTTTCTCATCCTCAGAAAGCAGATGAGCAATAAGTTGGGGGTTCTCACTAGAAGTGATCTTTACAGGTTGTAGTGTGTATTTTGCAAGTGTCACTGAGGACACTTAACTCTAGGGCTCTGTCCAGACTCAACTGAGGATGGTTGATTTAATTACCATACAGGCTCCTATGTCAGCTAGCTAAATTATAGTACTGTTATGATAGTACTGCTGTTTCTTGTATTCTCTATCTTGGTCCTCAGTAGAGGAATAAGATCCTAGTGAAAATGCAGCACACTTAATTAGAATTTCATCATAGAGAGTGGCCATTCATTAATTTTGCATTTCAATTAGGGCAGTGTTAAATTAGGAGGGCTATTAGCACCACCAGACCAAAGGCCTTTACTTAACCAGGTTGATTAAAGTTCAGAGGTATCCAAATTCCTTCCGTTCATCTCCTACTCCTCTCTTTCTATACACTGGCTTCCAAGGTCACCTAAGAAAAGCAACTGGCTAGACCAGCTGCCTGCAGCTAGGGGGAGGTTGTCATACATACAGTGTCTTCTATGCAACTGGGGTTTGCTTCATTGAAAGATGGTCTCATGCTTTTATGTGATACTGTAAGCAATACTATTAAGCTTCAAAATAAATTCAGTTCAGTGCTAAAACAGCATTTTGTACCTACATTGTATTCATCAATTGACTATGCAGGCATGCTAATATGCTTTTCCAAGAGATTTTAAAGATGTGTACAAAAGTGCACCAGTAGTTTACTGCTACTAAGAAGGTTGTGCAAGGCAGAAGAGTAGACCACAGAAAGTAAGTAAATGTCAGAAAACTGCATTAAGAACACTGCACAGTTAAACATTTTCAATAAACTCTTTTATACACAGCTGCAGTTCAGTAGCCATTTCTGCAAAATTGCATTAGCCTCCACATATATTCAGTTGGCCTTGTAACACAGGACAGACTGTAACAAAGCAGAAGCTTTCCCAATCTTTCTGTTAATGTGACTCAAACTTGGCTGGGGGGCAGGGGAGGATCACTTAAAAACAACTCCTGTATTCAGCTGTAGCAATAGTGCAGCAAGCTACAAGAATGGCTTGAAGCAATTTTAGCAACATGCCAGATTTACCTATGTTCACAGAATCACTAGGTTGGAAAAGACCCCCAGGATCATCGAGTCCAACCATTCCTGGCTGCTCTCTCATACAGCAGAAGCATAAAAGACACTTCCATCTGGGCAAGATTCCATCACCCATCCTCATGCTGAGCATACTTTATTCAAGAACTAATTCCATTAACTGCAACTCAACATGAATAAAAGTGATGGAATCCATCCCTCTCACTATTAAAACACAGCTCACTAAGTATGAACAGAGCAAACCTACTGACTGGATTATAAACTGGTGCCATATAAATCTTCTTCAAATACTACTGGTCATGGTTGACCTACTTCTACAACAGTCTTCTTTAAGAGTTGGTGACCTTCTGAAATATCTTTTACCTTAAAACATAATAAACAGCCCCTAACATCTAAATTTTTCAAGGCAAGACTTGTCTCTTCTTTTGTCCATAAAATACTGCCATGCCTGTTTCTCAGAGGCTCTGCCCATATTCATCTTTCTAGACAAATATATTCACACATTCTCAGATTTTAGGTCGTTCTCCTTTTCCAAAACATGTTTTGGGCCCTCTGCCTGAAGAGCTAGTTCTGTTAACTATACATAAACTCACAACGAGCTATTTTCCCAGTCAGTGTCCTCTAAAAAAGAAAAGGGAACTCAATCAGTTACTGTAGATAACAAGCTCTTCTTGCCCGCAAGCTGCTTCTGCTGAGAGGGCACATATGCTTGAGACTAACATCTCAAACTGTTAACAATACCTGTCTGTTGTGTATATGATGAGTCTGTCCACACTTCTCAGCACAGGAAGTACAATCTGCCTCTGCCTTCCCAGGTTCCTTTTCAACCACAACCTAGAAAAAAGGAGGTGAAGGATAAATGTGGAACAGGTATAACAGCAACACCACTTACAGAAACTTTACAAATTCTCTTTCTCTGCTGCGTGCTTGTTTGTACACACACTCTTTATCTCCACTTCTGAAGTAATGCCCAAACCATCCAAATACACAATCAGGGGCAGTTCAGAATAGGTAGAGCAGCACCAGTACTCTAAATACACCATTCAAACTGGAAGCTCTCAAGAGACTTAATTTTTACTGAAATTATGAGTTACAGCCACAGAGGCTTCCAAACAGGTATGAACAATGACATACTTCCAAATGCTTCCATAGCTACCTACAGTTCCGTAGGAGGGACCCTTGCTGCTGCCTACTCTCAGGGTGAGGAATTAACTTACAAGTCTCTAGATGGAGATCATGCTGTCCTTCATCTTCTCCACTATGGCCACACAAAATTGAAAAGGGCACTCAGGATTTGTTCTTTGCCAGGGCTTTTTTTCAGGCTCCACTGTACAAGGCAACATAGTTCTGGATAAAACCATTCGTGTGAATAATACTGGAAAAGTGAATGTTAGTTCTGATGGCAGCAGCAGTCCTCAAGGGCACCTTCACTAGAAGATCACTCTGAGCAGAATTCACCATCTGGTCATGGCCATCTCCTGTATTTTTCACTTAAGTAAATTCATGCACTTAGGAGCATACATGGGCACTCACTGGCAGCCTCCCTGTACTGCCTGTCCGTGTCCCACCATTTGTTACCTCTTTGCCCAAGGTAACCATTATGCATGCAGTCCCCGAGTATCTTTTCTGGGAGTGAAATATAACATATAAACACCCAGTGACAGAATACACTACAACACTGGCAAAATATTAGGTCATATTACCTTTTCCACAAATGAAACCAATGATCTAGAGAGAGTTTAAGTGTCTTGAGAGGGTCACACAGCCAGCACCAACCCCTGATACCCCAGTTTACATGTTCAGGTGTTACAGCATACGACTATTTCTCGTTTATACTTAATATACATTCCTGTATACTTACCACTATTTTGAATACAAATTATTTTTACTTTTTTACCTGTTAAATTAAGATTTTTTTTTAAAGTGTTCATTATTTCTGCATCAAAGAACCTCTGTAATAACAGTGAAGTATTTCCACAAGTCTGCCTCTCTGAAACAGCTGGGAGATACACTTCTAAATGTGTAAGGGTAGTCAATTGCTGATCTCCTTGGGATGTATCACTTTTCAGCTTTGGATACAGTACAAGAAAGAACTTGTATTGAGCCCAAAACATATACTTTTTTCTTTAAACAAAACTTATTTTGGGGGGATAATGACAGAATGTGACTAATGTTTCTTTTTTTCTTTTTTGGTACTCAAAGACGTTTAAGGAAGTAGAGAATGGGGACTGCAGATTAGGAATTCTTGCAAAAAGCAAATCACAAAACAACAAAAGAAGCCACCTTAACAACAGCCCCCCTGAGAAGTCATAGGCATAGGGACTCAGAACTAGATCATCAATGGATGTTTTATACCTTTTCAGATTCTCTCCGTCAGCCCTTTGCCCCACAGAAGACAGACTTTGATTTTGAATAAGTTGAAATTTCACCAACATTTCTAACTGCAGAATGGAGATTAATTTTAGTTCATGGTACATTAAAAATAACCATAACTATTTTAATTATATAGTAAATTAAGTTGAATTACTGAAGTGCTCCATATTAGAAAATGAACCGAATTTCTCATCTCAAATTATATTCCAAAATCAGAATAAAAATTCTAGCACCCTTGAGAAACGTTACCAAGACCCGTCTCATTTCTCCAAGGTCCAAGCTCTGCCACTGCATGTTACCTGAAATAACAAATTCTTATTACATAAGCAATCCAGCTACAGTGCAACTACACCTGCGGCAAAACGATGCTTCCCGAAGTGATGTCAACCTTTTCAACAATTTCAGAATAAAGGTAAACAGAGGCTTGACTTGAAAGAAGAACCAGAAATGCCAATTTATACATGATAGCTCACATGAAGAGTCATTTGCTGAAGTGATAGCTGCACATAACTTGGGCTTCAGCTCCCCTCCAGTATGTCATTACCAACCCATTGCTGCAGCGATAAAGACTTGTGATGTACTGGGGTGCTAGCTGGGTGTCTCAGCCACTCCAAACCTCACCCTGCCACACAACTTCTTTTTGCTTTGAGGTCAAATAGTTTCAATATGCACACTTAAGTCTCACTGAATATTTTCCATGATGGGTTTGTATCTTTGAGCAGCACCTGGAGAAGACGTGTGCAGGGACACCCAGATTCCCAAGAAAAAGGCTAACATGCTTCCATGGGCCCCAGGCGCATCTTATTTTTTAGCTGGGAATACTTTTTTCCCAGGTGAAAGCAGAGCAGCTTGGTTCCAGAATAACAGCTCTGGATGGACCCACTCCCACCCTCACCTCCCTGCCCCGTAGTTCAGCAGCCCCTCACCCTCCTGTGGGAGCCACGCTACAATTCCTGCCCCAGCCTGCAGCCCCCGCTGTCGGTATGCGGAGACCCTCAGCCCATACGGCAGCACTGGCAGAGCGTGGCAGTTCTCACCAACCCTACTGGCATCCATCTCCTGGTATCACCCCTCCATGAGTGTCCACCTCCCACCATAACTCCCATGGGCAACTATCTGCCACTATCGCCTCCTATGGGTGCCCATTTTCCTGCATCAACCCTCCAAGGGTGTCCATCTCCCAACCCCATGGGTGCTCATCTCACACCATCACCCCACATGGGTGCCCACCTGCCTCCCATCACCCCCCAAAGGGTGCCCATCTCCCATATCACGCGCCATGGGCACCCATCTCCCACCTCCCATGGGTGCCTACCTCCCACTATCCTTCTTGGTTGTGCATCTCCCACCATCGCTCCCCATGGGTGTCCACCTCGCATCACCCCCCACGGGCACCCATCTCCACCCATCTCCCACCCCTACGGGCACCCAATTCCTACCCCCACGGGTGGCCACCTGCCCTCAGCACCCCCACGGGTGCCCCTCTCCCACCCCCAGGGGTTCCCCCACCTGCCCCGCGGGCTCCCGCCGCCCCGCAGCGCCCCCTGGCGGCCGCCTCCCGGGGCGCTCCCCGCTTCTTGCCGCTCCCCGCGCTGCCGCCGCCGCTCACCCCGTGTCCGCGGAGCTCTGGGCGAGATGGAGCCGCGTGGGGAGAGGCGGCAGCGCTGCACCTGCGGGCGAGGCGGAGCCGCGCCGTCCCCGCGGGGTGCTTAACGCTGGGGAGGAAAGAGGAATGAGAAAGGCGTCCGAGCGCGGGGACTCCGAGCGACGGCGCGGCCCCGGGCACCTGTCCCCGCCGCTCCGGCGGCCACAGCCCCCGCCCCGCCCCGTCCCGGCGGGCAGGGGGGGTGGGGGGGGCTCCGGCATAAATAGCGGGCGGAGGGGCGCCGGCGGAGCGGCTGGGTAGGGGGCGGCAGCGGTAGCGCCCGAAGCCGGCAGGGTGCGAGGGCACCCGGCCCCAGCGCAGCCCCCTCCGTCTCGACCCCCGCGTTCTCCCCCGCCGCCCCCATGGACTTGCTGGGACCCGCGGAGATGCCGGAGGGCTCCCTCTGCTCCTTCGCCGCCGACGATGACTTCTACGACGACCCGTGCTTCAACACGTCGGACATGCGCTTCTTCGAGGACCTGGACCCGCGGCTGGTGCACGTGGGCGCCCTGCTGAAGCCCGAGGAGCACCCGCACCACCACGGGCACCACCACGGGCACGAGGAGGAGCACGTCCGAGCGCCCAGCGGGCACCACCAGGCCGGCCGCTGCCTGCTCTGGGCTTGCAAGGCTTGCAAGAGGAAGACCACGAACGCCGACCGCCGCAAGGCCGCCACCATGAGGGAGCGGCGGCGGCTCAGCAAGGTCAACGAGGCCTTCGAGACCCTCAAGCGCTGCACTTCCACCAACCCCAACCAGCGCCTGCCCAAGGTGGAGATCCTGCGCAACGCCATCCGCTACATCGAGAGCCTGCAGGCGCTGCTGCGGGAGCAGGAGGACGCTTATTACCCGGTGCTGGAGCACTACAGCGGGGAGTCGGACGCCTCCAGCCCCCGTTCCAACTGCTCCGACGGCATGGTGAGTGCCCCGGGGAGGACACCCTGCAGCGCGAGTCACCTTCTGCCTTTCCTAGAGCCGCTGCCGGCCATATCTCCCCAGGCTGAAAGGCCTCTCGCTCCGGCACCGAAGGGAGGTGGGGGCCCCGCTTCTCAGGATCTCTGGGAAGGAAGAATCTCTTAAATTCTTTCTTTCCCCGGGATGAGAAGTTAGGCAGGTCCCCCGTGTCCTGGAGGAGTCAGGGGAGAGCGGCTGGGGGAGCACTTTGGGAAGCTGCCTGGGCTGGGTACCAACCCACTGAGGTCTGAGCCCTGCATGTGCTCTGGTAGCTACTGGGACATCTCTTGTTCCCACGTTCTGCTGTATCATTATCTTTGAATCTTCTAAGGACAGCAGGGAGGAAGGTCCTCCTTGGTCATGGTAGTTACAGGGGAACTGGTAAGAGTCTGGGGTTTGGTTTCTGCCATTCATCATGGTAACAGCAGAGTCTAAGCAACAGGAGTTGGTTTACTTGACCCTTAAGAAAAAGGTTCTCCACTTCTCTCACTTCATCCTCTCCATAGATATACCCAGCAATAGGAAAGCAACCTCAGGCTTTCAGTCTTGTTTGTACATTATGGGAGGGGAGAAGGTGCCAGTCAGGGTCTCTCATTGCCCTGTCTTTTCACTGGGACTATAGGCTCGGACTCTAGGGTGGTAGGACATGCTGACTGGAGTGCCGGACAGCTGGTGAGGGGCAGGATATCAACAACACGTCAAGACCTGGGATGTGTTTCTGTCCTGTAGTGGGGGTAATCAGATCTATGATTATGAGACAGTTGGTAGATTGGAAAGATTTGCTGAAATGATCCCTCCTCAAAATACTGCCTTTTTCTTTCATCAGAAAGTGTAATTTCAGTACTGGAAACAAATATTTTTGTCTTGCATTTTGTGGCTTTTCCTGTAAAAGATCAAAATGGGAAGAGAAACAAAAGGAAATAAAAGGTGACAAGGATAAACAGGCTTTTTCAGAGGAATTCATATTTGGAAAAAACATAAAAAATTAAATAAAAAAAAAGACTCATTCCCCTTTTGGTGGTCTTCTTGTAAACTGAAGATAGGTTTAGGGCAATATCTGATCAGAATGGTGGAAAACCTCATCTCATTTGTAAAGCTACAGCATTTGATGCAATAACGATGGTAATCTTCCTTTGGAACAGCTGTGCTACATAAAATATTTGGGGTGAATCCCTTTCTAGCCAAGTTAAGTTTTGCCTCATTCAAATAAACTACAGGCTGATGGCATTTTAAACAGGCCTGGAATGACAGCACAGGCTAGGAACTGAAATATTAAGTTGGTTGGTTACTGGGATTTCAGTAAATTCTGCCCCCAACCAGTGACCTCCCTCAAATTGCTCTCCTTTCCAGATGGAGTATAGTGGGCCTCCTTGCAGCTCTCGCAGAAGAAACAGCTATGACAGCAGCTACTACACAGAATCACCAAACGGTGAGTATGTGCCATAACAGCTGTGTAAAACATGGAGACAGCAGTCAGTGCAGCAAACTTCCCTGCCTTCCTCTGTCTCCAGCTGCTAGTTGACCCCAGCCAGGCTGAAAGAGGAACCTGCCTTTTCAGCTAGCAAGCCATTGCTGCTGGTAGAAGTGCTGGATTTCCTCTTGATGTATTTGCCAACATGGGGATAGGTTGTAGATGCATTTCCTATTTTTGCAAATATAGCATCTGGATAAAAATACATTCCTCCTTGCAGCATGTTTTACATGAAGACTCTTGTAACTCTCATTGATACAAACTGGAGAAATTGCTGATTGATTTCAAATTTTCCGTTCCCTTTCTATGGATGGAAGTGAAGTCCTGAATCCACCATGCCCCAAAAGTAGTATATTTTGGTTGGGTCTGTATTCCATTTTGCAATTAGTCTCTTTTTTCTGGTAATTGGCATCCTTCACCAGTATTCATTTCCTCTGAATCTTTACATGCTCACAGATGCATAGTCAGCCACGGGCTGGGGTCTTATGAAATAACTACATCCTACTGATGTTAAGTATGCATTGGATAAACTAAGCACCTTTTTGTTTGTTTTTTAGATCCAAAACATGGGAAGAGCTCTGTTTCCAGCCTTGATTGCCTCTCAAGCATTGTAGAAAGGATTTCCACAGATAACTCTACATGTCCTATACTGCCTCCAGTAGAAACTGTTGCTGAAGGAAGTCCCTGTTCCCCCCCAGAAGGAGTGAGTCTAAGTGACAGCGGAGCCCAAATTCCTTCCCCAACCAACTGTACCCCACTTCCCCAGGATAACAGCAGCAGCAACCCTATCTACCAAGTGCTATAAAGGCATGTCCAGCTGGACTGCACTGAAAACAAATTGCTCTGCTCAGCCATGCTCCAAGACTTGCCTTCTAAGACTGAAAAGACTTCTTAATGATTGGTTCCAGTTTTAAAATATCAATTCAAAATTCCTTCAAATGTATAATGTTTCAAACTCTTATTACTTCAAAATACACCTAATTATTTATTGGTTAT
This sequence comes from Piaya cayana, assembly GCA_013389865.1. NCBI lineage: Eukaryota > Metazoa > Chordata > Aves > Cuculiformes > Coccyzidae > Piaya > Piaya cayana. Next base: position 97,950 of record WAAB01013152.1, read on the forward strand.
TAAACTAAAGTTATTTAATATGTCTGTTAAAATTGTATACCATGAAATGGCCAATGTTTAATCTGTTTAATCTTTGAGGAATAGGAACCTGGCTCTTGAATGTGGAGGAGAACAGAAATCTGCAACAGTAGTGGCATGACAGATCCTTCCTATTACTCCTGTTCTGCCCAAAATAAGGTTGAGGACCATTTTTTATAAAGCTTTTTGTATAATTGTAAATAAGAGTTGCTTTGAAAAAAAAAAGGGGAGGGGGGGAGAAAAGAGGAAAAGAAAGGAAAAAAGAAACAAAAGCAAAAACTAAAAACAAAAAAGGAGAAAAAATAGAAACATATTTAATATTGCTTGGTTTGTTGTGTCAAACTTTAACTTTATATATTTATACAATGTGGTTGCCAAGAATGTTTTCAACAGTATTCTAAATAAAGACCCTTATTTATAAAATCGGTGGTGTTATCTTGACTTTCACTGGGGCTTCTAGAATTACTGGTGCATTTAGGAGTGGTATCAAGATCGCTGCCTTGGCAGGAAGAACATACAGGCTCTGATTCAGCAAAGAAAAATAAGAATGTGCTTCAGTTGCACTATCAAATACTTGCATAAATGTATTGCTGCAAAGGGGTCTACTTTCTTCATATTGTATCTTAGTAATTTCTAAACCAAGTCTTGCATGGCTGAGGACGTTAAAAGGTTCTGCAAGGTAAATAAGCATGTTTCTTTTCCTCCCCTCAAAGTTTACAATTACATTACAGGACTTGATCTTAGAAAGATGGCCTAGAACTAGGAATCACAATAAATTAAACTTTCCCAATTCTAGTGCAGCAACCATAATTTAAAGTCATACAGCAGTATCTCCCAAGACCAGGTACTATATTCTTGGACAAATGTTCAGATTTTTCATTCAAGTTCTAATTTTAAAGTGTTTGTACCATGTTCATTTATTCCCAAGTGTTAGAAAATAATTACAAAAGCTGTTTGTTGTAAAGTTCAAGATACAGGTTACAGTTTTCCTCAAGTTCAGGTTGGAATTTAGACCAAAGATAGGCAGTTTTAATTTGGATTTGAACTTTACACATCTCTGGCAGTACTACTCCAGGGATTTACTACTTGTTTAGAGCCTCTCTAAAAATAACCAATGGGCTATGTTTCATTCAGTACATATGTGTAACCTTGCAAGCTTGCCATGAAACTCAAAAAATATTAAGCCCCGAGCAGGTTGTCATTGGTAAGTAACCACCAGGGCATTTCTGTACATGTGGACAAGACTAACCAGCAGCTACAGCTGATGTGAAACAACCCATTTCTGGTCATATCCCTGTGATTTATGGTATTTTTTTAACATCACAGTAAAAATACCAAAAAAAAACCCCAAAACTAACCCCGATATCATCATCAGCTCTAAATACTTTGATGACAGATCAGTCGTATTCTGGCTTAAGTGACTACTAAAGAGGGCATTTGTGCAACTATTATCTCTTACACAGGAAAAAGAAAGAAGGAACAACTAATTCCATGGGAATGTCTCTTACTTCTTTAGTTGTGGGGGCCTTGAAGTTCAGTGCTCCATGGAGAGGACTGAGTGGCCTTGTGTTGAGCAGAGCAACATGCTTGCTTCTCCTTCCTCATGGCAGGCAAAGGCATGCTCCAAGCTTGCTGTCTTATCTGAAGCCAGAGGGGCAGGAGCAGCCACAGGGATTCTTTTCTCACCATGGTGGGTGATGAATCAGCATCAAGGCACAGGACCACTCTGTGGAGCAGGTTGGGCTCCCGCAGGTTAGACAGGAGTCTAAGGAAGAACTTGCTTCTCCATACCTCCACTGAAGTCCAACTTTGTAAAGGTCTCCCACTGTGGGCAGAAAACGGTCCAGCCCCAAAAGGATGAGCTTAGCCCTTTTGTTTTTCCATTAAAAGTAAATAGTAAATGAACTTGTGAAAGTGCTAATTCATACTGGCAGGAATCAGAAGGGTCTCCACTGAGGTCAGGAAGATGCCACATGTTATTTTGAAGCCAACATTACTAACCTAGAAAATCTTCAAAGAGAGACAGTTGGAGTCTCACAAATCAACATCTCACACACCAATGATAAAATTTCCACTGCCTTCAGCAAACAATCGATCAGGCCCACACTGTGAAAGATGCTTTTGTGAAATACTAGACACCTTGTCGAACCCATACTCTGAGGCTGGTAACAGTATCAGTTTTACTGTCATGTAAATGGCAACCAGGAAATATTTTGCCAGCTCAGGAAATACAGAGACTCTATACGTACTGGCACACAAAGTTTATGACTGCCTCACAGCACCTCACTTCTGTGGGACACAATAGGTTTTACATGGCTGTAAAGCTGCCACAGCACAGTGGGCGAGGGGCTCTTGTGCTCAACAATGTACATGCAGTTCCATGTGAAGTCATGTATATTGCATTTCACTGATTTTTTTTTAGCAACACAAGTTTCCACATACCGATGTTAATGTTACAACAGAGAACAAGCATTTAGCACATCTCAAAATAGATGGATGGATGTAGAAAATAAAAAAACTTTCACAGATTTCCTATGCAGAGTCCATCTTTTCCCCATTGATGTCAGTGAGAAAAGTCCACTGGAGTAAGGCCAAAGGGTGTCACTGCTGATAAATACGTGCTTAGGTTACAGCTATATTTACTTTTGAACTTAAATAACAAAAATGTGTTCCCTATGCACTTTCTTCCTGACTATTTCTAAGGTAATACATTTAAAACAAATGTGCTCTACTCCCCTCTGCATCAAGAGGACAGCATGTTACTGGTAGAACTATGTGCACATATTTTGAAGCTATAACTATTCAGACTCTGAGCTTTAGTTCAGTTCTGACAGTGGCAGAGAACATAAGTGGGACTAAGGAATACAGATATGAGACTGAGCTGATATTTTTAAACTTTATTTTTTGAACTGGGCTCCTGAAGGTGTCTTTAGACACTTAGGGCTGGTCCTAGAAGACCTAGCTTGGCCTATGGAAACACTCCAGCATGGGTTACAAACACACACCAACAGCCTGAAATCACCAGTTTATACCATGAAGGTTCCAGTTCAATATTCTGCAGGATGGGGCTACTAAAGAAATATCGTCTGAATTTAAAAAATCTGAATCTCGCAGATTGCACTGACATGCAGAGCCTAGGAAAAACTGGGGCTGACCACAAATCAGCGTATTCCTTTCCCTGACCTGCCTCAGCAGGACAGTACAGAGCCTGCCTGAAGGTGGGTTTGGAACTTTTCATTAAGCTGTTATAACCACCTGATGTTTCCTAAGGAACACTACTGCCAAAGTCTTAGCGCTACAAGTAACTAACATAAAGTAGCTGTCTTTGAACATAAAGATAAGTGTGTATCTTAGAAATGTTTCATTACATTTGGTAACTTAAGAAAGCCCTACTGGGGGGGCTGCAGGGCAAAACCAGTGTTAGCAGATTATCTTATTCCAACTATTGCTATGGAAAAAGTGAAGAGGAATAAATTTATACCTCACTCATAAATGCTAAGTGCTTTGATCTTAAATTCCATCAGGTCATTTGCAAACATGAGAATTAAGAGGATCTTTCCTCTACTTTCAATCTTTCTTTTTAAAAAAAAGTGCAGTAAGGTTGCTGGGTCTAAATAACAATGTTATACACCATTTCCCAGATTATTACTGAAGCTGTTACAGAAATTTTTCATATACTGAAAAATTAGATTTTAGGTAATAGAAGTATATGAACTACTAGTATATTTTTCCTTTTAAAATATTTCATCATCTGCATCAAAAAATACTAAAGAAATATTAAGTTGGCAGTTGCTTTGCACTAAATGCTGCTCTCTTAAAATTACTTGTAATTGTAAACACAAAACAAAGACCTTAGAAAATCCCACTGACTGTGAAAGAAAAACCAGCTTTCGTTGTACAGTTTGTATTTTGCAGAGATATTTGAAAGGCTCAAATTGTGCAAAGGAAAAAAAAATACCCATTTTACTCATAAAAGTGGTATTATCATCTTCAGAACTACATCTGAATAAATGTTTGTACTTCATACCACCCAAATGTTAATGAGAAGATATTGATATTTCCCTTTTGCTTAAAAATTATAAATTTGTTCCTTGAAATCAATGGCAAAACTTCCAACTCCAATGGGAACAGTTTCAAGTTACTGCATGTAATACTGTCTGGGACAGTGTTTATGTGACAGTGCAAAGCTATGACATAAACTCCCTGCCGTGCCCCTTTGCTCACGCTCTGCTCACTGACCCATTTCTGTCACAGCCCCTTCAGACATGCTGATACCCTTGAGTACAACCACACTGAACAAGCTGGCAGGCTTTATAGCTTACCTGATCTGGAAAATACAAACAAGAAACTATCCCCATAATAATGGTGAAAGTGTACAACATTTCTAAGCTGTGTGGCTGACCTGGTGCCTGTGGTATCAGAAAATGGTATGAACGTCATTTTCCATAACTTGCACATAGCAAACTTGACTTTCCTAACAGTAGGTAAAACGGTCTTTGTACAGTCAGAGTGCAAATCTTTGACAACATGATCTGCATTCAGTGAGTGTGGGATGAGATAATAGGCCCACATGCCAAACGTCCCAAAGATCATCTCATGAGACATACCTGAGTAGCTCATTAAGCACTTACTAACGATTCTCAGCTCACTCTCCCTCAGCTTTTCAAATCACTTGTTTTCCAGTAAATCTATTGAACAGTCATGACTTTCTCTCCTTCATCTACGCAGCCTGCTTCCTTCTAAAAACGTTTGTTGCACAACTGGGAATGTCATTAAGTGGAGACCAATGTATCTTCTTTCAGCACTGGAGATTATAGTGCTAAAGAGGGAGAGAATGGTCCCTAGTGTAATATACGAGAACCTCCAGACAGTCCTTTCCCACCTAGGTCCCACTAGGAATTAGGAACACAACTGGTGTAAAGCCACCTGAGCCAGTAGAAGGAACCCAGGAATTTCCTTATGGACCCAGAAATCTCCCAGGCACTTCTGAATAAAGACCTTATCATTGTGAGATAAATAGTGAAAACTGACCTACCCTGTAACCATAGGGTGACAGAAAACCTCAGGCTTTTCCCAATAACACAGTCAGCATGGTACTGAACTCACATTTTCTTTCTGAAATGTGAATAACGTTTCTTTTCTGCACACATCTCTGCAACATGAACAAGTGTGCTATTTTCATAGAATCATAGAATAACCAGGTTGGAAAAGACCCACTGGATCATCAAGTCCAACCGTTCCTATCAAACACTAAACCATGCCACTCTGCACCTCGTCCACCCATGCCTTAAACACCTCCAGGGAAGGTGACTCAACCCCCTCCCTGGGCAGCCTGTTCCAGTGCCCAATGACCCTTTCTGTGAAAAACTTTTTCCTAATGTCCAGCCTAAATCTCCCCTAGTAGAGCTTGAGGCCGTTTCCTCTCGTCCTGTCCCCTGTCACTTGGAAGAAGAGCCCAGCTCCCCCCTCTCCACAACCTCCTTTCAGGTAGTTGTAGAGAGCAATGAGGTCTTCCCTCAGCCTCCTCTTCTCCAGGCTGAACACCCCCAGCTCTCTCAGCTGCTCCTCATAAGGCCTGTGAGGGCCCCGCTTCACCACATGTGCTCACTCTCAGCCTCACTGTCCCTCTCTCACCATCCCACACCTCTGGACACCCAGCATCTCAAACAAGATGATGATGTTGGCTGAGCTTTGCCAGACCCAGGGCTGTGTTTAGGTTAACAGAAGATTATGCTGACAGACTTAATTCGAAGACTGAGGTTGTGATTATGGTTGGGATGGTGTTAGTTCTTTTGCTTGGAGTCAGATTCACTCAGAGGTCTATGCCTCAGTACAGTCACCTAGTGTTGCAAGTCCATGTCTGTAAAAGGGGTTCTCCCAGTTTCAAGGGACCAGATCTGGAGATGCTGGATAAAATCCTGGAACTGTTGAAATCTGAAATACAGTCCTTTCTAAACCACCTGAACTGACCTTGAGCTGGGTTTTTTTTGGTCCAACAGCAACATCTGCTGGATAAGAGCTAAGTTGCATTTCTTTCTGAAACTGTCTCCTGGTGAATTCAATGTTCTGTTTTCTCATCTTTGTATTGTGGAAAATTGCTAGTGGGGAAACAAATCTATCCACCATCATCAATCAGTGCCTGGAGCCCCACACACTAGGAACAGCATGAAAAACATGTTGGAAAAGCCAAGCTCTTCCCTACCAAGAGCCTTTTACAGAAAGAGAGGAATATTGTAGGAATAGAAAAGGGTTTCTTTCTCAGAACACAAATTTTGAGGTATGACTCTATTTTTCTTTGTTTTGAATAAAAAGGAAAGAGAAAAGGAATGTCTTTGAACACATTGTATGGTCTGTGCTACAAGCCACGGCCAAGGGGGTTGCTTACCAGAAGGCAACTGTGACAGATGCACAGAAACATGAAATTATAGCAGGACCATGATCCGGTTCTCTGATGGCCTGGTTGCTCAGTGGGGTGCAAATCATCTTGGCATGCACAGTAATCCCCACATAACATGCAGGTATAGAACAGGACAAGCTGAGACATAGTCTTGCACATTTAGAAAAACCATTTGAAGGCACACAAAGGAAAGGTAAGCAAGCATAGAGGCAACATACCTATAGATCATCTACCTTATACTTTGACCATACAACATTCCTTTCTTTCACACTGATGCTTTACTTCTGAATCCTAAAACAAATCCAGTTGGCTGCCATGACTAAAAGACAAAACCTGCAGAATTTGTATTTTAACTGTGACCTGAAATTCATACTGTGAGGACAGAAGGATCCTCATGATTCACTGACAACCACTGTGTGCAGGACTGTATCCTACTGACAGTTGGACCAGGCTGGGTTTCTTTCAGTGACAATTCATCACTTCTGGGAACACATGTCCAGTGAGACCCATTTATCCAACTTGTGCCCATTTTCTTACATGTGGTTCTGTGTGATGTCAGTAGTTTCAACTGTCACTGTAGGGCAGACTATTATGAACCTCTCATTTGCGAGGAAAAGATTCCATTTTCAGTTGGTTGTTTACAGAAGAGAGTCAGAGGGCCTGTATGGGTAAACCAATAACTTTTTGTTACAAGTGTCTGCTTGGTCTTATGCCACCCATGGGTTTCCTCAGGGTGAAGTGTAGACAATCCATGTGCCTGTGGTACTGAGGTACATTGGATTGCTACCTGCAGCAGAGTAAGTCGAAACTACAGTATTGTAATCAATAAGCAATATGTATGCTCTTTTTTCCCAGACCACTTGAGGGCAGCATTTCTATGAAAAAGAGGACATGGACATAATTCCTTTTGTGCTTACATATATAATTTTTTCCCTAAACTTTTATATCTAACTCTTCCTAAGTTCAGGTACAGAGTATCATTTCACACCAAGACAACTGAAGTTAATGAGCTGAATTCCTACCTAGCATAAATTCAGCAGTATTATTGGCACTCTTACCTGCTGGAATTACCACAGCAAGTCCAAATTCATAGCTTGCAAAGTTGCACTTCTATGTGAAAAACCACAGGCTTTTGTGCCTATGTGGCAAGGTAGCCCTATGAATTGCCTAAAGGTGGTTAGGATGAAGACCATCTTAGAGCAAAACATTTATACAACAGCTTGTAGTGGGAGTCCTGTTCTTCAAACAGGGCACATAATGCCCCTATTACAAACATAACACTATAAAAAATACAAGTGTATGCAGGAAGGAACATGTGTCATATTGGTCACTTCATCTCTTTTGGAAAGGAAGCATGGTATGTGCTGAGCATACATGCGTTACGCTCTCAAAGGCTGACCTCCACGGAACTTTATTCTTAAAGTAGCTTGCAATTTGAAGACAGCTGCACAAAATGTAGTCCCAAACATGCCTTTCAAAGCTTCATGAATGCCAATTATATATGAAAAAAGCAACAAAGTAATGCACCTAAATTAACAAAGCTAGAGATGGAAGCAGCCATTTGGTTTGAAGTATTTCCAAGAGAGATGTTAAATCCAATGGTCAGGGCAACTCTGGAAGAAATAAATTAACATGCTGGGTTAATATTTCAAGCTCTGTGGGAATAAACAGTGTGTGTGGAGAGGGGGGCAGAGGTAAAAAATATCACGGGGTGCTATATTGTTTGTTTGTTTGCCAAGGACACTTTAGCTTTTGCTGTTTATTATTCTTCATTATATGCTCAAAAATATGCAAGAAAACATAAAAGTATCAGCATTACGTCACTGGTTTTCCTAAATTTATCTTTTCCCCACCTGTTAAATCTTAGCTGAAGGTCAAGAGAAACCACCATTTTGAGTGAATTAATTTCGCGATAGACACATTCGCAAAAAATATATTAGCCAACTTCCATTATCTTTAGTGCAATGAGGAACCACAGCTTAAAGATTCCTCTCACTACAGGACTTCTCTGACAATTAAGCTCTGATGACTTGGCCAGAAAATGCCCTGTACATGTCTTTTGTTCCACAACAGGGTTTTTTCTGGATTCTTATATTTAAAAACTGACTGATAGCTGTCTGATTCAAAATCTTAGATATCTGTCATCAGGTAAGCTCAGGCCATCACAGACTCCCAAGTTACAGCAAGTACTGCCGCTTGAATCCTTTCCAGTACTCATCTGTTGGCAGCTGTTTCCATCTGTTTCTTTTTGAACAGTTCTGCCCAGTCCCTAGGGAAAAGCAGAAAGATTGTCACGCACTGAACTTGCTTGTTGAGAGCTGGCTGCTCATGTTTTGCCTGAATCTGTCATTTCACCTCATTTGCTCTCTGGCCTTTTTTTTTTTCTTTTTTTTTTTTTCAATAAGAATTCTGAGTTCTGCTGTGCATCAAAGGAGAAAAAAAAAGGTATTCCTCAGACAAAAATGGCAAAACGTTATTCCTTTGTTTCAGTACAAATAATAACTATTAAAAAGAGATACAGATAAGACTGATCAGATCACTTAATGCTTACACTTCCTGGGTATGTAGTGATTCCTGCATATAAGTTTTGTAGCTGAAGCAACACGTCTTCGCTTTGCAGTGAGTGAAAGCGTATGCCCTTCAAGCACTCCATGATCGTGACCATTTCCTGTGCCCTTTATTTGCTTGTGTTTGTGGTAAACCATATAATGGAGAAAGAGAGAGGGAAAAAACCACCCCAAACTCTATCTATTTCTGTCTTCTATTTTAGACACCAGTGGCTCCACTTCCAGACTTGCAGCTGAACCTTTATGAACTTTGGTTGGCTGAGTGGATGTTAATGCATGTAAGTTTCCTCTATTAATCCATCCCATTGCTATACATGTACTTGATCACTTGCTATCTAAAGACTAACTTTAATTGGTCACAGTGAATGAAAAGATTTTACTTTCTCTTTACCAAGATAACTAGTTTTATATTTTCAGCTCTGAAAGTATTAATTCATATTTTGATATACTATCTCTATCTAGCCTGATTTCCAATCAGACCAAATCCTCTCAAAATCTCTCAAGACTTCAAACAGGTATGGCTGAAGATGTAAACATCATTTTTTTTTTCCAAAGTACTACGAAGTACATCCATAAATATACATGATATTCTGCAGATCCTACTCAGTCTTAGTTTGGGAAGGGAGAAAGAGTCAATGAGACGAGCAGTGTAACATAACACAGAAATAAAGCTGAAGAAGACTCCATTAGCAATCCAGATGCAATCATCAGGATTCTGTCCTAGTCAGAATTATACATAGTTGTGGATCCAGAGCCAAAAACACGAGCAAAAACTCCTCTTAAGAGCTGTACAAGTATACACTCAGGAAAACTGACAGTAATTTCATTGACTTTCCACATCACTCTTGCTGTGGTGCACTGGCCTTTTGAACATACATCTATCTCTCTGCTTGGATTCTGCAGTGGCCAAACTGGGCTGCAGAAGACCAGCACCACTGTAGTACTTCTGCATGAAGGCATTTCCATATACTGAGGGGTTCCTAAGGGGTTTGGCATGATAAAGCAAGTAAGAAACTAAAATATTTCTAAATATATCACACAGTGCAATCTTTCTCCACTGTTTAACATGTAGGATGCCTATAAACTGGAGGAGAATTTTAAGAGAACCTGTAGAAATGTGATTTTGTAAATTTTATTATGGTCTGTTAAATTGCAGAGAAAGATGGTTTTATTATGCATTTAAGAACAGGTCACCACTTTTCTCCCACCCCTTCATAGGAAAGCCAATAAACATGCTATTGTAAGCTCTGTAATAGAATAGGAATCTATCCTATAAGCACAGAAAGGTCCAATTTTGCATGAGAATGGAGCATACCTGAAGGAAGATCCACTTCTGATTTCTTGTTGGTGAACTCCGAATATCTTGTGCCACTGTGATCTTTTTCTGCTTCCTCATTATTCCCCAACACGTTCTACTTATGGAATACCTAGAGGCAAGGCATATAACTGCAAAACCTGGCAGGATTCACAGATGAATCAGACTGAATCAGTAAACAATGACTAAAAATGCAGTGTCTTACGAACAAGCATATCACTGTGCTTCACAAGCTAGCCATTTAAATACGAACCTACTGCAAGTCTTGTACGTTAGCCGGAATCTCAGCCACCATCTGGAGGGCTAGTACAATGCTTTTCCACTGAGATTCTCACAGAAGGCTTTCCCAGGTCCTGGGAACTCTGGGTAGAGCATCTTCCTGTTTCCTGGAGTGCACAGACCATTCATTACAGTACATCACCCAAAGGGAAGGCTGATGACAAGCTAATAAAGGTGCCATCCATTCACTACTTGCCTTGATCTAGCTCTCAACACCTCATCTAATTGGAACAAAAGGCTGCTGTTAATGCTGAGCCACAGGAGTATCAGGAAATCTGCATTCCCAGCAGCTGGCCCAAGATTTGTGACAGAAGGTGGATTTTGCTTTCCACTCACTCACACTAACATTGTACAAGTCCTGGCTGTTGACAAAAGAAATGCAGTAGATTTCATCCTCAGTGCCAATTATTATCCTAACATCGCTGGAACTATTATACTTTATATCACTTCATATGTAGCATACAAAGAATTACTTGAACAGGATTAAATGTCATATTTCATGGGACTGGCCATATAAATATTTACAAAGCTGGAGAACAGCAAAGACATCTCGGAGCTATTGATTCATGTCAAATATTGAGAAGCTGGGTTAATCAAGGGATTTAAGCAATGCTTTAAACCTTTGAGTCAGCATTGTTGAGATTTATTTGAACTACTCTTACCTTTCAACATCCCAACCTTTACAAATCGTTTATAACAATAAAGATTTACAGGCCATTTTCCCATCTGCTTGTCTGCGAACATTTCAGTTGCTATTGCAAACTCCGAGTAGGCTGGAGAAGTAATAACAGTTGTGGAAAGTGAATCATTCCATAAAAATAAAACTCTCATTTCAGTTTAAAAAAAAAAAAGAACAAGAAGGGGGAAAGAAATTTTTGAATTATTTTGGTGTATTAAAGAAATAGTCAGCTGATACGCAAGTGTATATATTGTATAAAATGGAACACATCCTATACTTCTCAGTCAGAAATAGGCCCTATTTTTTGTGTGTGTGACTAAATGAAAAATATATATTTGAGGCACTGAGAACTGCATGACTCGCTCAGGAAAAGACTAGCACCTCCTGCTCTATATTCTGTATACAGTATATGTGAAATACACACACCTGTACCTACGTGTGCATTTATCGTGAGTAAACACCAATAATGATCTCTAACACACCACAATATTACTTCAATACTTTTCAGCACAATTTCCATTTATGTCACAGTTTGATATATATCTGTGCAACACTGATGTTTCTATACCAGCACTCTTTCTGAAGGTTTTGCAAAACAAAAAGAACTTTCACTCACAATCAAATGTTAGCCCTGTACAAATGGATGGAGAACAAAATGCAACCCAGCAGGCAGTGTAGCGAATATTTCTCAGCTCACAGCAAAGCCATGCAACAGTTGAAGAACATGGATTAAAATCAAGTACATGTTCAAACAAAATTAGAGTAATCAAGAAAAAATCCTAGCTAATATCATCTATGCAATTGCAGCATTCTTTGTTTTTAATTCAGTTTCGAGGGCAAACTGAGCACATTGCATGCTGAAATGTATCACATCTTTCCACTTGAAGACCTCAAATCAAATGATTTGTAAGGATCAGTATTAAAAGATAGAGGAATTCACATCATGATGTAATCTAACACTGATGAACAACTGCATTGAAACACTCTTACGTTGTCACAAAACTAATACAAGAGGGCACAGACTAAATTATAGCATTCAAGAACTGCAAAACTGGTGTCTCAGCCATGGCTGCTTTGGGTTTTGAGATATTAACCCTTACAAATAAATCTTTCCCTCTCAGGTTCCTCCAGCTTTAACATATTTTGAATGTGCTTTTCAGTTATACTCATAGTTGCACAAAAAGTCACAGGTTCCCTGAAGGGCTCTTTTCTCTCTTTATAATGTTGCACTTGTCAGAACTGGTCAACAAGGTTTTTGTAATAACCCTTTTCTTTGAATATAAACTGGCTGATAACACAGATGTAGGCTTTAATTTCAGGAGTGCGTGCTTTGTTAGTTGTCACTATTGTTGGCATCTTCACTAGGAATCTTGGTGAGTGAAGAGGCTAAAGAGGTGTGCAGAATGAGATACTCTTCTTATACTATAATAGTAAACCACTAAAACACAGAGCAAAGCTTCCCTGTGTGCTTCCTGTGCCTACACCACACAGTGTGATTTGATCTGTCAATCCAGCATCTCCTATAAGTAAGAAAATTTCTTCGTACAAAAACAAAAATTAAAAAATAAAATTTCACTCCCTAGTCATAAGTTACTAAGTTTAGGAATATTTGGAAATACATGCTCAGTCATATCCCACACTAAGAAGCAGCTCCTTGAGAGTTAGATGAGAAATCACTGCCATTCTCAGCTAAAGCAGTAAGGAGAGAGCAGAAGGATTAATAAATAAATAGTGTGTGAACCCACAAACTTTTTTTTAATCTTGAGGACAGAATTCAGATTTCTTTCTGAAACACTACCTACCGTTCATCATTATGGGGATGCTGAAGCATAGAGAAACAAAGGTGATCCCAGGACACAGTCTACAGAGGTGAAAGAAGGACTTTACTCTTCCTTTGTCATCAGAACATAGGAGACAGTGGGGTGACCTAACATAAGTGATAAAATTAGTGAAAGGACTCACTCTCTTTTTCTGTTACACAGTAGTTTAAAAACTAAAATAGATTTATGCCTTAAAGCTGTTCATCCACTGTCATCATTAAAAATGTTGATTTAGAAGAACAGCTAAGGTTATAAGTAGGTCCAATGACTTTAACGGGACTGCTCAAAAAACAGATATACTCTCCTGGGTAGTAGCTGTGCAATCCTGGCCTCCCAGAAGGCCTTTAGAAAGGCTTTTCTAAATTTTACAGCTTATTTTCCCCACTTGTGCCAGGTTTTGGTGAACCACAGCTCAAGGTAGATGATCATCAAAATCTCTCACCATCTGTGAGAATCAGCTTAGGAAACAAAATATAATTCCAAGACTAATGTTTTTTAATGCATTTTAAGAATTGCTGATAACATTACAACCTGCTGCTGTTGCTGTTTCAGAATCCTTTTTCAAACAGACTGTGAATAATTTCAGCAACCTACGAATTCCATGCCTCTATGGAGGCCTCCAGCATTACTAAGGTTGGTTTAGTTCTTTTTAGTAAGTAAAACTTAGGAAGGTTAATTACTAATCAACTTTAAATGACAAGAGATATCACAGAAAAGCTAGATAATTCCTGGACATACACGTCCACCTTCACATTAAGTCCTCCCTGCCTAATTTCTCTTTCCAGTGTAGAGAAAACACCCATCAGTGAAGTACAGAAAGGACTGCTGTCAACTAATTGACAGGGCACCTAAACCTTCACTCATTCATTCATTCATTCCATTCTTGCACTCCACTGAAGCCAATGGCATTATGAGTTACTAAAATATATGATCCTGATTCTGCAAATTACTGTGTTGTTTCCAAGGCAAGTCTAAAGGCATAAAGGTGAAACACAGTTGAATCAAACAAAAAAAAGACTGAATGTGGGTATGTCTAACTCACTCATATTCATCTCATGTACATGAAGGATTACAGGATATCATAACCTTGGAAGTCTTTGTGAAGTAAGGTGCGATCCTTCAGCATCACAGGACCTGAAGATGCAGGCTTTTAGTATGAGCTATTGAGTTTGTATAAGCAGTTATTCTGCAGCCGGAAAGAATCTTTAAAGACATCAAAGACAAACAAGAATTTAAAAAAAAAAATTACAATCTTGCTATTTTATTGTGGGGCTGGGATGCAGAAGAACCACTATATAGTTTTGGATTAACCAAACTTCCATGTAATTTTTTTTGTCTGCCAGTTAGACCTTTGAAACTTACTTGGTTTCTTTTGTCTATCACAAAGTCCAAGCTTTTCAATTTGTGGAAACAGAATTCGTACAGTAGGCTTACTTCACTTGCTGGACTGACTTCAAACGTTAATTTTCATAGATGAGCAACTATCTTTCTGCTAGCATCAACTATTACTACATAGACAAGAGCAAATCACTCCATAATCTACAGTGTAAAGCAGTGTCTTCATGTCTTCATATGCAGTTATTTTGTGTCAGATTCCTTGTTTAATAAAGATATTATTTTCTGATACTTCCCCTCTCAAACTTAAATATAAGCTTCAAACGTGATGTTATCTTCCGTTTCCCACATCAAAAAATGTATAAACTTCATTTCCTAGTTTTTATTTCAAAGAAAGCTTCCCATTTCAGGAGCTGTCTTGCTCAAGATCTCACAGCTCCCCCTTGCCCATCAGTCTCTGATTTGAGGCTTTCATGCATCTTTTGAAATATCCAACTCTTCAGTGTCTATCAAAGCCTCTTTGTCAAGCATAGCCTCAGTATCTTCAAAGAAGCCTCACAGGTCACTTCAGCATGGCCTCTGCACCCGAGTCTATGAAAACTATCTTTAAACAAGCTTTCCGTTTTTTAATGTGCACTTTCAGATGACATCTAAGGTCCTGTACCACCCTCCTGCAGATGCCCAGACAAGAATGGAAACTGAAGTGACAGAAGCTGCAAGATATCTATCCCTTTTATCCCCACAGCAAGCTTAGAAACCCACACTGAAATTCCTGAAGAGGAATCACTGATGTGGGGGTAAGGTAACATGGAAGACAGGAGCTAACAAGCTGGGAAAGAGCCTCTACAGTTGTGTAGGATCCACTGACCTGGGATTCACAGGTCCTTAAGCCTCTTTCCTGGGCCACCTACTTTCCTCACTCTCTGTTACCTCTCACAATGGACCTTTTCTATTGACCCTCAGATCTATTATTATCAAAAATATCAACTCACCATGATTACAAAATAATTTTTAGTTGTATTATTTCTGTCAATAAATCATCACCCTCTTTTCCTTTCTTAATGCCAGGCTTAGATTCACAGGCCTCTTCTCCCTTTGTGCCCCGTGTCTGGCAGTTCTCAGGATTTCAGATAGCATTTCTGTGCTTGCAATTCTCAAATTTCTCCCTCTGTCATTGATCGTTTTCCCCCCATTCAATCCCAGTGCTCAAGTGGGGATGCTGTCTTGCATCTCTTCCTAGATATTTTATCATTAGTTTATGCCAGCTGAAGTGCAGTGTTGCCTCGGTTTAGCCTCACTTCCTCTTTTCACTTTCAATTCCAATAGCAGTAACGCATTCCCCATTTCCGCTATCTTCCGTTCCTTTTAGAATCATAGAATCACTAGGCTGGAAAGGACCCACTGGATCATCGAGTCCAACCATTCCTATCAAACACTAAACTATGCCCCTCAGCACCTCATCCACCCATCTTTAAGCACCTCCAGGGAAGGTGAATCAACCACCTCCCTGGGCAGACTGTTCCAGTGGCCAACGACCCTTTCTGTGAAATACTTTTTCCTGATGATCCAGTGGGTCTCTTCCAACCTTGTGATTCTATGATTCTATCTGCATTCCCCCAGTCTACCCTCTTCTGTTGAGCATCTTGTTGCCCCTTCGACTTCTATGCTCCAGCAGCACTCCTCGACCACATGCCTTTCAATCATATTGTTTCTCCACCTTGTCACGAGGGGGAGAAAAACCTCGGTACCAGCGATGCCCACAGCAACGTGACCTCCCATGATTCACCCACAACAGCTCAGCTTTCCAGGCTCTCTCAACGCCCACGCTTCCTTACACACTGGCAGCAAATCAAACAAAACACAGGACATGTCTACATACCTCTGTGAGCTCCCTTCCACACAACCACCTATCTTCAAACTCCCCGCAGGACAGAAACTGTTGTTTCTGTAGACGTGAAACTTTCCTTGGTGTTCTTCGCAAATCAATGGAATTAAAAAAAAAAACCCCAAACCAAAAAAAACCAACAAAAAAAAAACCAAGACAAAGCCAAACTGCAGTGTCCTAACGAGACTTTTGGGAAGAAACAAGCGAACGAGACAAATAATAGAAAAGATAGAGAAACAGAGCAGGTGTGCGGGACGAGGTAAAGGCGCGACGTGGTAGCAAACACAACCCCCAGCATCCCCGAGCACGAAGTTAGACATTTATGCGTGGGTAGGCTGAAGAGAGATCAGCCTACGAAGGACGAGAGTCGGCGGTTGCCGGGGCGGGAGGGCGCACTTTCCCCAGCGGGGACAGCGCCGCCGGGACCCGCCGAGGAAGGGCGGGTGGAGCGCGGGGGTCGCGGCGCCCTCGGGGCTCGGGCGGCGCTAGGACCCGGCGGCGGGGCGGGCGCGG
>WAAB01013152.1:114833-145227 GCA_013389865.1 Piaya cayana
GGAGCCGGAGCGGAGCCGGAGCCGCGCGGTCCCCACCGCAGCGCAGCGCAGGGGCGCGGACGGAGGGCGGCGGGAGGGCGGCGCGGAGCTGTCCGTTCAGCACCTGCGGGCGCGCCCGCCCCGCGTGGCTGCAGCGGCGCCGACTCCGCCCGCAGCACCTGCGCCCGGTGCCGAGGTTTTCCTCCCCCTCCTTTTTTCATTTTTTTTTTTTTTAAACACCTTTTTTGTTTTCCTCGCTTTTGGCCACGTCCAACCAGGGCAGGGCCCTCCCTCTCCGGCACCGCAGCGCCCGCACCCCCGGAGCATGGCCCCCCCCGCCCCTGCCCCTCCGCCGCGGTCCCCGAGAGCCTGACCGGAGACGAAGCGCCGGAGCCCCCGGGAGCGGAGCCGGCCGCGGCCCCTCGAGGCTGGGCGCCGGCCGCCGCCGAGCAGCCGTCCCCTCCCGGGCTCGCCGCCTGCCGTGCTCGCTTGGATGAGTCTGCGACATGCCTGATAAGAGACGAGATGGGCCAGGGCGACGAGAGCGACCGCATTGTGATCAACGTGGGAGGGACTAGGCACCAGACCTACCGCAGCACCCTGCGCACCTTGCCCGGCACGCGGCTGGCCTGGATCGCCGAGCCCGATGCCCACAGCCACTTCGACTATGACCCCCGCACGGATGAGTTTTTCTTCGACCGCCACCCGGGCGTCTTCGCCCACATCCTGAATTACTACCGCACCGGCAAGCTGCACTGCCCCGCCGACGTGTGCGGGCCCCTCTATGAGGAGGAGCTGGCCTTCTGGGGCATCGACGAGACCGACGTGGAGGCCTGCTGCTGGATGAACTACCGGCAGCACCGCGACGCCGAAGAGGCTCTGGACAGCTTTGGTGGGGCACCTCTGGATAGCAGTGCCGAGGACGGAGACATAGATGGCACCGGAGACTCTGGTGATGGTGAAGAGGAGCTGGAGATGACAAAACGCCTAGCGCTTAGTGACTCCCCGGATGGCAGGTCTGGGGGCTTCTGGAGACGGTGGCAGCCCCGCATCTGGGCTCTCTTTGAGGACCCCTACTCCTCCAGATATGCAAGGGTAAGCTATGCAATCGGCACCCTCATCAAAACACTCGAACCTCCCTTCAGCCCCTCTTCCTCTCAGCATCATCAGGGTAATCTCCACTGTCAGCGCAGAGCAGCCATCCATGTGTGTAGCCATCCAAAAATCATGCACGGGTTATGGGGATGTAACCCACACTCTCGAGCAGGCCCCATGTGTGGGGCACAAGTGGACACCAAGGCATGAGCGCATGTACTGATACGTGGGCTTCCAAAGACCCTTATTTTCTAACAGGCTCCTAAAAGACCCACTGCCTGGGGCAGGGTTCCATTCACGGTCCAGGGAGACCACTATTCTACCAGGTAATTTCCCTCCACGCACACATTTTTGCAGTCAGTCATACTCCAGTAAAGGGGGATGACACCTTGTCCAGCCCTCTTAGAAGCTAACGTCTCTCTCCCCTTTATGAGATGGAGAAAGGGTCACGGGAGCAGGTAGTCCCTGGGGGACCAGAGAATATGGAGTTTCTCAACCTGGACTGGAAAGGGAGTCTGTTCATTTCTCTTTTCTCATACATACCATGTTAAATATTTATGATCGTGCTTCTCTGAGAATGGATAATTCGGTTCCTCTCTTGCCTCCTCTGTCTTTTCCCTTGAGGGAAATGCAAAGCATTAATCAGAGGACAGGGTTCATTCATGTAAAAGGGACACTGTGTTTGATAGGTTTCTTGTCTGACTATTGAAGGGCTACTCCTCCCCTCCTGATGCCTGTGGTTGTTTTGGAAAGGGAATGCACAGTGGTGCAGTTCACAGTACAGCTGTGGATAAAGGGGGTCTTAAACAGCCACCCAGCTCCTCTATGTAGGTACCTTTCATGCTATTACATATGAGGATAATTACATTAGGGTTTGATTGTGCTCCTGAAGTCAAAAGTAAACATTTGCTTCAGGAGCAGCAGCACGATTAACCCCCAAAATACCCGTATTCATTAGTTGGAACACAGCTGAAGGATGGTGCCCTCACAAAGAATTGCTTTAGATAGGTTTTACTCCTCTCTTAAATGTACCTTTGTTACAGCGTAATTGCTGCCAGCCCTTGGTAGGGATGAGTGGTGTTTGGTGTGGGAGGATGATTTGTGTTCCTGAGGAGGATCAAAGAAGTGAGATCAGATTAGGGAGTAAATTAGACAGATGGAGGAAAGAGAAGTGGAAATGCAGGGATCAGGGACAGGGAAGAAGCTGGTCGTGTATGAATGAGTAGTGGAATAGCAGCTGCTCGGGACTTTCGGTCTGAGCAGAGATCTCCAGCAGGGAGCCACCAGGTCTGCATGCTGAATGAATGAAAGGGGAAAGCTAGAGCAGAGCCAGGAGTTATATCTTGGTGCATTTCTAAAGATACTTGTTTGCATATGCTTTGGAGATTTCATCCCTGAACAAAGAAGTTAATATTTTAAATTAATTCCTTTAAACAGTATTGAGGATAAAGGAATAATAAAATATTTACCACGAGATGAAAGGATGATGCTGTTGACTTGCAGCTTTCAAATCCCTGATTTCTGCCAAGGGAACATGGAAACAGTGAGGGAAGGCTGGAGGATATCCTTCAAAAGGCTCAGTGAACTTCCTTTAATCAAGCCCAGCGTTAGCAGGCGTTGATTTGAACAGCGGATCTCTCGGGTGCCCAGGAATCTGTTGGTAAAATATGTTTCAAGTCAAAGTGGTGTGCATGCCCAAGATTTTGTGGAATGGTCCAAAAGCCAAATGGATAATGTTGTCCCAATGAAAAGGATACATGCAGAAGCTAAACTATCCTTTTGTTTGAAACCATTACAGTATGGTTTTGTCAGAGGACAAAATATATAACCAATATTAAGGGGTTTGTGATGTACAGGCTGGAATTCTAGGAAGATATGAATACAATTTTCTAATTCCCTATGGGTATTTCCATTTAGGAATAGGTGTTTTGTAAAGTGATTCAGGCTTGCTTTGGGGGATTTTTTTGCAGTTGATATTATACCCTTTATTCACAATTACATGTGTATGCCTGCTAGAATTCAACCCCTAATTTGCCTCTAACTTGTTCTTTCCTTAAAGGACATTAAAACAAGAGAAATGTGAATTCTGGGAAAAGTTGAAGTGTATACTGAACATTACATGGGTTAAATACGAGTCTTTAACTTGTATCTATGGAGACGTAGGCCACACGCATTAATATTTTGCATGAAGGAAGATGGCTTTGATCATCAACATATGCACACTGTCCCTTAAGAAGACATAAGATACTTAACATTTTCTAATAAAAAACATATATTATGGTTATGGATGTAGAAGGACATGGGAGTTTGATTTATGCTCCTGTAACCTAAAATAGACATTGCAAAAAGATCTTAAACTCACAATAGCTAATTTACAGTAAAATAATTGATAGTAGCATCATTAACAAGTGAATGGTATATTAAAGCAATCATTAGTAAAATAGTGTCAGGCAACAAAGCCACTGTTACCTTACTTTTAATTGTGTATATGCTACTTTCAATTATAAACTGTATTTCAGTCATGTGAAAATTTAAATTCACATTGTGATTTTGTCAAAAAATACACCATAAACATTTTCATCCTAATTGGATCTGAGAATTGTAGTAATGGTGGTTATTATATACGTTTGGTGTTTACATATATATGTTTACACCAAAGTATATCAAAATAACATCTTAATATAAGCATTGGTTTACATAACCATTATAGTGTTACACTTGGGCAAGTAAAAGGAATACCGTCTATGAATATTAAGATAAAATGAAAACTTGCATATCAGAATCAAGCAAGATTTTTCTGGACTATATCTGGTACAGTAATTCAGTGCATGTTTTGGAACTGTCTACAGAGAGCTCAGCCTATATTCAAATCTAGCCATTTTTGAAGCATTTTGATGGACACTGCTTACAAATGCAAGTACGTTCAACTGTTTTGCTTCACCAGCACCTAACTCATACTAAATTACATCTGTTCTCCTTGTAGGTAGCCAGGGGAGATTGGAAGAACATTTGTGTATGTCAGGCAAAATAACTCTGCACATTTTTGTCTATTTCTAAATTTACTTTGATAAAGCATAAGCTCTTAGTCAATAACTGTTTGCCTTTAGGTGCAACATAGTCAACATAGTTGTTCTTGTTAAAAAAACAGTGGCTGAGTTTAATTAAATTCTAGCTTTCTGAACAGTAATTTCTTAAATAAGGTAGTTCTTCCTAAAAAGCTGAAGTACTTTAAAAAATTGCGTCATCTTATACATTCATAATAAAAAAAGGTAGCTTGTATCAAATCACAGTTGCCTTAGACACCTACCTTAATAAGATAAACTGGTGCCGCACTTCTCCGTAACTTAAGAAAAAGTCCATATTTGCGTAACAGAGGCAAAGTCTCATACCTGGATGTCCGAACAGAGTAACGGATAAGGTGATGGAAAAGATCAGATTTACAGAGATACTGGGTGCATATGCAGACAGGCAGGCATCCATCTGTTCAGGCAGCTAAATATCACTGCCTGTTAATGGATATTGTGCACCTAGATAGGTGAGATGTTTCTTTGAAGACTATTAGAACTGTCTTTTTTGCATGGTCAGGCAACTTTGTAAGTTTATTCTTCATAAGTAGACTCAAAGAGGAAATAGAGTCACACAGAAAGCTACGCAGATACACTAAAACAGTGAATCTGAGAGTTATGTTGTAATAGATTTCTTGTGTTCTGCACTCATTAGACTTTGCAGTCCCCTCAGTACACACATGTGTGAAAAATACTTTATTAGCATCCTCTTTTCTTTATATTTATGTCTGGTCTTGCTGCTCTTAAGATTAGCAAAGCTCCCACTGACTTCCTGGGGAGTTTGGCTTGTAGGTAACTAACATCTTTGCCCCCCTTTCCTTCTCCTGCACCCCAGCAGGATATGGTTGTGTTTGTGTTAATTCACAGTCCTTAGATTAGTCAGAGCTTGGGAACCAGGAGCTTTCAGCTGAGATTCTGCTCCAGTGCTCACATTCTAATTGGACAGTTAAGATTCATTAAAGGAAAGCTTTTGTAGACCTTCCAAATAAACATGTTTAATGTTTTAAAATAAAAGCTTGTCAGGGTCCTATGGAAAGTCCTCAACAGCTTGACTTGCCATCCTGGCATATGCTACATAGCTCTGATCTGGAAGGGGAAAGGCTTATGGCAAAACTCTCATACACCCTTCCCTCATGTTCTCCCTTAACATTCTGCAGAAGGATCTGCTTTCCTGAGTGGGTGATTTTTGAAGGACAACCTTCTGCCACTGAGAAGGAGACCAGAAAAAATATAGTGGGGTGAGATGAGAAAAAGGTATTCCTTGGGGGTTCCTTCCAGCTTTCTTCTATACATTCAAGAGCATTTTAGCCTTGCTGTATTCTTGTAAACTGATTTTACTCTGTATAAACTACGTCCCATAAGCATGAGAAGTCGTATGGGATCCTAGTTCCTAAATAACCATATTGTCTTGAGGCTTAGAGGCTGGGATGATTTCTCCTCATCCTTTACCCTGGCACAATACAGCTAAGCTCAGGAACTGGGGCAAGTATTGGGGAGTGGGCATAGATACTCATGACCCTTCACAAGAGGTTTTATCTGCTCTAGCCATCTGATGCGGGACACGCTTCACTCATGAGCACTCTACGGACAATACTCTGGGTGCTCTAACCAAGCATGAGCAGACTGGGAGAGAAAGGAGGAGAGCAGCCACACCAGCTTTCCCCTGCCCACAGGCACCATTCTCCCCAGGGAGCAGTTTCATCAAAGGGGTCCTGATGGAGCTGCACTCCCACCTTGGCCCTTTCTGCAAGATCTCCCCTGCAGAGGCATATCTAATCCTGCGCTGAAGCTGGCTGCAGTAATTCCACCATATACTTTGACAATTAATGAGACAGCCTAATTTTAACTGCACGCTGCATTACAGCTCTGGAAAAATGAGAATCTTTCCACAGTAAATGAAGTTTCTCCTGCACTTGTAGTATAATAGAATTACAGATAGACATCTATTAACTACCATTCTGTCATTCATTATTAATATAGTCCCTAAAATCCTATTTTATTCCTATTTTCTCCCATCAAGAGAAATGTTACTGCAAATCCTTACATAACCCATTAGTAAGCATGGTATAGCCTTCTCTGCATCCTGTCCAAAGAAGCCTTTTCAATGCCAGCAAGCAAGTGTTCACTACTAGCATTACCTCTCACATTCAATTCCTATCAATTTAGCCAAGGTGGGAGCAGGCACACTCACAAATCACTCCTGGGAATTGTTCACCTGACTTCAGAAATAATAGGTCTTGAAACTACCACAAAAAAAAAAAAAAAGATATATCACCTGTGCAGAATCGTGACTTCATTGCTTTGAGATGTTAAGAAACACATAGGAAGATATGATGTCTGCCCAGAATATTGTACAATCTCTTTGAAACCATAATCTCCACCTGACAAATCTATGGCTGGCTAGTACAGACTTAGCAGTTTTAATTCAAGGAAGGCTGTTTTAATCCATTTGCCCATTTCCAATTTTATTTCTATTATTCAAAAAACCTTAAAAAAGAACAGCATCTGTTACCATTTTATTTTTTTTAAATCTTACTTAATTTTAATGTTTCTAGGTTACAAAATTCACTTGATTTAGCCAAGGCTGTGACTGTATGGATCATACCATCATATGCATACACATATATATATATGCCTTCCTATCATTGCTACCTCCTACGATGCTGAGTGGGATTTCCATATGAGGAAGGACTTCAAAATTAAACCATCCCAAAATACTTCTGAAAATGTAACCTTGGTGCCACTGAAATCAATAGGAATTTTGTGACTGCTTTCAGTATGATTTTGGGTCCCTTCCCTCTTTAATCCATCCCTATGTCTCTTCCATTATTTTCTTTGCCCTTCTCCTGACATTTGCTATTTTGGCTTTGATTAGGGAGAAAAGGCAACACAATACTGGTATTCTCTGTTGCTGCATTGTAAGACAAAGGATAAAAAGATCCATGGATCAATTATAATATTTCTATTTTAGAACTGCTCACAAAACTGTGATATATTAGACTATACCTAAAAAACTACTTATCCATCTTGTTTTTCCTTCTGTGCAATCTCATTTTCATCAGTATTCATCTTTCTTATTTTTAAAAATGCATGACTGATCTGTGTATATTTATGGTAGTACTTTTAGTAAAGTCTGAACGTATTGCCTTTCTTTTAACATGAGGAGAGCTGTTAGCAAATCAGCAACAGAGGGGCCAGCCTTACTGTTATTGAAATTGGGTGCCAAAATTTCCACCAACTCCAAGGACAGAAATGAATTTTCTTGCAGTATGGTTCAGGATAACAAATTAATTGCAGCATACTGCTTTTTTAATAGATACATTGCATATTTGCATTCCAAAGCACTGAAGTGCAATAGATCTTAGCAATTTATTAGGAACATACATATTCAAATATATATTTTCATAATGGTTTAAAGACATGAGCATCTTTAGCACACTGCATCAAAACATAGAGCTCTAATACTGACAAAGCTGTTCATGATCTTACTCGCATTTTTTACTGCAAAGGACTGTAGAATACATCCCCATTCAAGCCACGTGACTTCAATTAATGTTCAAACAAATCATATCCAAGCGCTGTATTTCGTAATAAAAAGGACAAGCAGGGGTATTCAGATTGAAAAATCGGGCCCTAATTGATAATCAAGTACATAATTCTTTCTTGTGCAAATACAGATGGCAAAACTGAGTTTCCATTTTGTATGGGCTTGATTTTATGTAATTTCAGTGCATTCTTGGGAGATAAGACTAATAGAACAGCCATTTTGAGATCTTTGCAATTGTATTACAATTAGGTTCTCGGTTACTATATGCTGAATTTGATCTGAGAAAAGAACAGTATTAGAAGGCTGACTTGGCCTTTCTCTGCTTTCTGTACTGAATATTGCATTACATAAATATGTGATTCACTCCAAATGGTACACAGGAGTGTTAGGATCGGATGAAATCAGAGAAATCTGTGAATCCATGGAGAACCACCCCCTCCCCGTGGAATATAAAGCAAATGCTGTCATTTCTAGAATAATTTTTACATATCTCTCCTGTGCTCAGCAAGGACCCAAATTCTGCTGTCTTCACTCCTACTCTTGTAGTGATAGCTTACTCCAGGAATATCCCCGTGTCCTTCAGGTTGAGAACATGGTACTACCCAGCATGGGTAAGGGTGAAAGGATCAGGCCCTAAGTGATTTCATTCCTTTCAGATATGATTTATAAGATATAACGGGGGGCTCTAATAAATCATACTATAAAAATTATGACTAAATCTCAGTCCAAGGCTTTTTGCAGTGATTGCTTATGAGACCCTTTAATGACAGTAAGTTAAAATTGCACTGTAATGGCCCTTTGTAAATGCAATAAATCTCCGATTTCAGAGCAGTGCAGACCGCCAGAAATGTGTATGCTGCACACGAGCTACCAACACAGGCACGCGCTGCTGGCATACACGTAATTATGTTGATACTTCAGGAGCAGCAGTATATCTTAGCATGGCTAAATTTACTTTGAGAAAATGTCCAGTTGAGACCATTGTGGTGTTGTGACCACATGAAAGAGTTTAAAATATCCTTCTGGCTTTTTACTTCAAAATCTGGGGAATAATGTCCCTTTTAAGCAGCAATAAGTTTGATTATTTGGTTTTAAATAGCAAAGGCAAAACCTATTCCTACTGAGTCTGGTAATTTCCCACAGACAAATATGAGCTAAAACAGGCATTTTTGGTCTGCACAACCAAACTGAATGCACCCACTTTCTTGAATTTCTTATATCATCTACTCAGCATTCACCAAAAAAAAAACCAACACAAAAATACACAGCAGAATAATAGCCCTATGTTTCAGCTGCAGCAGAATCCCTATCCCTGCCCACTTTTGCCCTCCAAAACCACATTTAAAGCATTACCTGAATTTCCCTATTCAAATATAGGAAGATCTGGTCACTTCGGGTCACTTATTGTTTGACATGCATCAGAAATTCAGCTGCAGGTTTCACCTTGAAAATTCATTCAAAAAAATCCCTGCTCTGTTTTTCAGTTTGGATTTTTGCAGTCGTCTTTATTGATTGACAGGTATAGATGGTGGAGGCCAGTTCTGTGATTTACCTAGTTATTAATGAAATTAAAACCTCCAGTCAGAATACTTCTAATTTGATATCAGACTTTAGAAAAAATAATAGGGAGAAAGGACGTACAACCTCCAGCAGTAGGGAGGTCATGTCTTGCAGCAGAAAAGGACATGGGCAAGGAGTTAAGAGCCTGTCAGAAAAACCCCACCTCACCTCACAGGCCACTGACACAGCTACCACCAGCCAGAGACCTGTGCAGGCCTATTTCAGGGAAATTTTTTCAGGGCAAGGACAATTGTGTAATTGCCACAATACTCAATGCAAAAGGGCTCGCTGCCTTCACTGCGGCCTCTAATCTCTACTCTAAAAACAAGGCAACATGCTATCAGCCACATTGTGCTATTCCTCTTCTTTTTTTAGCATGGATCTCCCCATTGCTTATAGTGTGGATTTTTGCAAGAATTCTAAGTGACAGTACGTCTTAGCACTTCTTGGGAATGTGTCCCGCATAATGGAGAGCTGATTTTAACTCAGCCTTTTTGAGAAAAGTGCTTTGTAAGGACAAACCAAGAACAACCTAATCATGCTATGATAGGTCAACTGGTAACAGACTGAGCCAATTGCTGGGAGATGAGGGGTGTTGTTTGGTTTTCTTTTTTCTGGCCCAAAGCAGATGAGCTTATACCTGAATTTTGCTTAAGCAATATAGAAATTTAGTGTTCAGCTGATAGGACTTCAGTGTTTATCCTGCCAAGAAGTCCCAAAGGTGCTAGTGATTTTATTAAAAGACCTAATGTAAATTTCAAAACTGTATAGATTACTTGAAATGTTAGTTATGTCTAAGCAGCAGGAAATCAATAGTGCAAAAGTGCATTCACTGTTCTAAAGAAAACACCTTCTGGAGAACCTGCTCTGCTAAGAAAAGAAGCTCATTGTACATTGTGTCGGTGACCCAAACTAAAGGCAAATGGCAAGTTTTAAATTCAGTAGCAATTCTATAGTGTCCTCAGCTCCAAAACACAGATTTACCTTTACATATGTACTACCATCAGCTGCAGCAGCTCTTAAGACTGCGTATTTACTGTCCTCAAAGGATACCTTGGCTAGGATAGCAGGGTGAGCCTTTGTTCTTACTAGGTGATCTGTAACATTGATTCAGAATACTCCACAAATGTCCACAGAACTGTGCAGACCTACATAGTGTGAATTTAGGAGAAATCAAAAAAAAACTCTAAAAAAACTCCCAAAACCTTAGATTTGGACAGATGGTTACAAACAACTGAATTAATGCAGCTTATCAAGCCAGCATTTGTTAGCAGATCTGACTAAAGTCATTATTTGTGCATCCTGCTTGTTTGTATACGTTAGCTCTGAAGAGTCCTCTCAGGGGTTTCAGCTAGCATCTACAGCATGCCAGTAGTACGAAAGCAGGCCATAGTCGTATAGATCAGCAAATTAACATTTGCAATGGCAGAAGCATCCGAATAACATGTTATATTAGCTCATTAAGCCACATCATTTGGCTGTGCTTCAGCCCTTCTCATTTTCTATGAATTTTACCATGTGTGGAATCAGGCAAGACATTTAATCTCAGTTTGTCATTTTCAAAACAGGAAAACAACTTTTCTCAGGTTACTTGCTTTGCCTTTTTTTGGCTCTCCCTTACTGTGTGTTTATTGCAGTAACTAGCACAATAACATTATAATCTTTATTGACACCTCTGAATGCTATTGCCATTAAAACAGCAAGTTACCAGAAAGTGTCTCTGGGAAGAATTTACACTATACTCAGATGTAGTGTTTCCCAAACCAACCTGGACTGGAGCAGATCATCATCCAAAGCTGTGATTCTTCAAGAGGTCGAGTTTGTATATGAACTGTGCCAGCCAGTGCAAAAACATCAAGGATGGGCACCCACCATGTCTTCATCATTACAGGATCATGGAAATCTAGCAGTCAGTTCCTACATTTTCACTTCTGAGGGCAGACTTGTGAAAGGATGTAGCCATGTGTGTTCAAACTTAAAATTCCCAAAACACTAACCCCACAAGTGTAATTATTTAATATGCATAATAAAGTTTCCCAGTGCCTATAGTATTGTTTCTGTCTGTGCCCAGAACTGCTTTAGTATTGCAGGCAACTGCCTTCTATCAAAGCCTTGTTAATACCCGTAATTTTTCTGTTCTAACAGGCACAGTCCTTTAAATGAACTTGCTGAATACACTCTGGAACAGGTTGCCCAGGTAGGTAGTGGAGGCCTCATCCCTGGAAACATTCAAGGTCAAGTTGGACGGGCTCTGAGAACCTGATCTAGTTAAAGATACCCCTGCAGGGGGGTTGAACTAGATGATCTTTAAAGGTCCCTTCCAACCCAAAGCATTCTATGAATTTATCAATGTGAAATTTCAGGTTTAAGATCTTCTTCCAGCTGCAGGATTTCAAATTTTCATCCTTCTCTACTCAAGAGACTTCCCAAGTTCAGACAGCTTCATAATCCAGGCAGTTAGTGAAGTTGATCCGATTTGCATGGCATAAGGAATTCACAAACCAATATATTGGGTGTGTGGCAAAGCAGCATTTCCCAATAACCTGCAACTAAGAAACTGCTCCTGTGTATTAATTCTGTGATAGTGAATTCAGCAAGATTAACAGCAGAACACACATATATGTAGTGACATTGTCTGAGACTCTGTAACTTTAGTGTGTGACAACACTAGTATTTTCAATCACTTACAAGTTTGAAACCAGTTCCTCTTAGGAAATAGCCTTATGTCATTTTCATGCAGTTGACCCCAGGATGATCTACAGATCTCTGTGCAGCCCCTGTGAAGAAGGAATATACAAAATGCACAGAAAAAATGTGAGATGATACACGGAAGCTGAGAGAACTTTTTCTTTCTGGAGTCTGAGCAGTTACACCACACTGGAAAGCAAGATCCCAAGTCAGTGTAAGGACACATCACATAATTTGTCTTGAGAAAAAAACCCACATTTCCCAGAGATATCAGTCTGTCACCTCTCAGTCATGCAATGTAAATACAAGCATAAATTCCAGCATCTTTGAAGGCTGCCTTTTCATCAATATTTTAACATAAACATTCTTTTAATTTAAATGGAAATTGATCACTTACTTTTTAATGTTTCAAAGGACATTATCACCATTAAAGGAAAGCAATCTCAATTAAACTATTGCCAGGATAAACTTACCTTGGAAAAGCACTAGAACAAGTCTTCAGAAGATTGGGGCTTTTTACAGTACATATGCTTTAGCTCTGGCATTAACAGCCAGCGCAGAAGCGATCAATAAACATTCTTGCTACTAGATTCACTGCCCTCATGATACACATAATACTAGTTCAAAATCTTAGCGGAAACCATGAAGTGTATACTGTTAAATATCCCTCTCTACTGTAATTTACCTTATAAGACTCTTGCCAGGGGCTCTAATGAAGCAGAGGCAGTTTTGCAGTTTTACCATCTGTTACCAAATCTAATCCTGCTAGAACAGAAACACAATTGTATTAGAATTTAGAAGTGACAAATATTGAAAAAAATATTTTCTTGCATTGTTTAAATATCTTTGCTGTGCAGTGTAAAGAACAGAATGTTTGGACAATAAAATAAAACATTTAAAAAATTTAATTAAAAACCAAGAAATATCAAAAGAATAATGATAGAGTTGTACTACATAACTACAACACAACAGAGAGGTACAAATAAGAAATCATGTTATATTCCACAGCCTTCAGATTTCAATTTTAATTCAGGGTAATACATCCTATTTTTATATACTGCAGAAGAAAAAAAATGAGCATAACCCCTCTTTGCAATATAAATAGAATTTAGAATTTTAAAAATGCTACATCTATGCTGTTTAATGTAAGGCTAGAGGACCAAATTGTCCTATTCAGGAACTGAATCCTCCTATCCATCTTTCCATCCTAAGCAAGGGCCTGCAGGGTAAAATCTCCAAAGAACACTACAGTTTAGCTTCATTTATGTGCAATGGACTAAAAATTAATATTTATATGAATCATTGTCATTGTCAAATAAGAGGAAGCTTATAAAAATAGAATCACATCAGGCAGTGAGTTTAAAGACTTAGAGGGTAAATGCCTCTTTACGTACAGTATCATTTATAGATATTTTTCTAATACGTTCTGTCATCTTGTCTCTTTAATTATTAGAAAGGGAGAAAGGAAGAACTACAGCAAATGCAGATGAAAGAGAAATCTTACTGGGAACTGTGGCAGGAATATGAGCAAAAGCCAGGAAGTTTCGAGCTGTTTTCCTAGGCTGCCTCTTCTCCCTACATTCTACATGAAAATTATTCCAGCCTATTTTGTAATTAAATATGTGCATTTTTTAAACTACTCTCCTGCAACAAGAGGAACAGTGTTTTCAAGACGCCCTGTATGACACACAAAAGGCCAACTCCCGCATCTGAAAATATGTTGAAAACAAACTAATCACAAGCAGTTTCCAGACATTAAGCTAACTCCTGTGTCAGTGGTCTCGCTAAGCCTTGGATATCCTGCAGTAGCATAATTACCCTTTAGATATAAATGTTGATTCACTAAGAAGATCACAACAGGAATTATAGCACCAGATCCTGATTTTCATAGCTCCCCTTGAAGTCAATGACAGCTGCAGATTCTCTCTTCAAGTTGATCCCCAAAGGCTCTTAAGCTAGGCATTGAAAACTTTTTAAAATGTCAGATTTGATAGCTTTGTGTATCTATTTCTCACCATCTGATAAGGAAACTGCCAGCACCTATATCTCCATGCAACATGAAGGGTCTGTGAGTCTTAAGCATTTATGAAAATACTTCAATAACTTGCACAAAAAGGATAAAATAGAAACAAAATATCATTAGAATTTTAAACAAGTATTAAATACTGAAGTGCAAAATACTCAGCACAATTAGGATGAAAGTCACCTTGTAAGAAAATGTTAAAAAAGGGGCACAATCACAAAACTTCTTCCAGGTTCTTGCAAGTAGGGGAAGTTATCTTGCGCATGTAGAAATTTGGGGAAGTCATCCTTATTTTCATT
Organism: Piaya cayana; assembly: GCA_013389865.1. Lineage (NCBI taxonomy): Eukaryota > Metazoa > Chordata > Aves > Cuculiformes > Coccyzidae > Piaya > Piaya cayana. The sequence continues at coordinate 129,090 of WAAB01013152.1, forward strand.
TGCTAGGAGGTGAAGAACTCTACTATAAAGCAGTTAAAGCCAATTGAGTAGAGCAGGCATCTACTGTTCCCTGGATCTGTTTGGTTATGGATTACTGCACAGAGAGGCTATGCATCCACAGGCTTTTTTTTTGGTCATTTGAGTACCATCTTTATAAGTGTCAATATGAAGTAAGTTTTTTTACTCTCTTCGTCTGAGGCAGATTTCAAAGTAGCTGTATGTGTGCTGAGAAAACCACACAAGACTGCTCTTTGATTTTATGACAATTCTTGCAAATATAAGCTTTTCCTGCTCTTGACTTCAGCAACAGGGACTAATTCAGACCAGCGAGAAATTTCATCTAATCTCTTTTTATACTGAATGTCCTGTCTGTTTTAGATGTAAGATGTACGTGTTTACATGTAAGAAAATTGCAATAAATTTAAGCAGAGATCCTAGATGCAAATATTAGGATGTTAGGAACAACAGCACTTTTTTTTTTTCGGCCACAAGAGTATTTGATCACATTGTTCATCTCAATAGCCAAACAGATTTTATTTAGAAATTCCAGTCTAATTGATGTAATTTCTGCTTAAGGTCTGTGGGCACATCATTAATTTTAGTAACTGCAAAAGTTATTGTAGAAGTCGCTTTCTGTGTCATCCCTTGCTCCTTGCTTTGACAGCTTTAGCAAAACAACAACCAAAACGAGAGATTTCTACTATGAGCTTGTACATGATTGTCCAGACGTAACAGTAGTTTGGTCTAAAGATCTTCCCACAACAGCTCTAATATATACAGATGGCAAGGGGCCATCTGTACATGCAGAAAAATGCAGTGGACAATTTATGTGTGGGAACTTTGTTTACAAGACCTGTACCATGTTTACTGAGAGATCTGAAGCTGTATTTTGAGAGGCATATCAATAAAGATTTGGATATAAATGGAAAATAAAAAACCCTACTTATTCACTACCTTCACTGCATACGATACTGGCTGCAATCAAGAAAAATTTCAAGATGCCATGAAGCTACCAAGCTGTATAATTCCTGCTAGTGCTTACTGCAAGTGCTCGCTGCGGTCTTGCTATTAAAATGCCCACATGCCACAAAAACACTCTTAAACCAACTCACTAGCCCAAATTATGAATTATTCTAGTTAACAAAGCTCACCACAGGCTTACAGCTTAAAGTAGAATACATTTTTTACTTAAAATACACCTAGCTTCATCAAATTGCTAAATAGTCACTTGTGGTTCTGAATTTCCCATTATGCTGAGGAAGTTTTATTTTTCAAATACACACAGAAAGAGATGTGCCAGAAGTAAAGTCACCATGCATGTCACCAGCCTCTCTATTATTCCACAGCCTTATTTGTCTTTCAAATCCAGCTACTCGTGAGGGTTGTGAGGGAGGGAAAAGATGAATTTTTGGAGAGTTGTGTTTATGGAATCTCTGCAGATGATGTTTAGAGAGCCTTCACACAATACACTGACTTTTTAGATAAGATATACGTTTGGGAGTATCAAAAATATTATGTATTCTGCAGTTTCACATCTAGAGATGGTCAAATAAATGTAGATATATTTTCTTTTTGGCAAGAAAAAAAAATTTCTCTCCCTCTTTTCAAAGCAGCTTTATGCAAATTTTCTCCCTTTTCCCCATGAGAAACAAACCAAAGTTTTTCTCCCCCAGTATCAGTTTATTTTTCTAACCTCATACTTAATAAAAAAGTGAAAAAGTAAAATAGTAGTTAGAAAGCAAAAACAGACCTGCAAAGCTTAAGAGGGAATGCCTGAAAGATAAAAAGCAAAGAATTTACTACACAAAATTTTGCTAAAAACTTTGGATAAGGAAAAAGCCTTGCCTGTTTGACATCTGCAGTACAAATATGATGAATTTTGTTGAATGTTTTCAAGGAAAAAAGATGTCTTTTTTTTCCAAATTGCTTTTATAAGGAGTGATTTACAAATACACATCTGCTTGCAGTCTGTTATCTTCTTTGAGGTGGAAGGGGCGGGGGCGTTTGTTTTTACATCAGTGGAGAAGAAAAACAGGTTTCCATATAGATCAGTAAAATACAGGCTTGCTCACAAATTTTTCTTCAGCCCTTTCTGGACATGAAACTACTCTTCCTTTTAGAAGGATCAACGTCATCTTGTCCTGATTGTTCCCTTTCACCCAGAGAATGTCACACCAATTCTTTTTATTTTGGGCATCATTTTAATTGTTATTGAATAACTGGTTTCCTGCTCACAGAGCATGGAATGCTATGCAGTAGAACTGCAGTCGTCATCAGGACACTCTTTTGGAGTGGAACTACAGAAAACAGTGGTTCCAGTGTAGGCAATGAGAAGGATAATGCCTGGAGCAGGATGTAGCAACAGTAAATAAGGGATAGGAGGCGGCTTCAGAATTAGAAGAAAAAAAAAAAATCACTGTGGGGAGAAGGAAATCTCACCCTTCAACGTTCACTAGACATGGAAGAACAAATAGTGTTGGGCCTTGGAAACAGAATGTAGGATGACAAATCACCAGCCTACTAGTAGAGAAACAAGACTGTCAAGAGCTTGAAATTTCAGACTGTGGCAACTCACAGCAAGTTCTTTTTCAGCAAGGTGCAAACAACCTAATCAGAATAATTCAAATGAGTTAGCAAAATGCCAGTACATTCTGCATGCACCACAAGCAAGAAAGCAGCCCTCACGTGCGCCTGGGAAGAAGAGAATTTGCAGTAATAGATTCTGTGGTCAAAAGAGCATATTTTGCTTGTTGTGAGCTTGCCAGAGAATGAAAAGGCTAGGATCCAGAGTGAAAAACCTCATGTATTATACCAGTACGAGCACTGGAAAAGCCTTTGCTGTAAGGACATTTGAGTATTTTGGACAGCATGTTCTGATGCACTCAGTTTTCTCTGTGGCCTCTGAAGGTCAAACACCTTGATGGCTGGCACAAGTGCTTGGCAGGAGTTTTTTTTTTTTAAAAAAAAAAAAAGGAGGCCGTCTTCATCTCTTTAAGAGCTTTCAGGCAGAGACTTCAGCATTTCAGCCTAGCTGGGAATTACGGCCTCCACCACACACAGAGAATCCTTTCAGCTGTGGTCCAAGACTACATGGGATTTCAGGAGAAAACAACTGACATAATAAACATACTTGTGGAAGTGAGAGGGAGCCACAGTCTCTTGCTCTCTCCAATTCAAAGATGCTGGGCAAGTTTTGGCAGCTGTTCCCGTAGGTATTATTTGGGGGTGATTCTTGAGTGTTAAATCCATAGGACAATTAGCACCCCTTCAGCGTTTTTTAATCACATCAATCAAAAGAAGTCTGGGATAAATAGGCAGTATTTAATTGACAATATATGCTGCCTAATGAAAAGATGTGGCTTGTTAATGTATTTTCTTCACTAAGGACTCCATATGAATATGTTTAAGATTTGGTGGCAGGTACAGTGGTGGAGCTGAAGCAACAAGGAGAGGTAAGGTAGCAGACAGACGCAGTATGGAGTTGTGTAGGAAGCACAGGAATGCATCAACTCTTGATTTTACTTCAACTGTGACCTCTGGCAAGTTGCAGCTTCTTAATAGTGATTTACCTCTATAATCAGGAAAATACCTCTTCTGGGTATTGTGGAGATTAATTAACAGTTGCAGTGATTTGGAGATAAATTGGAGATACTAGATGAATTTCCACTATCATGTTTGCTTTAAGTAGGTGAAGTGAGGACATCTATTCAACACAGAAAGAACTGAAGTTGTTCTTAAAACAAATAAGAGGGGTCAGAAGGCAATCTTACCTTTGCTTCATTCTGAATGTTCATCCTTACTCAGTAAGTTTGACAGCAAATGAGAAAGCAAAGCTTTTGTGGATGAGGGAGGTAAAATGTAGGAATATTTAATACCATATCTATAAAACCTTTCTAAACATCTGTTAAAAATTCAGAAAATTCTCGGTCTTTTAGAGGAAAAATTAACACAGGACACACTCAGTAAAAGGCACATAACAAATGTTGACAGATCTACTAAATAAGTTCTAATTAAATAATGATAAGGGTTAAAAATTGAATACTTATATCTACAAATAGAAATTTTAAAACAAAATCTACAAACTTAAAACAGTAGCAGGCTTAGTCATACACTACATTTTAACTGTTTCCGGTTTTCAGCACCCTCAGAAATCCAAAAAATTGTCTATGCGAATTAACCCATCATCTCCATAACCTGTGTATTCTAAACAGAGATTTCAAACTGAAGGAGCAAGTTGTACATCAGCTCTGAAGTGGCAACAGAATAACCCCCCTGCTTTTTATCTTCGCTGTTGTCAGAAAAAGCATTGCCTTCCCAGAACAGGCAGAGTAAGTATGAGCAGAGAGCTGTGTCTGGCAAAGTGAGTCTCTTCCAAGAAGACCAACACCCTACAGAATAAGATGCCAGAGCAGATGCCGTATATGCTCAAACCTGACATATACTGAAGCTCCCCGAGCAATTGCAGAAAGGCACAAAGCGCACTGGGCGCAGTCACCTTTTTCTCAGCTGGATTGTCTTTATATCCAGAATCATCTTTATATTATGAGACCTCTGACACAAAGGCATAGGGCAGATACTGAAGACAGGCTGTTCACTTCTTGAGGAAACATTCAGGCAGAAATGGCAGGGGTACTATTGCAGCTCATGGCTGGAGGCAAATTGGTCAGGACAGATACAACAGAACGACACTTGAACCTCTTTTGTCACTGGTATTAATTACATTGCGACAGGTTGTACCCTACGTATTCGCCTGAAAAGACTCAAGGAGAAAGGCAGGCGGCACAAAGAGTTACACGTCCGCATTGTAGATATTTCAAAAATACCTTTTAACTAGGATGTAGACCACAGAGTGTGTTGGAGGTATGGGAACATCGCAAGATCCATTCATTGGTGCCTTCTCCCACTGTAACAGTCTGGTAGTTTTTGCTCTATGCAAGCGGAAAATGTCTGGGTACCTTTGATACTGCTTTGGGACTATTGTGCTCCTTGAAAATATGCACTGCTTTTGAAAAATTAATTCTAACTCATATTTACCATGGTTTTGTTTCTTTATGGCATATAGGGATGGCTTGAAATTGCTTCTATCCTGTTTGTCTAATTGAAGGGATCAAAAGTGTCAAATTTGACCTCCCAGGGATTTTTTTCTGGAGTAATTCCCGAAGGTACCAGGAATTACTCCTCTCCCAAAAGGAAGAACAAGGGAAATATGCTGGATTGTTAACAAAAAATCCCAGCTTTCTTCCCCAGTGTTCACTGATTATAATTAATGTGAAGTTAATCAAAATGCAAAGCAAACAAATAAAAAAGGTAAGAAAGTAGTTATGTTAGAAATATGTTCCCTAGTCAATTGCTTGCATTTCAGGCTTTAGCATTGTTATAATTTCAATACTAATGCAACTATCATGCAGGTTTTTTGGACTGAATTTTACTTCAAAAGCAGAAGCTTCTCACCAACTAACCCCCTGAGGTCTAAGCTCAAGAACTTTTTTCTCATGGGGGGGGGGAAGGAAGTGGAGGGGGAGTTTTGAGCTTCCTTTTAAGTGTCCTTCACACTTCCAGCCTCCTCAGATGCCACCACTGCATCACAGAAGAAACTATCTGGCACTTTCCATCTTGCTTACTGCAGATCAAGTCAAGGGCACTTTGAATCATCTGGGAGACACTGCCTCATGGCATGCAGCCCTCTCAAAAAAGAAAACCTCTGGGGAAATCCATTTATGGCAGCTTTCGTATTGTGACTGGTTACCAGCATAGGTATCCATGTCCTTTTAGCCCAGACTGGAATAAATGGTATTTGGTAAAGCTACACAGCCAAAAAGCATATTTTAAAAATACACATTGTTTGTAACATTTGTGACTTGGCAGATTGACTTGCACATCAGGCACACATTTTGATTGTTAATTTTAAGCCCTAATGCAGCAGAGCAGTCTTATCTGGCTGGTGTCTATCCTTTTCAAAAGACAAAGGAATGCATAAATTATGTTTAAAAAGAGGTAGGCATTTTCTACCCACAGTGTAGAGTCACTGTAGGTGGATTATTATCCAGGAATACCAAAGAGGTAGGAAGTCTGTGATTTAACCCATTCTTTGTAGTCTCCTTGCCAGCTATTGTTTTTATTGCTGACAGCCTGAAATTATTCATATGATGGGATTTTTTCAGGTAGTTCAGCAGCAGAGCAGCTGCATTTCAGACAGTCAGCAGGAGTTAAAGCCCTAAAGCAAGAATTTTATTTTAAAATAATACTAAGTAAGCCCTGCAGTAATATCCAGTTCCCTCTGCAGATGTTTGCAACTATGATGTTGTTCCAGTTTACTCCCGTTGACTTTTCTCTCACCAGACAGTACACTACAAATGCTATATCTTAGTAGAAAAGGATGAACTCGAAGCCATCTTGCAGGTGACCAGCAGAATTTTGAAGCCCATTTCTTCTGCAGTGTGTTTACTAGTGGGAAAACAGAAAGCAGTAGCTTTCACACTGCAAACAGAGATGTTTGTACATCAGGATATGGGCATGACCTTTAGCTGATTCTAAACAGGCATAGAGATGTAAGTCTTAACAGCTATCAGTACTTACAGCAGTTGAGAACTTGGCCTTTTACGCAGAGCTTAGAGAAAATATTATGAATTGTGATAAAGAAAAATAATCAGCATTAGGGCTGAGCATCCCTAAATTCCAATGATTTGCCTGCAAGTTGCTGATAGTGAACATTTTCAGAAATCGGACCTATAAGAATAGTTAACAAGGACAAACTATAAATGTTTAAAAAGAGTTTTAGACTGTCTTCAGTATCACTGTTCAATTTCTAGATTTAGAATTTATGCAACGGGAATAATATTTTGCTTGTCCATAACATATTTTCGTCTTTTTTTCAGAAAATCTATACTTCATAGAAACAACTTAATTCTTTCACTACCTCTAGTGAGACAGAAGACTTCTTCCAATTTTCTCATAAACCGCACAGAAAGATCCTAGTTTTTTCTTCAGCTATCCAAAGAAATTATTAACAGAAATGAGAAAGTAGTCCTGCTTCCTACCACTTAAAAAAAAGATTTCATTGCTCACCATTGTAAATAGTTCTAAACAGGTTTTTAAAAAATTATATCCAGGAGTATCTGTGCTGTTATTAGTTGCAGCAGATGCTACTCTAACATCTAGTATTTCTTCTCCCTCAGTATATTCCAGACAGATTGGTATTTATCACAACATCTCAGTCTTCTTCCCTGAATAGCAATCATTTTTCTCTAGGAAACAAACTGAGTGCCCACCAAGATGGGCAGGGACACAGCCTTATCTCCATCCCCTCCTGACTGTGTTCAGGGAGGAGGCCAAGAGCTTGTGGCCAATGTAGCCCCCAAAAGAAAGACCGAAGTGAGACAGGCCCCCCTTTTGAGAGGGTAAAGAGGGGATATTGTCCTGTTACAATGAAAACAAAAGCTGCACCACATTAGTCAACAGAGCTGGTAGTGTTTGAGGACATGAATGAGAGATGAAGCCCTCAAGAGGGGAGGGATGCAGAGAAACATTTAATTCCTCTCCTTGGCAGCAACATAGCAGCCGTCCATCCCACCTTCCTATTTGCCATCCTCTGTAGGTGCCACACATAGTGTCTTGGCCATACTGGCTTACAAGGTGCTTGGTTTAAAGCTGTCACCAATAAACTGAAGTTTTTGTTTCTCTTCTGAACCTTAGGGGCACTTGGAAGAATGTCCACCATAGGCATCTACGCCATAACAAAGGATACTAAATAGTAACCAGAATACCTTCACCTTCCTTCAGCAGCCTGTTCATGGCATTGATTAAGGAGCCCATTTTAAATACTACACATCTGGAATTTATCCCTTCACATTCCCATTTCTGTTTATAGCAATACTTCAGTTATTCCCTTGAGATCCACTGTCATACATTGTGCATGAAAGTTCAGGTTCCTTGCTAAACAGAAGTCTGGTTAATGACTTTCTGACTACTTTAAACTCCTGAGATAGGTCACTTAAATAAAGTACTTCTCAGCTCTTCTCCAGGAGTTCCTGAGTAGTAGTTGTATTCTGTTCAATAGTTGACCCCTGCTACCCTGTACTCACTGATGTAGCTGAGCTGAAATTCTTTTCTGTGATCTTGTCAGGGCTGATATTTTGCAACTATTTCCACTTTCCACTTTCTACCAGAATAAAAAGAATGCAAAGAAAGGAGAATTTAATTTCCCCAATATTTTGTAAGACAAATTGTAGGGAATGATTTTAAGATAAAGTATGAATTAAGTGCACCATTGGTATAAATATAAATTTTGTTTCGAGACTGCCAAATACGGCTACTCAGGAATAGATAGAGATTTCCAAACCAAACTTTTCTACCATGAAAAAAATCACATAAAACTCCCACAAATAAACCGTTAGATTATATTTTAAAAGTACTACATCCTTTATTACTTTGTGATGCTGAACGTTGCTCAGTATTTTCTTGGAGGAACACCCAGAGGCCCCAGTATTGAACAAGGCCATGCTATGCTACCTCATTTAACTAAGGAGACCAAGATTGCTTTCAATGGTAATTAGTATGAGCAAAAGAGCCTTCATTTATACAGATACATCCATCCATTTATTTACTTAAACTCTGAGAAATGTTTCCTTCTTTTCTGCAAATGTAAAGTTTGACTGGAAACAAGAAAAGACATCTTTTTATAGAATATAGAGAAGTCCTCTCCCAGCATTAACCTTTGGGACCTGAAGTTATATTTTTAAATTTCAAAAAGTCTCAGGGATTTTTAATAAGTTTTCATATTCTTCCTAAGCCCTGAAAAGATGAACCAATGGCAGCCTATTTGTTTCTATAGGTGGAATTATGAGAAATTAAGTAATCCCTACAAATTTCTGATTATTTCTGAGGCATTCATGACACAGTTGTCTTACACACTCCATAAAAAGTCACCTGCAATGAGGTCATTGGTCTCCTCTGTCAGAGTCCACCAATCAACACAGTTATTCTTTTGCACATTCCTAAGTTTGTGCCCCTCTGTAAGAAAAGGATAACACCAGTGGAAACAGCCATTTAAATGCTACTTCTGAATAGCTGTATTTTCTTTTATTGCCTTTATCCTGTTCCTTTTTCTCAGAATAATGCTCTCCTATTGTAAGACAAAAGAAGCTGAGGCAGTACATTAATGCCCATGTTTCCAATTTTAAATCCCATGCTCCTCAAACATATTAAAATCAATTTTCCCAGGGAGAAGGATACTTTCCCCAAGGATGGCTGTCATCTTGGGTCTCATCAGCTTCTCTTAGCTGACCTTTTTTTACTGATACTTCAATTATTTTTTTAAATCACGTTTTGTCAACAATCACCCCAAGGAAAAACAGATTGAGAAGCTACTGGTTAAAGAAGCTGATAGCAGAAGGGTTTAGAGCTCGGTAAGGCATCTGATGGATTCAGGCATGTGCTGTAATGTGCTCTACTATTTCTATAGAAGAATTAGATAACATACTGCTTATATAGTGCACACAGTTATTGTGACTTTCTCAGGAGACTGACATCATATACCTCTAGTTTGCACCCTCTGTTAAGGGAAACGAATGAGGAAGCACAGCTTCAGGTTTTATCTGACTGAAGCAGGACACATTGGCAACTGCAATACTGGGAGCTTAGAGATCCAGCACAGCAACCTGGATGTTATCCATCTAATTTCAGTATCTAATCTCTCTAGACACTTATAATATGACACTCACTGGCGTGCTCCATCTTAGCTGATAGTGAAATCATTTAATAGAAGTGGGTAGTGAGGTAGGTGACAGGCTGATTGATGGCAATGTCTTCATTTAAAGCTATACAACGATATCAGACAGAGGTCTAGAGCAGCTCAGAAATAGAGCTCTGCCTAAATTGTTTGGTATCCATGTAAGTTTATCATGCCAAAATGTGGCTTATACAACCTACTAAATGACTTTCCTAAAAAGAAGTTGAGCTACCACAAACCCATTTCATGAAGCAAAGAGCATCAGCATCTCACAGAATACTTAACAGTGAGACCACAATGAGAATTATCATTTCTCCCTCTTGACAGTGAGAATCTGCTTTTTCATTACCTTATGGTAACCAAAAAGAATACTGGCCTCTTGAAACTACCTGTATTTTAACTGTGAGCTCTAATGCCTCAGCAGCAAAGCTGGTGCTGTCTGACAACAAGCACAGACGTGCACCAACACTGCTCACACTCAGTGTCACAACTCTGTCCTACATATCTTGCAAGTGGGAATCAGACAGACCCTTTGTGGCAAATTTGGTGTCCAATTTGCTACAAATAGATGAGGGAAGCCAGCAAGCACCAAATACACAGATGGAAATATAGAGATGCTCCTACAGAAGGTGGTTCCTGCATATTAATACCCATAATTAATGCTTGGAATACCTTTGGCTCTCTTTCTTCAGAGAACTCCTGCTCAGAGATCCCAGAAGGACAGACTGGAATGCCATAAAAAGTCCATTCTCAATGAGGCTCCAGTCAAGCCCTATAGGCCAGGTTTCATGTAAAGGAAAAGGGGGCTGTACAGAGTTTAGGGAGCAGGAAGGTCTCTTCCTTTCCTTTCTTGAGGGCCTTGAGCACATCAGGTTAATAATTCTTGTCCACTATTCTCCATTCCTTAAGCCCAGCTGGTTCTAGGGACAGCGATGGCAGAAGAGTCCCAGTCCACCTTTGCATTGCCATGGAGATGCAACCTGGCTACAACCACAAATTCCTTCAAATCCAACAGGCTTTTAGTCTGTAGCAAACCTCTTGTTCTGCCCTACAGAAAAAGATAAAGGTGAATTTGGTCCTTTTCACCTCCACCAGCATTCTCATGAAAACAGAGTCCAGACAGTTTCAAACTCTCTGCTCAGGAGTGACCTACATAAGAGCTTCTGAATACTTATTTATTTAGCTTCTGTGGAAAAAAATCAAAGCATATTCCCCTTCATTCATAAAAGAGTATCTGGAGCTCCTGGCTAATTCTTTCCCAGTTTTTCCAATCTCCATTCAAGCTCTGTGTTGTGGGGCTGTTTCCAATCCAATGGCAGCACAAACACAAGCTTTCAGTAAAACCTGCATTGCCCAAGGGGCTCAAGTGGGCATAACTAAAAGCATTTCTCTACGAAAGGCTGAATTTATGTTATTTGCAATGAGAGTGTGACATATCAGCATTTTATACCCTTTGAACGGCAAGAATAGGATAAGGAGAGATTTTATGCTAGTGATTGTCTGTCTTAATGAAGGAGCTTTATCTCTCCCAGTGCCATGTGTTGTTGCAGTTTCTGTGGTAACAACTGACTGCATAGAGAGAGAAGTAGTGGCACAGAAGTCAGTGTAAATTGCTAGCACATAAACAATGGCTACCTTGGGGTCTGTTTTACATACATATTTCTTTGACTCATGTTCTACGTTCAGTTTCCGGAAAGGTAAACTGTTAATGTCTACAATATTTATTACTTGTATTTTGGAAGCCATTGAATAAATGTCCTATATGGAGTACTTTATATGCCGTACTTTGCCAATATGTAAATATAACTTCTAATTTAGGATAAAATCAATTTGACTTTTATCCATACAGGGAAAATTAATTCTTTAGTCCCATGTACAAAATCAGATATAAATTCTTTCAATGACAATCACAGAACAGAAAAGTATAAAATAAAAATGTATCAAATATATGCACATATACAGGAGCCATCCGAAGCAAACAGAAGATGACATGGCATGAAAGATAAGCACAAGTAAAGCTTTTTTCTGTTCCATTTTCATGGAAGAAGTTGATGTGTGTTAATGTCAGGGAGCAAACTTGGGTCAGAACACAAAAGCTGTGTAAGCACTTCAGCCTACTGAAGTGAAGTGATGAAAAGGCTTAATAGCTTTCATTTAAAATAAGAGTTTGTATTCAGAGTTATGATTTCAGTAACCATACGCAAAACCTTTAAAATAACTCAGGAAATGCCTTGAGAAATCAAGACTGCAATGGTCGGTGCCATTTCTTTCACTACCCACATTTACTCACACCCTACTTCTCTAGAAACACATTCTCAAAATGGAAGCAACTTCTCAAGCACCAAGGGTGTTTCTGGTGTACTGAATTCCTGCAGAGTACTGAAGTTTCATTGAGCAGAAACTAAGGCATCCAGACCAATTTGTTTAGTCACGAAAATAACAGAAGAATGGAAGACAAACAAGTTGTGAGGATGGAAACTCCTGAACTACTTTTCTGCCAGCTTCTCACAATCCACATATGTTGTATGAAGTGTGTTTGTATTGGCTAGGAGACAGGACTAGCTGTTTAAAAAATGGGGCACAGTCATTCCTTTCTCCCAGTCCAGTTCAGAAGAATGTTCTTTAACACACGGTTTCAGGCTGTTGTAACCACAATTAATAATGATACGAAACATCCCATAGAAATACCAAGCACTTTGCAGCCCAAATCCTATTGCAGTCAGTAATAGAGTCATGCTAGCAGAAGCAAGATTGAACTACTTCTGGACATCACTTGATGTACTGGTTGCATTGCCAAAACCAAACAGCCCCAAATAATATACTGTGCTTGAAACCCCCAATTGTTCTGCTGTTGGATGTGACCATTGCAAAGCTGACTTTGCTTGGCTGTGGTAACCATGAGGCAGGGTACTGTAAGTTTTCAGGTCATCCTGCAGCATTCAGAATTAGCAGTGCTACAGCTGCATTTCCAGCTGGTACAGCACAACCTTTCAGTTTCCAAGTGGAGGTGGACAGCGAGTTGCTTTTCCAGAGGAGTCTCCTAGGCAATTCTGCCATTTGTCTTTTAGAATTTCCTTTCACAACAGGCAAGAGCTATTCCCATCACCTCCTGGCTCTTTGTCATTGCTCTCCATCATATCAGGCTGTCACCACCAGGACCGCTGCAGAGCTGCAAGCATATTGCAGTCAGCACTGCTTCACAGCAAGGGAGATAGCCCTTGAAAGGCAGGCAGCAGCCGCCTCCTTCCAGCTCAACAGCTGCTCTGCTGGGGACAGCCTCAAGTCACCCAGGGCTACTGTCACACCAGAGGCACCGAGGCTGCACAAGCAAGGAGGAAGAAAAAAGCAATGTCCCAAAGGCCACACTAAACATGTCCCCCATGGATTAGATTTGTTTTAATCAATTAAAATGACACATCTGTCATGTGTCAACGGAGTCGTCATTTCTCCTCACTGTAGCTTCTCCTTCATCTCTCAGTACAATCACATAATAACCTCAGTGAGTACAGAAGGACAAATATAGGTCCAATCCACTTTTGGTTAGGGCCTGTTCCTACTCAGGTTTTTTAAATAATTCTGTGCTTGAGGACAGTGTGCTAGGATCCAATCCATATGCTTGGAAAAGGATTATCAGCAGCTTGTCTATCCAGAGGCCTGATTTTGCATGAAGAATTCAGGGCTCAATTCAGACACTCATTTCCATGAAATGTATTACCTGGTGGATGCTGAAAGGCAATGTTTAAGGCACCTGATGGATACTGAAAGAGTTTTAAAGCATCCTAAAAATAGTTGGTACTTAAATTTCCCAAATTCAAATAATAATTATTTCAAAATAAACTGGTACCTAAATTAACAAATCCCATTACATATTTGTCCTTCTGGTTAACTGTAGAACAGCTTCATGATTTGGTATTTTCTAAACAAAGGAGAGAGATGAATATCCATTCTTCTACAAATTGCTAACTCTGTTTTTGCTGAGGTTAACACAACTTTTTCAAATAGCAATGAATGTGATTTTCAGGTTAACTACGAATTTGCTAATTATTTGGCCAGCATTTAACTACATCAAGAGAAACACTGCTTCCTGGTTTTATCTAGTTACAGGGGAAGTACATCTCATTGTTTGAGTACATAAACCATCACCTGCCTTTTGGTTTAGGAGAGAAGTGTTTTTAAATTATGAGTGGCTAGTATTTATCCTGTAATTAAAACAGTGTTAATATCTATGCCATTCCTCAGACTTAAATAATCAGACCGTTATCCCAACATAAGCAGAAAGGAAAAGCAAGGTATGTGCAAAACAATCAGGCATTTCAAGATAGTAATGAATATTTCAAGATGCCATGGGTTTAAACATTTGCCCAGATACTAATTGTACTGCCCTTGGAGACTAGCAAGCACTTCATTACTGACCACAACGGGAACAGAACCTCACCTGTCTTCTGTTCTTCATACTTAACCAAACAATTCATTGGGTATTGACAGATATCTGGGACAGCAGGACTTTTATGCTGCACTGATGCTAAATACAGCAATTGGAAGCATTCTCTCTGGCCAAGTGAATTTTGGCCATCAGAGAAAGCATTTCTGTAACTACTCCTGACAGGAAGAATTATTTTCTTGAGTGTTTTGCTCAAGATTTTAAAGCCTGTATTAATAATTTGTGTGCTTCTAAACTGAATGAGAAGTTGGTGCCAATGTTTTCTTATGACCTTTTTCAGAATCACTTACCAGTCTAGCTTTTCTGTAAAATGTCGTTGTTTGTCACAGTTTCCTGTGAAGACAACATATTATCAGTATAACATCCCCAAAGCCTTTCAAGACAATGTCTCTCTCCTCCTTCAGATTATCAGTGTGCTTTAAGGAAGACTGCTCTTCAGATAGGTGCCAGCTAGGAACAGACTGTTGCCACAACTATAGCAATTGTTTCACCTGATGGTCTTACCTCTTGAATGAACAGAAGTTGCCATCAGAGAAGTAGACTGGTTCAGGCTGCTGCTGACCACGCTCCATCACAGAGCAATGCCAGAGTGCACCGGGACACCCTGTGCTTTTTGTGGGCAAGTTAGTGATAAACAAACATCTCAGGTGTAATATAGACACATAATCTACCTTTTCTGCCCATGCAGATGGGCATTGTTCAAAGCACGGTCTTACCCTATGCTTCTGACTTAGGCAATTATTTCTTCTGGAAAAAAGTTGTTTAATGGAACAGTATATTAATGACCAAGGTTTCATGTTTCTGTTTAGCTAGGAGGGTTCTGGCTAAAAGAAACCTTTAAATGCCAAGAGATCTATATAAAGAACATAGCCTTAGTGATTAGGCTGTAGGATGTGGAATACAAAACAAAAACAAACAAACAAGAGCAAGAAACAAATATCTAGATTTCCAATCCAAACCAAGAAGCCAAGAGTACTTTGTGGAGATTCCCACGGCAAAGGAACTGATATGAGTGAGAATGCAAAGTACTACAAAATTGTCAGTTATTTAAGGCAGAACTGGTAAAAATGACTTGGAAAGTTTCCAAAGGATGCCTTTTTGCTTTATTATTTATAATGGCAGTTGCTTTGTATAAACTACCTTATTCAATTGTTTTTGCCTTCACTCTGCTTTCTCTTACTTTTCTTGACAGATTCTACCAGAACTGTTTAAATAATAATTTGATATGCTACATGCAGATTTTCCTCTATCTGCTCTGTGCCCTCACACGCGCACAACCCAGTAGTCTTATTGCACATTGCACAGGGATTCACCATGCAGTTTCTTCACATAAAAATGCTGCTTTGCTTTCAGAAGGAAAAGGTTTGACTTTCTTGAATGTCATCTAGGGACACAAGAATTTAAGGGGGGGAAAGACAATGCCACTATGACACTTAAAGACAGTCGTCTCCTTAGGGTTACACCATGCTCCCATTTGCATTCTGTGCTCTATCCACATAATGAGCTTTCAGCAACACTAGAAAGAGAGCCAGATAGAGGGAACAGAGAAATGCAAAACCGGTTAACAAAGTAGAGTTTTTTGCCTTTTGAGTACATTGCCTGATTAAGAAAAGAAATACATTTATTTTGCAAGGTCGCTTCAATTAATGTTTTCTGAAGTGCTTTGCAGTGTATGAAAAATATTTTTTTTTAAAAAAGAGATTGATGAGTACAGATATATAGATTCAACAGAAATATTAGTTCATATTCAATCTGATATAAAAAATCAGTAAAGTAAATACACAGAAGAGGATACAAGTGACAGGAGCTGCAGGAGTTGATAGCAATGAACAATGTGGAACAGCTGAGCCTTAAGTCCATTTTTAGGACAACCAGAACAGATGTGGACACAGGCAGAATTTGCTGGACAGGCTGGAGTAATGAGACAATTTCAATGAGCAAATATAAGAAAAGGATGCAACTGAATTTGT
>WAAB01013153.1:0-20334 GCA_013389865.1 Piaya cayana
GTTGACAGGAATGGTTGGACTCCGTTATTCTGTGGGTCTTTTCCAACCTAGTGATTCTGTTAATTTCTTCACCATTTTTAAAGAAACAAATGAAGATATTTCTTGCTCTCTGTTAATGAAGCAAGCATACAAGCAATAGCATAACTGAGGTTACTGCATTGCCTTATTTCAATTCCTGGGAATATAACTATAGTTCTTTCCAGGCCCAATTAAAATATATGCATAGAATATAATTTTTTCCTACACTAAGTTTTCTCATTGTCCAAATTAATGGATTATCCAATTTAAATTCACAACACTTTGTCGCATTCCCTGATACACAAAAAACCCACTGCAAGTAAATTGGTTCAGAGAAATTTTTACCCCTATATCACTTAAAACTTTCTAGTTTCTAAAAATGCTTTATGATTTCTTTTATAAAAACACAGAAAAACATATACACATGTTTCATGTTGAAACACTTTTTAAAACACTAATCATTTACTTAATTTCATCACTTTGAAGAAACAAAGGATAAGGTTTTCCCCAGACCATCTGTGAATATCCCTCTGCTAGTTCTAACTTATCTTCTTTTTCTCCTCCTTATCTTTTCTCTGATAGCAGAGATCTTTGGTTTTATCACCTTCTTCTGACTCGTCTTCTCACTCAGAATAGCTTAGCACAGTACCATAGTAGTAGTTTCAGACTTTAAACATTGATTCATAGAATCACAGAATCACCAGGTTGGAAGAGACCCATCAGATCATCAAGTCCAACCATTCCCATCAATCTCTAAACCATGCCCCTCAGTACCTCATCCACCCGCACCTTAAACACCTCCAGGGAAGGTGAGCCAACCACCTCCCTGGGCAGCCTGGNTCAAGTAGTTTTCTTGAATCTAATGTCATATTCCCATTCCTTAAAATTCTTCTCATTAGAAGAAAAATGAAACAATGGAAGGAAAAACACTGTTGTCCCACTGAAGCTATTTGTTAAGATTTTAAATAAGACTTCTCCTTCACCAACATATTTTTTCTTCCTTGTTATGCTTACTGTTTTTAAGACATCTACTCAAGAACAGATTTGCTTACCTGAAATCTAATACAGGCTCATAGATTCCACAATACAAAAGCTTACTGTACTGAATCCAATCACACTGCTAGCATCAGACCCACCCACCTTTTCTATTTATCCTATATCAGAATACAGATGATTCAGGACACTTGCATATGTGACTACAGTCCCTCATTTCTAGATCATCAGTTGTTCTTTCTTCAACCAAAATTTTGTTTCTTAAGTCAGGACACTTATCACACTTTCTCTCAAAACTAAAGAAATCCAATTGATTAAACATCCACACATGGCATACATGTTGCTGTTAAAAAAATCAGGATGAAAAAAGTTTCATGCAGTGAAAAACTCTGGAAAGATGTGTACTCTTACTCAAGTAAATTTAAATCTGGTTTAACAGAACAGCATTAACCAATGCTGTTTTTGAGGGTAAAAGGTGGTAGGTCATGTCAACATGCTCAATGGGGTTAAAAAAAAAAAAAAAAAAAGGTTATTTGTGATCATCTGCGTTCAAAGTCTCGACCCACCACCATTAAATTTATTAACTGTTCTATATAAATCACACTTTCTCTTCCATTTTCTATCCACATCCACATGGCTAATGTAAGCTTACATGCAGTGATGACAATTCACATTGCTGCTTTTCACTGAACAAACCATGACCAGTTTAAAGTATCAACAAAAGATGCCGACACATTAATCTTGTTCTTAGTGTGATGGCTGCTCATCCTGCTCATAGTCCCTTCCAGATGGCTCAGTGTGAAAGAGATGGTGGGATGGGGAAGAAGAAATATTCCATACTGTTCTGAACATCTGTTCCACTGCCTTTGTACACTTAAAAAAAGAAAAAACACTTTACTTCCACTCTAAGTTTTACTATTTCAAGCTAATACCACTAGCTTAACACTAAACACAGTGTAAATGTTATGCGTATACACGAGAAAGGAAAAATACTTTTTCGAGTCACAAAATCATTTGTTTATTTTTTACTCTCTTTAGAATGGACTTGTTTCAATAAGCAAGTACTTATGCTGCCCTGAAAGCACATTCTTCTTTTATATGACCTTTTCTGAAATCTGTACTATACTCCAAGAATTCATCATCCCTTCTTCTATTCAAGCAAACAGAACTGAGTCACCATTTGCTTCCCTTTAGCTTTATTTGTTCGTCTTTACTGAGAAGATACACATTATGCACTTGTTGCAGATTCTTTGAATTTTATCTGAACAGTTTTGCACAGCAATTCAAAAATACTTTCCCTGTGTATATACAAATATATTGCTAGCTTTTGGGGTTTAGTGTATCTTACTACAGTGTACAGTCTATCTCTTAAATAACTTTTACCATTTAAAAATACCATCTCTTGAAAAGAAGCACTCAGCCAGAACAAGGAGAAAGAACTCTGCACTGAGTTAAGAAAGCAGAGGAAGCGGCCCTTTGTCCCACACCACAGGAAAAAAGACTTAGATTGATCATCACCCCCCCTTTTATTTCATCTTGACATGTGCAAACCATAAGGCCACTGAATTATTCAGCTCTTTTCTACTTTGAATTAACAATGATGACACGTATGAAACCTTAGAAGTACAGAAAAACTGACTTGAAAAATAACACCCTGTCAAATATAATTTTATTTTAACCTCTGGGTTATTTTAACAGTAACATTCAGTAGGGACCACGAACTGGATAAGGTCAAAAGCAGCAAAATCAAAGCAGCAGAGAGCTAGTTAAAACGCCATGCTAATTAGGTCAGGAATAGCGATCCACTAGCAGGTCAAAATGCTTCCATGTGTCATCAAGCTTGGATCTTATCAGATTCAAGTATAGAGTTGATTGTGTAGACAGAGCCATGCAGTTCACACTTTCCATAGCCAAACTCAATAGCCCAGATACCAGAGGAATTGTCCACAGGGCACTTTCAAGAACTAGGTTGTTATTCCCATGGAATAGCTAAGATGAATCTAGCCTTTAAGTAATACCTGGTGCTGTGCACTTCCAGCACTACTGATTCCCACCTGTTCAGTGTCTCTGAATTTTTTAGCATAATAATACCGAAGGGCAAGAAAACTAAAAAATTACAAACCCAAGAGAACCACTATTTAATAAACACTATTACTTAACTAACCATCAACCACATCAGGACATTTTCCACCTAAAGGAACTTTCTTTGTATTTACCACCACCCACCTAATTCCAGGATCTTTTTGGACTACAGCTCAAAAAAGCATCCTTACAAGTAAAAATGCCTTCTTCATCCATCTAACAATTAAAATACAAGGACACTGAGTGGCTATTCATTTCCCAGTTTCCTATAAACCACTGAGAAACTATAGTAAATGTGACACTTTTAAGATGGTCTCTTGAATGATGGCTTTATACATCTTAGGGTGCTTACTTTAAATGTGGTTTGGATATCTAATACATATTCTTCTATTAGTTTAGTTTGAGTTATAGAAAGTCATATTTTATCCACATTACAGAAACAAAATTATATAACAAGAAACATTCTTGCGTATTTCATGCTACTTTAGATATTTTGACACTGGAAGAACTTGTAACAGAATATGAAAAGTCTGCAGCTACAAACAAGTTTTTCCTTAACGTTTCGGCTGCAATAACACACAAATAGCTCTCGGAAACTATTTCAAGGGCTTTTCTCCCAGCCTTCCCCCTTTACAAACAGTTAAGCGTTATCAGCAGCAAATGCCTTGATTATTTAAAGAAAACTAAGCCTTGCTGACTTACATTGATCCCATTTAACAGAGCCTTACTGGTTTTAAAGTGCTCGAAATATCTGTCTGGGTCACAGCCCATGTGACAAAGGCCTCCCGGTAAGGCCTCAGGAGTTGCCTGCAGTGAGGATATGCTGTTCAGATCCTCAAATGACCTTAAGCTACATCAGAAGCAAATTCAGTCATTTGTTTCTCTGAATTCCAATTAACACTTCAGTGGAGAGAAAAGTACAAAAGGGATTAAGTAACCACTTCACTCTACTTTCATCAACTTTATGCCAATACACAGTGTTCCTTCTTCCCGTTATCATCTATTCTACCATTAAAATCCTTTTCAATCAGAAAAAGAATTTGTTCTTAAATTCTTTTTTCTCCACAGTAGTTGATCTAAAATCTAAAATGTCACAGGGAAGTGTTAGGTTTTCTTATAGTTCAGCTAATACAAAATGTCATACGCAAGTGTTAAGTTTCCATATAGTTCTTTTCCATACAAAAAAAACCCTCCAAAAAAACCCACATATGCATATACACAAGCAGTGTACTTCTGTGTGTGTGAACACACACTTGATATACACACTTGCACACAAATAAACAAACACATTTTTTATACATATGAGACACTGCTATGATGGAAGAGAGCAATAACATAGGTTAAATTGCAAAAGAAAAACCACTTTGTACCATAACAATTCAGCATTAATCTTCATTTATCTCAACTCCTCACGTGTCTCCTGAACTCCCAGTTCTTTCTCGGCAGGACAGACCTTCCCACTGGGAAACAACTGTGAAGATGCTTTATCAGGCTACCTCAGCATATCATAGTCCACATGAACAATCAGGTTCTCGGAGACGACAGTAGAAATTTCCTGGCATATGTTCCTAGTTCACAGGCAGTCCATGAATATTTAAGTTAATACAAGATAAATCAACATCCCTAAAATTCCTCAAGGTGGAGATTCCCACTCCCCTCTCACCATGGAGTTTCAGCAGGAAACTCAGGATTTCCCCAATTTTTCTGATAATGAAGCTGCACTTTCTCAACAGATCAGAAGCCTGGAAGTGGTAGCTAGTCCATGTGGGGGAAACAGATTTATTTTGGGTGCATTTTAAGAAAAAACTAAGCAAAATATTTTGTGTTTGATTCCAACAGCTGAGTCTAAGTGAATCAATATCAAAATTCCCAACTATTTTCATCCTCAGCCAAGTCCGCCATCTGTTCCCATGAAGTCCATCTTCTGGTGGCTACTGTGCTACAGCATATCACAAAGTGCCAGGCTGGTGCATAAATCAAACATACTATAAGTGATAGAGTACAACACTCAAGACAAAAAAAAAACAAAAAACCCAAACCCACAACCAAAAGCCACTGTCCAAAAACCATCTACAAAGCACAAGCAGCCTTAAGCCCCAGAATTACAGAACTAAAGAACCCAGGAATTCTGCAGCTTTGTGTGTTATGGTTATTTTGCTTTGGTGCCTAAGGAGAGCTGAGGTTCAATTAGGTGATTTCTGAAAATGCAGACACACTTCATGTCTTTCCTACTGCCAGTGTTTGGCAATGTGAACACTAAAGATGCCGTTTCTCTCCACCAGGTAACCTTCCTCTCCCACACAGTTACCATCTTCAAGCAAATAACAGAAACTATTTCCGTCAGATTCACAAGAAATGAGTGATTCATATATTCCCAGTACATAAAACAAAACAGTAATAGTTACAGTCACCACAGCAGTACATCCAGTTATAAGTAGTACAGGAGTTCCATATACCCTACAACTGAATCATAAGCAAGTAGCACAGGGGCCAAAAGAAATCAAGATAGATTATACCCCTTTTGCTGGCCTTATCAATACTGAAGACATTTTTTTAAACTAAGTTACCTGGAGAGATATCCATTTATACCTTTCACCAGGAACAGAATTCCAAGAGAAATAAAACTGCAGTTAAAAAAAAGTGAATACACTTAAGGCATTTTTCATTTGTTTTGTTCTGGGTTTCTAGTAATTTATTGAGCATTCTTTTTTTAAACAAAGCCTAAAATAAATGTCAGCCATTAGTAAAAGCAGCATGTTTTGATACAGTAATGTCGTCTTACAAAACTGTATTTGCAACATTAAAGAGATTTCCTCATTACACATACAGTAACTCCCATTATAAGACAAACAAGCTACTATAAAACCACAGTGAGTCTCAGACTGAATGCAGCAGTTAGTCTTCTCTAAAAATCCCCTTTCAAGACCTGAAGGCTGAAAAGCTGTGTTTAATGAAGCCTGGCATTGTATCAACAGATCTCCATGGAGCTGGCTGGGTAGAAGCGCTCCAGACACTAACTTCACAGGAGAAAAAAAACCCAAACCACTCTTACCATATATAATCACTGAATAAGAAGAGACTTAAGCAACTTTTTTTTCCCTGCAGAGCAGAATAGTTAGTGGTGATGATCCTGTGTCCATCTTGTATACAAAGATTTTGGAAGGAAAGTAGAGTTACTTGTTCCAAACCAGCTCTCACCTGGTCTCATGGTGGCTGAACGTCATCAGGTGTGTTTCTAGAGAGCACATTTTGGTTTTAGACTCACCAGCACAGGGTTCATACACTCCATAACTGGGGAATTTGCATCATAAACATACTCCTGGATCCAAATTAAACCAATAATGCACCCTACAATGCCTATTGCCTCAGCGTGCTTTAACCCACTACAAAAAGACTGACAAAAAAAAAAAGAGTTTTATTTTAATTTTATGAGGACAAGAAGGAAGAAAAGAGGCAAATGCTGGCTGAAAAAAAACCCCATCATCTTAAGGCTGAAAACTTTTCACAAAGCATTTTTTAATTATAGCTCCCACCAATATTTACAAATGAAGGCTGCATAGGAAAGGAGGGAAATAAAGACACCCTACACACAAGAGTCAGAGCCTTTATCTGTCCTCTCCTTCCCTATAATGCACTCAGCTACCCAACACTTGGAGAAGGATCTTGTCTATCCCACCAGCTGGCAGTCAATCACATACCAAATTCCTGGCAAAACAGTCAACTAAACCCCTCTGAAGGGCAAATGGGTCACCTAAGCCTAGCAAGGCTGCAACTGAAAAATAGCATCAGACACTCTATTACAGTAATATTGTATAATACGTGTGTTGCTACAATCTATATGCCTAGACATGAAATTTACTCTTCCAACTTCAGAAAGGCAAGAAGTAGCATCTCAATTACACAGCTGAGAGGCACAAAGCTACTTTATGATGCTGGCAGTCACACAAGGCCCATAGAAGGATCGGAAACTGGACCTAGCTCACACCAACGCTTAGCAACAAATGCTTCAACCACAAGATGAATTATATTTGCTTTTCAGAAACACCAGCTCCGGCCTTAGGATCCACTCCACTTAAAATTGTGCTTTTTAAAACAGCTGTAAGCCAACCACTCCTTGATTTAATTGAATGGATTCATTTCCCTATTCCCTGTTTCAATATTTCTGCTATTATAGCTGCTGGTCCTGTCCGAACTGCTTCCAGGGCTGGACTCAGAACAGAAGTGAGCAGAAGTTTAACTCAGAGGAGAGAACTAAAAGCAGTTTATGGAATTATTGCCCTTATAGCTGAGGCCACACAAGTGACAGTAAGAACACTCAGTTTGCTTCAGCACAAAGAAAAAAAAAAAACCAAAAACAGTATTTCAAGTTAACCTCCCATTCCATATTGAAACAGGACAGAGGCATTCAAAAGATTAGTCACAGTGTTTAGTTGCACAGGTGAGTAACAAGCTAAGTACAAGTGACTGCCTACAATGTGGTACCTAGTTATGACAGATGAGTAACTGCTTTATACAAGAAATAGCATCAATATTGCCATTGAAAGAGGATTTAAATCTAGTCACAGAAATATTGAGTATTCTGAGTTGGAAGGGAGCCATTAAGGTCATTAGGTCCAACTCCTGACTCCACAAAGCAGCATAAAAGTTAAACCAGAAACCCTAGAGTGTTGTCCAAACATCTCTTGAATCATGATTGGCCTGGGGCCACAACCACTTCCCTGGGGAGCTTGTTCCAGTTCTTGATCATCTTCTCAGTGAAGACCTTTTTTCCTAATACCCAATCTGAACATGCCTTGATGTAGCTTTAAGCCAACCCTTCATACCCTATCATCAGACACCAGAGATCAGTACCTCCCTCTTCCCCTTCGTGAAAAAGCTGCAGACACTTATGAGGTCACCCCTGGGTATCCTCTTCTCCAAGCTGAACAAACCTAGTACCCTCAGCCACTCCTCATTACTCCTAGTCAATTTTGTTGGTAGGAATACAGACCTATGACATTTCCAAAATCACACAGGAGTCTCTTTGCATCTATTCACCACAGACTTCCCAAACTCCCCTCTCTCTGTCAGGGAAAACCATCTTATTCAAATACTGTGTTCTTATTCATATGTGAAAACTCCTCAGACATCTCCCATAATATATGTCAACTCTTTCCACTCTTTCTAGACTAGATGAAGCTTCTCCCCAAATCGTGTACCTAGCTAACTAAATGTTCTTTAAAAAAAAACAAAACACCTTTAAAAAAGTGTTTAAGGAGACGCTTAAACTGGTTTAACGCATAACTAAGGCAGCTACATAAAGAAGCTATGTAGCTGCAATCAGATGAACAGATTTTAAGGGCTGACTGTTTAATCCTATAACTAAACAAACTGCACACAAAAAATGAGGAAGCTTTACGAGTTAATGTTTCATTTACAAGAAAAGGAAAATGATCTGCAATGAGTATTGCTAAAAAAATGCTTCACTTTTATTCCTGAAGTTAAAAAGGAAAGGGCAGCCATCCTAGATCCTGATGATCACTGCAGTCTCTTATGAACTTTAATAAAGAAGTTAGAAATTAATTTCAACAACTACTTAAAAAAAATTCTTTTTCCCATTCTGGTTCCACAGTCCTTCGTCCTTAAGTTTACAATGAGTTTACTTCAAAATACTTTGCATATCAGACCAAAATACTTTGCATTGACCTGTCATTAAACAGTTTTGAATGAAAACATCTCCTAGAGTAGATGCTCATTCACAATACCAGTAAGACTTTGAACCTAAACATGCTGAAGTGAAAAAAATAACAAGAAATTTAATCCTAACATCCTGATGTCCAAGGTAGTTTTGCTTTTCTTTAAACAGAAATAAAGATGCAGAATTCAGAAGTGAGCTTACTATAAAATTGCCTCCACTGCTGTTGCCGTTATTCTTATTATAAAATATTCTCCTGTGAAATGCAATTATTAATTTATATCCTACTGAGCTGGCGAGATCTTACAATCCAAAAAGAATAAATTTCCTGGCTACAGCTGTAACAAGCTGGCTGCCGAGCAAAAAGATGACTGCCACTGCCACCTCTGTGATAAGGTTCCAGGAGGCAATACTGCAGTTGTTGGAACCTTGTCTGAGAAGATTTGAGAACCACACCAAACTGAGCAAAACTTGTGCAACTGCACTGGAGATAAGAGGTTTTGTGGACTGATAGGGGAACTCATTGGCACAAATTAACAGGAACAACTGCATTGACTCTGATTCTCAAAGACTGTCATTTTAAAGTTATCTATGATTACATGGACCTTTCACACACTCCACATAATTATGTAACAAATCCATCAATACTTACATGGCTTTTAACAAGACTTTACAATAGTCAACATAATCTACAGGCTACAAGTATGGAAAGAAAAAGTTAAGCCACTAGCGACAAACCTACACACAGTTCAAAAAGAAATTTAACCATATGTGTTACACGTAGGAACTGAGTAGTCAGTCCTTGCAGAGGCAACCAAGATTTAAACTTCATATTCAAGCAGATCCCTTCTCACTAGCTGCATAATTCAGAAAGGAAGTTACTATGATGCAAATCAGAAAGAGTTTAGAGAAGTCAATGATTGCCTTTATTTGCAGCATTGAAGTAGCACCAAGTTTCCAACAGTGTGAAGCAGTGATAATCAATATTTCTGTATGCGTTCATATCACTATCTTGGAAACATGATGGGCACAATAAGGCTCTTGCTGCACAGATGCCAGTTTCGCCAAATTACTCCTCCCTGTGTGTTAACATCAAGCTGTTTGCCAGGCTACAGTTTAAAAATATGAAGTCTCTGAAATCCACTCAGTCAAGTTCAAAACATATATAAATGCTCACTGAACACAGTTTAGCCCAAGTCAGGCAAGATTTGAGCCCAAACGTTCAGCCTCTTCTAATATCACAGACAGAATACAAGAAAAGTTCATGGAAAATGCACACACTTTGTAATTAAGATCAAAATCTGTGATGAGACTTATCGATCATGTTTTAAGTTAGTGTCTCCCAAAACCAGTTCCACCTCACTCTGGTTTTACCATTTGCAACACAAGGATTCTGGGATACTTTCTCTCTTCTCTCTCATAGGCCTTGTCCTATTCCCCGCCTCTTCCCCCCAATCGCTGCAATGCAATTAGTGATCTTCAGCTCTTGCGTGGCAAAGCAGTCCAAAACAACCTTACGCTACACCGTTCTCCAGAAGACTATTTCTCTCTCCTGCCCAAGCTACCTATCAGACTCGCTCACTCTCCTGCTCTGAAAAGCTTCAGGGAAAATACAAACAAGTAGCCTTCTGAAGAAATTTTGGAGGAGGCTTTTCATAATAGTTTCTTTTAAATCAAGAATTTAAGCTACTAATAATTTGCCAACCACAAAGCACAGAGCCTAAGTGGCTGAAGAGTCAAAAGTCTTTGTGAATAAACTTGTTTTAACTCTGCCTAAAAATATCTGAGTTGCTTTCCCAACTAAAATATTTCTAAAGACTGTATCTATCCACACAACAACCACAAACATAATTTTAACATCTTTCATCAGAACATGTAACCGGATATGCAACTTTTTTTTTTTTAATATACTGAACCAATCATTATACCTACATGCACTTCTTGTCATCACATACAATTAATTCTAAAGAAATTCTTCACCTGGTCCAGTGAGTTGACATTTGGGGTGGGTAAGCATCAGGGTCTTTTTTCAAGTCCTGGATTTGGCATTTACTTCCTGACTACACATTGGCTAACCTTCTCTGCAGGAAACTCTTTCATAGTGTAGCGTATACAATAGTTGTATTTTATTTTGAGCAACTTGACAACTTTTGGGGGCATTTATATTATGAAAACACACTAGGAAATCCAGAGAAACAAGAGAAGACAAAGCCAAATTACAATCTAAGTGATAAAACAAATTACTTGATTTGAAATGAAAATGACTTACTGTACATACAAGACAGGTGAGTGAAGTCATTTAAATTTTTAATTACCAACTGTAAGTAAAACTCTTTGAAGCACAAATTAAAAGAAAAAATACTATATTTCTGTAGAAATCACTCATTTTAAAGAAAAGTTCGTCACTTTGTTGACCAGGTAGAGTTTAGAAATTGTATGTCCTATTAGAATGTTTGTGATCCACGAATGATCAGTGTTCTACCAGAAATTAGAATTTATTATGTTTACTAAAATTACTAAAGGTCTCTTAATCAAGCAAAGAACACAGTTGATCATAGCCGGGGATACAGCAAGGTTCAACTTTGAGCCATAGTCAAAGTCAACAGTATCCTGAAGCACTGCTGTGCACTTTGCTTGTTTCAGAGAGCTCGAAGCAGGGCTGGCTGTGGGGTTTTTTGCCAAAGGTGGCATGGTGGTGTGCCATGCAGGAAAAAACCCATCACTGCTGCAAGTAGCTAATGCTACCTTTAACCTCCTGTCCTCTCAGGAAGAACAAACCTGCTCTCCAACTTCTTCCTCTGCTCAAAAGGTTTCTCTTTCCCACTGAAGAAGCACACAAGCTGCAGCCCCCTAAAAGAAAAAAATAATCAGCTTTACTTAGATTCTAATAAAGTAATGGGCATTCTGGCTGTAGCCCTTCACCAGCACTGACCAGTGGGGCCCACAGCCTATGTCACTGGTGAAGGGAGTACAACACAGCTGTTTTCATACTCTTCCACCAGCACAACAGATATTCCTTATCTTAGAGTCCGTGTCACAGCTAAGAGACTGAGGGGCAGGAGGATTTTTCCCCACAAAGCTAGTTTAATAACAATAAAGATAAATCTTTTATTATCCATTGCACTTTGAAGCAAGCAGTCAAACATTTAACCTCAGCAGATTTAGTTTAAATCTAAGATGACACATCAGCAAAGTACAGATTATACAGGGCAAAAGTAATTAACAGATGCAAATTTACAAATCCAACATCTCATGAACATCCACGAATAAAATTTATTTCTGCTTTCAACACAATAAAATTAATGTTTAAATGGTACCAGTCTCCTGGGCAAGCAATGTTTTTGATGTGTTTCAGGGCTGATTACATCAGATCTTCAACATCACAAAAGTATAAACGCTTACTTAAAATCTTCTAGACACTTTAGAAAGTTCAACACTGGTCTTCAGTTTAAGGACTTACCAAGGTTTTCAAACCTATTTGTAACAGATTCACACAAACGCAAAGTGAGTGACAAGGTACATTTAGTAAGAGCTCCCTTGAACAACTTACCATTTAAAAAAGGGAGTAGAGAATATCCTTTCTGCTTACACGTTTGAGAAGATAGTTGTTTTGTAACTTGCTAGCACGCTCAGATGGTTTTCTCTGCAACAAAAAACAAATTTCAACTTAGCTTTTCAATAACAATAATTAAAAGATACCAAATCAAAATATCAAGTTCAGTGATCAGTTAAAAAAACCCCAAAACCCGCGTAAATAGAATCTAGACATTTTGAACTGTTTTGAGTTTAACACTACTTCACATGACAGCTTAAATTTTTTTTCAAGGTAAGAAAATAGCTGGCATTATTTTATAATCAATATCTTTTTTTTTTACTGGCAATTCCCTCAGAGAAAGTAACATTTAGTCACTTAAAGACTGTGGGGATGGGTAAATGGGAGATAACGCCTTATAGTAAAGCATAATAACACACCAGGTTTGAGTCCCTCTCAGATACTTCACAGTAAATGAAATATTACTAAATACAAATCCACTAAAAATAAAACACTAAAAAAGCAATGAGAATCTCTTGCAAAATTAAGTATTGAGATATTTCCATGAAAATATTACAGATTTTAGTGTCAAAACAATAGTCTGACTTATAGATGAACATTTAGTCATGGTCTAAATTTGTAAAAATTATATTCTTGGGGTTACGACACAGCTGTTCTTTCTGCAAGAACTGTACAAAGATAAACTAGATCTTTTGATCATAAGAGACTAAAATTACAGCTATATTCTTAAAGGCTGCTGCCATATATACCTTGATGGAACTTGATTAGACATTTTAGACAACAAAAAACCTTCTCTATTTCAAGGAAGCATTTACAAAATGGGATTTACACCAAAGCCAAGGCATCTGGAAGAGCAGAACTGTTAAAGTCACTGCACACAGATTTTCCAAAGGCAAGACACTGGCAACCTAGACATCACCTCTCGTTTGCTGTCACCACTTTAATTTTCCTTCACCCTCCCTGAAAATACTAGAGCTTTAAAATCACGGTGAACCCACCTCAAGTGCAGTGGCCACCTACTCTAAACATGAGATTGCCCTCTAGTTAGCTTCCTACAAAGATCTACCAGCTGTTCAAGACCTTGGTCCTTGAACAATGTGAGTAATTACATGCTTACAGGAGGAACTGTTCTGAAGTTACACATTATAAAACACTGGGGTAGATATGGTTTATTCACATTCAGATTTATACACATTCCTATCTTTTATCGCGAGGATAGGTGCACTATATGGGGAAGAAGGTGCCTTCCAAATATACATCAGCAATCTGTGTGACATGCACAGGGGCAAGAAGGAAGCTAGCAATTACTACACGAACTGTGATGAGACTCTTGCACAGTTTTCAAGGCGAAATGAGATCAACTATCCTGACATATTCCAGGAATTAGTAAAATCTACATGGTTGAATAAAGACATCAAGACATGGCCAACATCGGGTAGATTTTTGTTTGTGTGTTTGTTTTTTAAATCAGATTTTAGGGGGTATGTTTTTTGTTGTTGTGCCATCCCCTCAACCCCACAAGTAAAAGGACACAGGATAAGCCACAGAAGAAACACCAGACACTCTCGCTACATATTCTACATTTAATCTATTTCAGTATAGCATTAACAGTCCAGCAATATCTGCCTACTGGCATAACTGTGAATATACACACTCATATTTGAATGAAATCCTTCTTTCCCATAAGATTTTAAAGAGGAAAGAAAAGCCAATGAAAAAGCATTTATAAAAAAATTCTTACTCATTATCAACTACATTACAGCCTCCTCTGCCAACTGCCTCATTTCATTCATATTCACTGACTAAATTACAGAAAGCACTGAAATGTTTGAACAAGATAAGATTTTGGAGATGCAGGCTGCAGAACACTGATTTCAGGTTAGAAATGTACATCCAGCTGAATTTTGTTTAAAATATTTTTTAAAAAAACTTTCTAAGCAGAACTCCTAGAAATGAGGAGATTGTACATAAGCAATTTGAAGAACAAGCTACATGGCACACAGAGGATTACATTAGAAATCCACAGGGGAAAAAAACAGAAAGGATTTAATGCAAGACATAACCTACCATTTGGATACTTTTAATCCTCAATCTGTATAAAAGTGATCATCCAAATGGTGAAAAAATGATTTTAAAATCTGTTTTCTGGGGGTGAAGGGAGGTTTTAAAACATGGGCTCATACATGGAGATACAGAGCTTAGAACTGTAACTTGAATTACAAAGTAACTATTTTATCAGTGCATACACATAAAAAGAAAGTGGCTTAAGTTTTCAATACTGATTTGCCTGTCAACTTCCGAAGAGCAGCCAATCTTAAATGCATGGAACTAAAGTCTTGGAAACTCCTGTAAACTCTACAGTAAATATCTAGAAAAGTCAGTTTCTGGAGTCTTCTAAGAGCAGACCAAGCATCAATTAGCAGTTACGTCCCACTTTTCCTCAATACTTCTACCATGGACTAGGAAACTTTTCTGCAAGAGAGCCATACAATCAATTACTTAGAACCCAGGAGCTTCTCAGTGGCTCATCCTAAGTAGCTTTGACAAGACTGACCAAGACAACTAGAAAGTTTATCTAGGCTTGATCCAGATCCCTGACTTAAACTTGGGCAGCACAAATGGAAAACAAGATCTGTTATGTTTTCGAGTCATCTGCCATCAATTACCTCCAAACAGGATCAAGGTCTTGGAGTTTTCTTTAAGGCACAGACAGATAAAGTAAAAACAACCAACCTGTTTCAGAGTACCTGGGACCTCTATCACTCATTTTTACTCACCGGATTAGGGTGCAAATGTTCACTGCTTGACTGAGTACAGCAATCCCTCAGTATCAGACAGAGCAAAATCCATCTAAACAGGACACTGGCAAAATCCTAAACATTATCTGAAATTTACCTGAGGTTAAACACTCAATTTTCAGATTTTGCAATCTACAAAAGACAACCATCCAAGCCTATGACCCAGGCAATAACAGCCCTGGCTTGTTAGATGTTCTTGGCTGATAAGAAGTATTGCTAGCATGAACCAGCACCCATACATCTCATCTCTTTGGTAACTCAACAGCAAGAGGTTTGCCAAAAACACTGCTCTTCCTTAATGGTCAGCACTGATTCTTTACTACAAATTAAGCCAAGTATAAAGACAAGGCTCTTTTCCAATCCCTGACATCTAATACCTCTGCAAACAAATAACATGTTTAAGTTGGGACATCAATATTAAAACGAAACTTGAAAAGTTTTGCTGGCAGCTTTTACCATCCCTACACCTCTGCAGGTAACAACCCAAATCTCACCATACAAGTCAGTCTTCTCTACTAACAGCCTGTTCCTTCTCCCAGGACAGCTTAGCACTCTTCTCCCACAGTTTGGTGCACATATCTTTACAGAAAAGCAAAGAACCCCCACCTTGCTCCACTCTCAATACCCAGAGATGTCTCCCCAGTACTCTGCTTAAAGGAATGTTGCTGGATTTACATCAAAGTGGAGATCCACTTGAGTAGCACTACTAAAAAATGGACCTTTCTCAGCAGACAGAACCTCTGTAATTCAGTTTTTGCCCACTCAGCTGGGGGCAATATGATATGGCATAGCCAGTCAGTTGATAAGATTTAAGAACATGCTTCTTAGAATTTAAGGGGAATTTTTATTTTACTTTCTGGAGCATTCATCCTCATTTGTTGCGGTCAGCAGATACTACTACAAAGCATGAACACCTAGACAAATGTTTTGTATAAGTACCCAGACAGAAAGAAAATGGGCTTATTAAAGGGACTGGTGCAAGACTAGGTGGGAAAGACAGAAGTAGAGGCTTTCAAGTTAAATACTTCACTAAAAAAAGTGGATATGGAGACATGAGCAACAAAACCACTGTCAGTTAACAGTCAGCAATCAAAGCAAACAGTGAACTTCATCCTGTTCTAAACAAAGCTTAAAACTCTTCAGCTCAGACTTCTCCCTACATAGTAGAGGCTCATGCAGTTTGTTCCCCACTGCTTCGTAACACTAGAGAGAAGTGGCAGAATAAGGGAAGCACGAACCAACACAGGACACGCAACTCCACTGGGAAATGTTAGTAGAGAGTATTTCATGTACACATCTACACCACTAAAATGAGACACCTAACTACTAAGACTGATAAATGAAATTTAGTAGGCTTGAGATTCCTAGGAAAAGAGTAAACAAAACAGAACTAATGTAATTTCTAAAAACAGAAAAATATCATATCTATAAAGTGCAACAGGGAAGGAGGCAGCACAAGGTTGTACTTAATGGTATCTTATTCAGCATTGCCACAGCCAATAACCAGCTTCAATTCCATGGAATCAGAATTATGCAGATGGTCACAGGCTGGGTCAGAAAAGCAGCTGCTCTCCCCAGCACACCCCACCCAAAGGCAAGACACATTTTAACATCTGGATCTAGCTGAAAGCATCCACTTGCATCACTCCATGACTAATCCGCCTATAGCTTGTAAGTGAAAGGGATTCAGATTCAGATGTTTGGTGAATAGGACGCACATCCTTCATCCATCTGAAATAAAAAGCTGAAAACCCATCTGAGATATGAACCTTGCTCCCTTTGAAAACTGCTTTACAATCCCTTAAAAGGCTTTTTTAAAGCACATAAATAGCAAAAGACTGGACCAATACTTGTTGGAAATGGTCAACTGATTGATAGGGTTGAAGAAAAAGCAGAGGCATTCAACATTTTGGGGGTTTTTTTGTCCCAGTCTTTAATAATAAGACCTTGGGATGCCTGGTTTTGTAAGTCAGAGTACCACAATGGTGGGAACAGTGTCTTTCCATTTGTGGACACTGAAATTGTAACGGACCAGGTATCAGGTGGATGTTTCTAAGTGCATGGGGCCTAATGGGATTCATCCCAAAGTACTGAAGGGGCTACTGGATGTTACGGCAGGACATGTCTCTATCATCTACCAACTGTATTGGGAGCTCGGGGAGATCCCTGCTGATGGGAAGCTGGCCACTGTCATTCCAATTTACAGGAAGGGCAAGAAGAAAGGCCCAAGGAACTACAGACTTGTTAATCAAGCCTTGGTTCCTGGAAAAATCACGTAGAAGATTATATCATGAATTCTTGAAATAAAGCAATCATCAAGCACAGTCAGCACAGGTTTACAAAGGGAAAGTTCTGTGCAACTACTTTGATACCCTTCTATGATAGGCTCACCTACCTCTACCAGATGAAGGGAAGGCACTGGATGTGTTTTCTCTGGATTTTTGTAAGGCTTCTGATACTGTCCCTCAGAGCATCCTTCTGGGCCAAGCTGTCCAGCTGCAGGATGAGCAGGCTCATGGTGTGCTGGGTGAAGAACTGGCTAAAGGACAGACCTCAAAAAGTTGTTGTGAATGGGGCTATATCTGGCTGATGACCAGTCACTAGTAATGTTCCTCAGGGTTCAATTCTAGGGTAAGTTCTGTCAAACATATTTACCAATAATATGGATGCAGGAGCTGAATCTGGATACATCAAACTAGGAGGTGCTGTTGACTCTCTGGAGGGACAATAGGTCTTACAAAGGGATCTACATGGACTGAAGCACTGGGCAACGACTAATGGTATAAAATGTAATGTGTCCAAATGCTAGATACTGACCCAGGATGGCCACAAACACAGATTGTGAGAAGAGTGGCTGGAGATCAGCCCTGCAGGAAGCAATCCAAGTAGTTCAAGTTGGCAGCTGGCTCAATATAAGTCAGAGTGCCCTGGCAGCCAGAAGGGTAAACTGCATCCTTAGGAGCATCAAACAGTACAATCAGCTGGTCAAGAGAAGGGATTATCCTGCTTTATTCAGCACTGGTGCAGGTGCACCTGGAATACGGTGTGCAGTTCTGGGCCACATGATTTAAAAGAATGTTAAGGTACTCAAATGCACCCAGAAGAGGGCAACACATCTGGTGAAATGGCTCGAAGAAATATCTTGTGAAGAGTGGCTGAGGACTTTGGGCTTGTCTAATTTGGAGAAAAGGAAGCTGAGGGGTGATTTAATTGCTCTTTACAGGTTCCTGAGGAGGGGAAATGAAGAGGGAAGTGCTGAGCTCTCCTTCCTGGTACCCAGTGATAGGACACATGGGGACAGTCAAAAACTACAGACAAGGTTTAGACTGGATGTTAAAATAAATCTCTTTACTGAGAGGGCAGTCAAACACTGCAACAAGCTTCCTAGAGAGGCAGTCAACATCCCAAGTCTGTCAGTGTTTAAGAGGTGTTTGGACAATGTCCTTCACAACATGCTTTAACTTCTGGTCAGCCCTGAATTAGCCAGAACGCTGGACTAGGCTGTTACTGTAGGTCCCTTCCCACTGAATAAATCTATTCTTATGAACAGTTCTCATATGCACATAGTTAGGTATGCATACAGATCTTACTGCAGTTTACTTCTCACTATTTAGAAAACTTTTCATATCTACAGATGGCTTTCTAGATATATCTATTGATACATATCTTTATATATATGCAAAACCTGTATAAAGGTTCAGTAGGACACAAACTGAAAGGCATGTGAAAAGTGGGGTTTTTTTCCCCAATCTGAAAGTCTCAAAAAGCATTTAAATTGTTTTTAGACAGATGTAGGTATCATGCAGATTAATCATTAAAGAGCCACCATTTATAAAATTAAAACTCAATGGAATTAAACAGTGATTCCTTGCAGTTGACCTATGGGGTTCAAATGAGGACATTACTATGTAAAGGAATAAGAAGGGAGGGAGAGAAATTAAAACATTTAACAGGTGAAACTTATGTATTTAATTATTCCATTTTCTACCCTAGCTGGAAAGCTATTCTTGAAAGAGATTAGCATATTCTAGTATTAACTACATCGTTCAGGTTTATCCCAATTTCCCCAAGGTCTGGTTTCCCCCCCGCCTCCTGGTTTTGAAGGGCCAGACAAGACAGGCAGTTTAGTTTGTTTCTTTTGGGTCTTTTTTTGGTTACTAACGTTTTTACTTATAAGCAGTTTTGCATAGATCTGTCCTCAAATGTATTTCAATGTAGAGGAGCTTAGCAGTTTAGGAAGATCAAACAAATCACAGAAATCCAGAAGTATTTGAAATAAAGTCCACTTTTTCTTCCAAAAAGAAGGTTGAAGTGGCTTAAACCCATCATCCCTGCTGTTACCATGAGATTTTTATGGTTTTAATTAAGACCTCTTTTCATAAAACAGAATTTTAAAACAACTTCTACTTCACTCTGTCTAATATGGGTACAGAAGAGAAAGGTATGAGCTTCATTATACTAATCGCATAACCTGTCCAGGTTACCTACTGGTTTAGCATCAGATTCTACACCAAGCAGTTAATAATAACTTAGGAGATCAGATTTGCCTGTTTTAAACATTTCCATAAATTCAATAAATCCTGTTCTTCAGATTACTTCAGTAGCATTTTCAGAGCCACACTCAGTATTTTCTACTGGGGGGAGGAAGCGATTGGCTGCCACAAATGCAGCAACTTGAATTTCCACAAAGAGATTTCAAAATAATGAAAAACTCCTGATCTGATAACCAAGTCTAAAAAAACCCAATATTTTTAATATACGCATACATTATTGTATGTATATACATCTCAGAACCCCCTTAACAATTCATAATAATATGATTGCAGATATATCACCCTATTCTCTCAGTCTCTTGCCTGTGTCCCTTTCTCAGTCTTCCAATAGCCATGAAATATCCATTTCACAGAATCATAGAATCATATAGTCACGAGGTTGGAAGAGACCCATTGGATCATCAAGTCCAACCATTCCTATCAAACACTAAACCATGTCCCTAAGGACCTCGTCTACCCATGCCTTAAACACCTCCAGGGAAGGCAAATCAACCACCTCCCTGGGCACCCTATTCCAATGCCTAATGATCCTTTCCGTGAAAAACTTCCTCCTAATGTCCAGCCTGAACCTCCCCTGGTGGACCTTGAGGCCATTCCCTCTCATTGTCTCCTGTCACTTGGGAGAAGAGGCCAGCTCCCTCCTCTCTACAACCTCCTTTCAAG
>WAAB01013153.1:20397-35696 GCA_013389865.1 Piaya cayana
GCCTCCCTACCCTCCAGCAGATCCACATTTCCACCCAGCTTAGTGCCATCTGCAAACTTGCTAAGGGTGCACTCAATGCCTTCATCCAGGTCATTGATGAAGACATTGAACAGGGCTGGACCTAGCACTGAGCCCTGGGGAACCCCACTTGTGACTGGCCTCCAGCTGGATTTAACACCATTTACTACCATTCTACATTTCAACTACATTTTCAAGTCCTGCTCCCTTTGTCTTTCTCTATTGAACATTTTGAAAACTACAAGCAACATAGATTACTTTCAAGAATTAAATACAGATTTCCACCACATAAACAGCAAAATATCTTGACTTTGGGGAAAGCCAGCCAAGCCTTAAATGGTTTGAAACAGCCGCAACTGGTTGCTGAAAGCACAGGCCACCAAGAAAGCTGTGGGTTGATTTTTTTTTTTTTTTACTTTCTTCATTGGAAGAGCAAAAGCAGTTCTCTTTAACACCTTGTAGGCAGAAACAGAGGCACAGAAAGTATCACAGGAAAGGAAGCATGCCATGTCCCAAGGCAATAAAATGTCTACCCAGGCAGCAGCTGACAGCTCCAAAGCAACATGTGGCTTACACTCAGGAATGGAAGCAACAAGGTATTTTGGTCATTACAGACCTGCTCTGCCCTGGAAATGGAAGAAAGAGAGAAGGAACAGAAGAGAATCTGGCACAGCTTCAAATCCATCTCTTCCCATCTCCATACAGGAAAGCAGAAACCACACAATGCTTTGGGGCTCCAGCTCCACCCAGAGCATGGGACCAGAGCTGCACATCTGTGACATTTCTTTCTCTTCCTCTCTGCATTTTAACAGCTGGTTTACACTGGCAAAAGAGGAGTAGAGGAACAAACTATTACCAAAAATGGAGGCTCCACTATAAGTCTGAGAACTGCTGATATTCAATGTGTTGACACAAGAACATGCGCTGTAGATGTGTGGATGCCAGCAAAGAAAGAGATACCAAACTGAGAACTCAATGCCTTATCAAATATGTAATCTCCCACCACAAGCAACCTTGGTTTCACATGCTCATGTAGCTTTTCACCGCTGACCTCTGGGACCAAAATGTGGTGAGATGGTACAAGCAGTACAATCATCCAAGCTGCATTGAGTGCAGTGAACTAAAATAGGTCATCTAAGATGCATAGAACCTTGGATGGGGGGGTTCGGGTTTGGTTTTTGGGGTTTTTTTTGGTGTGGTTTTGGGGTGGCATTTTGGGGTTGGTTTTTTTTGGGGGGGGGGGTAGGGAGGGCGGCAGTGGTGGGGTGTTGGATTTTCCAGGTGCATTTTTAAAGCCACCTTTATGGGTAACCACTTCAAGTGTCACCTGATCCCACATAATACAATTTTTCTTTTAGCACAGTACAGATGCACAGTTTCTTATTTTAGCAACTCTTGTTACAGATTACCATGGGAATTCCACCTTTTTTAAGAAAGACATTATTGCTCCCAACACTTATGATACTGTGTTTTCTACTTACTAGATGCAGAAATAATGGTACTTTTTATTAATCAGCAGAATAAACTGGGAGTTCCATAACCTACTGGCAACACACCTCCTGTCTCACCAATTTTACTCCTCATACACAAGTCTACATTAGACAAACCAAATTACTTCTACCTAGGTTTCATTAATTATTTTTTTCCTCCTCTTTCAACACACGTGAATGATCCAAGCTCAGATCTCAGAGGTATAGATACTCAGTAAGTTATGAACTTTGCTACCCTCACATGTTTGGGACATTCAAACTAATGGAAATGCAAAGCTGGTATTTAACTATGCCCAAATTTCACTAGTCAATTAATTATATCCTAGATATCTTCACCCCTCCTCCACTTAACTCATGACTTGCAGAAAGTGAGATTTAACCATGCTGCTGGTATATACAGAAGAAAATGCAAGGGAACAAAGCCTTACACTTGTCTCATTTTCAAGCATAACAATAGCACAGAGATGACCTGCCCTTGAGAAATGCTTTTGTTTACGAGTAGTTTATTATCAGATTTATATATAAAAATTACAAGCCCATGTTTGAGTACTTAAAAATAATCAAATAATCATAAGGAAGGAACAGCCAGTCATGAAGAGAGGTCATTTCCCAATTATAAGCTACAGTTACAATACCTGGTATCTACACAATGATTTTTGCCCTCATGTGGCCCACTAGAAGACTGAACTTTAAGATTTTACTTGGATCAAGACAGCTTTCTAGATATAAACTTACTGCTACAACAACAGTGATATCCTCCTCTAAACAAAGACAAAAGCCAAAAGCAAACTAAGAATTCTAATCGCACACCAGGACCAGTCCTCCACTAGTACTGTTTCATTGCACTTTTCAGGTAACTAGATCAGTGGTTTTATGGAGAGAAAAAAAAACACAAAAACAAACAAACAAAAAAAAAACCACAACAAAAACCCCAAATGCAACCACTTTAGTTTAGGTCGTACAGTTAAGTGGAATTTTAATCTCATACTCCCTGCATCTGATCACTTTGTTTTCTGCTTTTATCCATGTAATTGACAATTAGTAATGGACTTCTTAATTTGTGTAGTAACAAAACCTTTATTGCATAAAGTTTTGGGCAACAGGTCAATGGGATTTCAGGTGTTCACAAGACTGTTTTTCCCTACTAGCTTCTTACTCTTTGAAAACTGAACTTGCCCAAAGGAGAATTAGGACTTACTATCAGGAAATTTGAACCCAAACCTGGTTACACAGAGCGATACTGCACGGGCCATGGGAACACACACAATACCAAATCCCATTGATACAAGACTTTTTCCCGCCTAGCACAACCCTCCTTTCCCTCTAGTGGGGTTATGGTACCTTTTTTAATGAAGCCCAGTAAACTAAGACACAGCTAAGTTGGCCTAAACTAAAACTAAACTTTACAAGTTTGTGTACAATAACAATACAGCTGGTAAACACTACTCTACTACATTACAGTTCTTTATTAAAAAGTAAGCACACTTACGAGAAAAAAAGCTTAACGTTAATCTTGTACCAGAAGCACTTGTGAAGAAGTAAGAAGCAAAATAAAAAGGATTAGGCAGAATTCAAACAAAAGCATATTAGTACACACAAGAGGTGTGTTTTCAGACTTCATGCCCCTTTGCAACCTACATTCTTTGCCATCTAATTCCAAAGAACAAGGAAACACTGCTTTATCGGCTGGAATCAATACTGTGCTATCAACAGTAAACAATTTTCATCCCCAAGACAACCTGCTCTAAAGCAATTTATTTGTACCTTATGACCAAATTATATTAAAAATCAAGAGTATATAAGAACTATTACTAGATCAGCTGAGTGCTTTACAAAGCCTCTTCTTCGATAGTAAGAGTCTATCTGGCAGAAACCACTCATTAATAAGGAAGTGAACTTCACTTTCTCCTAAGTCTTCAGAGTATCAGCGTCTGTTCCTGAACAAAATTGCTGTAAATCCCCATCTTACACAAAACAGTTAAGATCTATTATTGTTTGTTTGAAGGTGAAGGGGAGAACACCACCTGCAGCTACCGCATCTTTATGGGTCAGCTGTTCCATACATCACATTCTTTTCTATTCAGAATAACCAGAAGATATTTCAAGCCTACAGGAAAAATGTAATACCAGAGCCTCCCGCTTCAGCCAATTTTATTCTTCTTTTAAAGCCCAATAAAAATTCAATTTAAATCAGCAAGTCCTGCATGCTTTGAAGCACAAAAGAAGACCAAAACTTCATTATGTACCTGCAGAAAACAAGCAAAAAAAAAAAGCGTGGAAGGAGCATTTTATAGAACACCAGTAATATCATGCAAATTAACTAATCAACATCAGAATTCAATTATTTCCACAGTTTTATCTTTCCCTATGGTTACATTTAATGTAATATTTTGTTCAAAGTGGATTTAGAACAATCAAAAAATACACTTCCGACAAAAGAATACTCCTCCTTCAAACTCTGTATTTCAGACAAGCTTTTGTTTCAAGGTTTTCTTCACATACTTTAGTTCTAAATTACTAGGCTGAACAAGAGAATACAATAACTTCCAATAACTTTCAGTTGAATTCACTGGTTTTATTTCTCTATATTCAGCACCCATACTTCCTACCCTCACAGGTACATCTCCCTAACATTTCCCATTCAGTGGCAAACCACATGATTTTTATCCCTTCTCATGCTATCCATGTAATTGAACAAATTTCCTTGGGTACGTAGGACTGTTCTATGCTGTCTTTATTGCTCTGTGAAGAGGCATAAAGAAAGTTATCTTTGACCAACAAATCAAAGCTGTTCACTGTTTAGACAGTCATCCCTTAGATTCACTGAACTTCCTTCAATGTATTTTCTAACATGTCACATTCAAAGGCATCAACAGCCATAATTCTATCAAGATGAACAAAAGCAGACATACTCAAACTACAGATTTATAGCCTTGGGTCTTAAAGCTAGTGTCACAGTCACCATAGGCATAAAATGAAGCCTTATTTGTATCTGAACCTCAACATTTAAGTTTAGCTTTGAAAAACTTCAAAAACTTGTTACATGCTGCCTGTGTACTTTTCTGGAGCCCAGTAACTTGGCTGAGGGAAACTCTTGCTAAACTGTGATTAGCATTTAGCAGCCTAAGGGCTAACTGTGCATGTTGTTTCAACCTTGACAACCAACTGTAAGGACACACCATTAAATTTAAGCCTCCAAAAGCATTTAACATTTGGTTCTGCTGAAAATACAGTTTCACTACATGTTTTGAAAATAAAATCATTTTTCCTCTTTCAGAAATCCATGATGATGCCAGACATATGCTTGTTTTCCAAACAACAACTGTGTAAAAGGAAGGATACCCTTTCTGATGTTCCTGCCAAAAATAACATTCTGTGGTTTCAGGAAATCTGATAGTAGGCAGTTCACTCCAATGAGGGAAGAAGGGTTTACATTTCATGTCTTGCATCTACCTCACTCCATTTTAAGCTTCTTTGGAGATGACTGTGGCAGTGGGGAGGGTTTCTGTTGTGGTTTGTTTTTTGGTTTCGGGTTTTCTAACATCTCCAAGCACTTCACTCAAAGAAGAAAANTTTAAAAGGCATCTGTGGGTTT
This sequence comes from Piaya cayana, assembly GCA_013389865.1. Taxonomy (NCBI): domain Eukaryota; kingdom Metazoa; phylum Chordata; class Aves; order Cuculiformes; family Coccyzidae; genus Piaya; species Piaya cayana. Next base: position 25,501 of record WAAB01013153.1, read on the forward strand.
TACCAGAAATTACATGCAGAAGTTCATCATAACACATTTCTTTCTTAAGAGGAATATTAGGATATGAAAGGGGGAGTTTGAAAGGGAAGTAAGACTTCAGAAGTAGTGCATACTGGAGAGTTTGCAGCAGGAGGAAGTGGAACAGAAAACCCAAATGAGGAAGTAGCACACAACAAAGAACATTAAAAGCTTCATCTTAAAATGTAGGACAGGGAGAGAAAGATGGATTTGGGGTTTCAACTGCTGTTGTCATAGGCAGTGAAAATAGTACCTCTCCACTAAAGGTAGTTATTTCACTGCTTCCTCAATAGTCTCAGATTAAGAGATAGATATGGTAACAGAAACGTGCAAACTGGACTATATATTCTGTAAGACTACTATTTCTGTACATTTCAGAAAGCTACAGTTTTAAGGGTTCAATCTGCTGCAATATTTGACTTTGTCCTCCATTTATTTTTCTGGACATCAATTAATGACTCACAGAAAGAGTAAATTGCTGTAGTCGATTTGAAACATCTAAGACAACGGAAGTTCTGGAACTTTCCCCTATCATGGAATTACCACTTCCCAACAGTTTTTGCAAACAGTTATAAATCACATCGAACAACACCTTACCATCACTCTAAAACACAGAAATTCCTGAAGGTTGCTAAACCTGCTCCAACAACAAGCTAACTAGTCAGAGGACACTTCAGCCAGCAAAGCGAGCAGGAAGAGTATTATCTCCTACACAACAGCAAGCTGCAGATCGATGCAAGAGACTCAGAACTGTTAGTATGGCAACCAGGACATTATCGCTACAAAGTATGCGCCTTCTCCAGCAGAACAACAAATATTTTAGAAAAATAAAATAAGCTCAGAATTTTCGTGATCTTACAGTAGTATTTCAGATGCAGCTATTTCAAGCTAATAAAAGTCCTTACAGTTAAGAACCCAACTGCTTACTAGCCCACCAACAACGAAGTTTTTCCTATCATTAGCAGTGCAAATCAGCACTGAAATTCAGCAACTAGACATAAAGGTCCATCTTAGCAGTATTATTACCTTGAGCTATAACTAGGCATTACTCCTAATCTTATCTACATGCTGAACTACCCACCCTGAATCAAAGGATGCTTGGAATTTCAAGATAGTCTACAGCAGTGTAAGCAGTGTTTGATGGCAGAGGCAAATATTAGAATCGCTACATTTTATTCCAGGGCTGGAAGGCTACACCTCAGCGCATTCTCAGACACTCAGACATTTGTACCTTCAGGTACTTCACACTCACCATGCACAAACTCTTCAACTCCTTCCTTGCTATAAATATAAAGTGATCGCTACAGTGAAGACTTACAAGACCATTTAATGAATGGAAAGCTTCAAGAGAAGCAAGCTGACAGAGCTATTGAGACAAGATCCTCCCCTCATCTAGAAAAAAAACAAGGCTGCTGAAATGTCAGTTCTTGATTCTTTCTGCCAAAAGGAGGGTAAATAGAAAGTATGTGGCTTGCACATCTGCTCGTCCAGCACAGGCTGGCAAATACCCATCTGCTCCACAGTTAGATACCCTGAAAATGTAACCAAACCACGTGTATAACTGTACCAAGGCATCCTCTTTAAGCATGACTCAAGTCATGCTCATGACTCAGCCACACTCTAGCTCCTGATTTGGCATGCAGAGATCAGATGAATTTCAATATTCAAGCGGTGTGCAAAAACACATGTACAACAGCATCTTCAAATTCAGCATAAAATCAAACAGACTTCATTTGAAGTGATGTATTGTCTCCTCCATGATTACAGCTGTTTAAGTATTCAAAGCTACTGCCAAGTTTTAAAAAGAAAAACAGTACTTTCCCAGGAAATAACTGTACAATAAACCTGTGCTGATACAAGTTCCAGAGAATTTCAACATTCTACAGAAAACTCGGCAAGCTCTAAGTGCTGTAGAAGAAAGAACTAAAAAGCCACATTTCTACTAAAGCCCCCCTTCTAATTCAGAAGTTCAAAGTCTTTGTTTTTTCATTCACACGTAAAGAAGCAGAAGAACTTCTCAAAGAAGTGTTTCCAAAAGCTGCTTGAAGTTTCAAAAATCAAACAAGCTTCCCAGGCCTTGTCTTGTAACATGCTAGTTCCCACAGCTACCTGTTGCTCTGTTAGGATAAAACCAAGCCCACAGCAGATGAATGGGTTTCCACAGCATCATGAATACCTTTTCCACTACAGGATTTCAAAACAAACATCAATAAATCAATTTCAGCATTAACATGTTTTGATATATTGTGCCTGTCGGCCATTACACACACAAGCTCTCCAACTATTACTTGTTACATGTAAAGTGGTTGCCCCTATGAAGATGCACAAGAAACATGGGATTCATCAGCTGAAGAAGTAAGGTCTCTGGCCTCAGGAAAGTATGTGTCCTAATGTCATTTAATTTTACAAGTCACAGGAATGCAGAAAACTATCTGTTTATAACTTTACCGACCTTTTTTATTGAGTTATGAATCCAAGAATTATACACTGCTTATTTGCTCTAACGCATCTGTTTGTTCGGGTACACAACAGTGACTCCAACACCACTGTCCTTACCCTAAAGGATATCAGAAGTATGAAAGACAGGTTAGCCCTTTCTAACCTTCAAAAGGAAGTTACTGCAACAAGAACAGCAGTGCTAGGCTGCAAGAAAAAGCTGCTGAAGAGGAAGGAGAGGGTAACAGCTGCTGCATACATCAGGTGTAACTGCATGCATTAACTATAAATCCTCAAACAAGGGAATACTCAAACTCTGCTGGCCATTCCAGTCAACAAAACAGGAACAAATTTCATCCCTGGATTCAATTTGAACCCCAGCCCCTACTAACAGCCCTATCAACAGCATCAAACTCAGCAGCATGTGACAAGCAATAACTACTTAACCAGTCCAGTTTATACAACCTTCTCCACCCTTAAATATGGCAGAACTCCAGTAACTCCCCAACTTATACTCATTGTCCTCTACACACAGACTCAACGTTATGTTCGCTTCACACTGGCAACGAGACTTGAATAAAATATTTTTACGGGATTATACATGCTTTGCAGTGTTCACTGATGAAGTGCTTTTTTCACTTCTAGATTTTATTAATATATCAACAACAAAAAGAAATATTTTTGCACACAGCATCTTTTAAACAGCTAGTAAAACTCAAGTCCTATAAGGCTTCTAAAATATTACTACATTCTATTTTTCACGTTACCATAGAATAATGAAATATCCTGAGTTGAGAATAGCAAGCTAAGCACAAGTGACTACCTAAAACGTGATAACTAGATACCAAAGATTAGTTAGGGATTTCTACAAGAAACGGCAACAATATTGCTATTGAAAGAGGACTTAAGTGTAGTTACAGAAACAGAGTATCCTGAGTTGGAAAGGAGCCATGAGGATCATCAAGCCCTACTCCTGACTCCACACATGGCAGCCCTAGTGTTAAAACCAGATACCCAAGAGCATTGTCTAAACACCTGTTGAACCCTGACTAGCTTGGGGCCACAACCACTTCCTTGCAGAGCATGTTCCAGTGTTTGACCATCTTCTCAGTTAAAAGCTTTTCCCTAATATCCGATCTGAATATCCCCTAATGCAGCTTTAAGCCAAGCCCTTGTGCCCTATCATCAAACACCAGGAAGACCAGGACATCGCTTTCTTCTCTCCATCATGAGGAATTTGTAGACAACGCTAAGTTTACCCCTTACTATACTCTTCCCAAGCTGAGGAAACGTAGTATCCTCAGCTGTTCCTCACAAGTCATATACTCTAGTTCTTTCACCACGTTTGTTGTCCTCCTTTGTACACAGGCAGATATTTTTGTATCCTTCTTATAATGCGTATATTGTGGAGCCCAAAACTGTTGGCATATTTTATTCCATCAACGATCTCAGCCTTTGGAGTATACTAACACACTAAGAATATTAAGTGGGCTTCATAAGTCATGAAGAAAGCACACTTACTTAATCCAAAATACTACTGTATGCTTAGATCCACTAATTACCCAGTAACCTAAAGGACAAGATGCTGAAGAACATAGACAGATATCACCAGAAGTAGCAAATTACATTATTCCAAGAAAATATAGCATCACCCCAATTACCTAACAACCAGACAAATGTGCTTCCTGAATGAGGAATATCTAACCTACTAATGATTCATGGTAAGACAGTAAATATTCAGTATTAAAATACATGACCTTACAAAATTAGGTCTTCCACTCTGGTAACCCAACAAATTACATGCAGCACCCTTTCAGCACAGCCATCCAAACGAAGCACTTCAACTCAACAAGATGCAGTAGACTCTACAACTTATTAGCACAGATCCAGGCCAAACAGCATCTCGTTTTAGCTGTTCAAACAGCTTAAATACATGTAGAACAGTTACATGTGCTCATAGATAAGCCACACTCCTGAAAATATGACAAGATTACCTTAGAAAGGCTGAAGGAACCAATTCCAAGAAACTCTCAAATAAAAAGTTAGAAAATGCTGAGACAGCAAAGTCATTCTTTTCTTAAAAGTATCAACTAACAGACTAGTGTAAAATATCTTCTAAAAAGCTGGAGATCTTTCCCCCCCCCCGAATCTCATTTAGATTATGCATTAAACAGTGTTTTCATTATTTATAATTTAAGTTGTCCTCCCTTCTATCAGCAATAGAAGGCTGACAGAGGACTTGAGAATCACCATAATATATACAAAACTGTAAAGCAAGGGCATATTCAGACACCAAAAACACTGTGCAAAAACACATTAATGCATGGTCACAACAGCCAAACCAACCTTAATGATGTTTTTACACCAGCACAGGAGGAAACAACCACCACATAAGCCTCCAAAAAGTCTCTCCTGTTAAAACTTAAATGGGATAAAAATTTTTGATCAATGTGAACTTATCTGTGGGGAGCACAATGATCAATGCTTGATAAAGTTTACCACAGGCAATTATACTATAGCTTCAATATTGGGTAGATGTGCAATAAAAGCCAGGCCAATGAAACAGTGAAATAAAGATTTGATTTCTGGAACTAGAAAGAAAGCAAGCCAGGCTGCAATTCTGCATACAACATTTGAAAACATCATTTTTTCTTGTACTGAAGAAAAATACAGTTAAGTCAACCTAAAATTCTGGTTTTGACAGATTAATGGAAGTTACAACTGCCTTAAAATACGCTACTTCTCTCAATATCAACTATGATGACTGTAAAATATGAACTCTGAACACATTTAAATTACCACTGATATATATACATACTTTACCCATCATTTACCATCACTTTAAAGGTTGCATCATATTCTGAAGACTATTATAAAACCTAATTATCTACAGAATGCAAGATTAATTCAAAAACTAAAGCAAACAAACAAACAAAAAATCTGTGTGCCAGCCACGTCCAAGACACTTATTTTAGTTATGTTCGCTGATGCTTTGTCATCTCTCCAAGCACTCAATAGTCTGCGTCAGTTCTTTCCAGTGCATCTTACCAAAGCACTCTTGCAAGAAGGTTTGCAGTCATGAATGCTTTGACGAAAACCTACACATTAAATATAATATGTTTGATAGTGTACAGATGATGGAGAAATATTTTGCTTTAATTTCTTTTGGTTTAGACTGCCATCTGTGTTTAAAACAAACACAATAAAGCTCAACCTGAACAATGCTCAATTTTGCTGCTTTTAAAATTTGTATTTTACAACAGAAAAGATTATTGACTCAGAGTTGAAGCATGCCTTTGAGTGGCACAAGTATAGCAAATATTAAAAAAGATAGTAAATAAATTGGGCATAAAGATGTTCTGTGCTTAGTAGAAACATATGTCATGTATTTGTCTACTAAATCTCTATAAGAATAAAGAGACCATATTTGTAACCAACAGGTAGGGAGTAGCTCCAAGAATCTTGAAAAAGATTAACTATGGCTCTGCTAAACACAAAGGTCTATCCAAAAAAATTTGAACACACACACACACAGTGATTGATTCTAGATCTAGAAAACATCGTCAGTTCACTGGCAGAATACTGCAGTATGTGACAGGAAATGCGTTTAAATTCAGAACACCTATGAATGTCTAACAAAACTTTGGATTTTTTAAAGAAAACAAGAAAGCAAATCCAACAAATGCTGACTATGTAAGCAAGCCTTCAACAAATATTGTCCAGCTACCTGATCTGCTAAAAATAAAGAAACCAAACAAGATAAGCACTTAATTTACAGCCTAAATGAGCACAAAGACTTTCATTTGGACCTCCAGGTGTTTCTACAGTCTAAGTTCTTATTTTCTTCCCAAGCCTTTTCTTTTTGCAAGAAGAGAAAGAAATGACATCTATTAGCAGGCTAAAATATTTCAGTTATCTGAGTTGAAGACGGGTGAAAAGCATCAGCACCTTTTCAGTTAAAAAACACACCCCAGTGCAACATTTCAACAGCTTTTACAGCTGTCTAGCTTCTGAACAGTTAGATCTGAATAACTGTAAGTGTGAAGGAAATTGCTCACGGGTTAAACAAAAAAAATCAGGTGTAACTTTAGAGGTAATAACAAAAATATCCTGAAGGCAGACCAAGTTCTCAGAAGAGAATATAAGTGCTACAGCTGTTCAGCTACAGAGCTAAGACTCAAGATGCCTCAAATTAATTTTCAGTGAAGTTGTTGATTTTCTTACACTACAGATATTTTCCATGCACATCTCCCATACATAGAAGTTGGTAATACTCATCCTCTACCTCTTCATCTGTTCTTTTAAGAGAATAAGCAGTTAGTCCATGACCCACAGTACTGCTTGTACAAGGGGATTCCAAAGGCTACCTACAGTTGTATATTAAAACTGGAAGACACATACGTAACCTGATCCTATTAATGATCTTCATATACAGAATGGCTTTAAGATTAGAGAACTAACAAATAAGCCTGATAAAAACAACTCATTCCCATCAGTACTGCAAATTAGTATATTTCTGCTACTGATGTAATTAACAAAACTTAGTATCATAACCCCACTGGACACATATTGCCTGGTTAGCAACTTAAGCTAATAGTGCAATTCACCTGATACACAACCTGGAGCTCAATAGCCTGTGCAAGCAAAAAAATAAAATAAAAAGAAAACACAGTAAAAAACACAGGTTAAAAAAAAAAACAAACCCAAAACTTATTTAGAGCCACACATGAATCAGGATAGCAATACATCATGTCACTACTTCTCATCAGAACTCATCTGGAGTATTGTGTCCAGGTCTGGAATCCTCAACATAAGGATATGGAGCTGTTCAAACAGGTCCAGAGGAGGCTACAAAGATGATCAGAGGGCTGGAGCACCACCCATGTGAAGACAGCCTGAGAGAGTTGGGGTTGTTCAGCCTGGAGAAGAGACGGCTCTGAGGAGCAACCTTCCAGTACCTGTAGAGGCTACAAGAAAGCTGTGGAGGGACTGTTTACAAAGGCTTGTAGTGATAGGACATGGGGCAATAGGTATAAACTGGAGAAGGGAAGATTTAGACTAGACAAGGAAGAGTTTCTTCATCATGAGAGTGATGAGACACTGGCACAGGTTTCCAGAGAAACTGTGGCTGCCCCTTCCCTGGAGGTGTTCAAGGTCAGGTTGGATGGGGCCTGGGGCAGCCTGATCTCGTGGGAGGTGTCCCTGCCAATCACAGAGGGTTTGGAACTGGATGATCTTCAAGATCCCTTCCAATCCAAATCATACCTCTATGAATTGAAAAGGCCAAAAAGTGCTGAATTAAACAATCTATATTGGACGCAAACTCAGTTACAAGGCCACATCAAGCACAGGTCAACTAAAGACATGCATAGAAGACCTAACTGCAATTAACTGCAACATTTGTTGCTCATTCCTTGCTAAAGGCAGTCAGGAGAGCTCTGGAAGAGGTGCCAAAGGAGGGCCTGAAAGAACAATGAGTACACCAAGATCTAACTGTCCATGGAGGAAGTTTAATCAAAAAGGGAAGACTTGCAAAGGCATGTGTGCTAATTCACTGTCCAGGTAACAGCGATACAGTGACTTAAACACTCAGCTACCATCAGCCTTTATGGAATTCTTCACCAAAGTATCTGTTCTAGTTTGGTTTGGTTTTTTTAAGAATACTGTCCTGCTGATCATTGTATATAACAGGAATATTATTTTGAAGTTCCATATCTGCCACACAATGGCTTTTATTCCTCTTTCCTCCACACAGGAACATTGCCTGCAGACACTGTTATTCTTGTTTCAGAAAAATATATGGTATGTACCTTCTTACTGAAGAAGAAAGTAAACAAACCTGGTAAAGTAGTCACATCAAGGAGCAGCTGGTCTGCAAGAAGTTTGTATTACTACTCCTAAAACCATAATCCTTTGAGGCATGCTGTACAGACAAGACATATACTGAAAAACAAAGCAGGTTTATGCTGTTGCTATTAACTAGGAGATGTCAGATGTGTTGTACCATATAAATCAAACATGAAGCCTCAACAACTTATTGCTTTTATGAAAGTCCCTTTTAAAAACACAAGCAATTCTATTTCTGACATACAAGGTCATCTTTTATTATTTCCATGGGCAAATGGGAGTATTCTCAAAGACCATACAATTTCAAGAACTACTGTGTATAATCAAGACTATTGTTTTAGTATCTATGCGATTAAAACAATGTTTTCTATTTTTTCTTTATTTGAAGAAAACTGCCATAGAAAAAGGGGGGCAAAAAAAGAAGGCTGGCTCAATTATATATTATTTCATGTATAACAAAACCTCTGTTTTCACCACCTAACAACTACATTCACACTACTGCTAGCGATGCAAACACATAAATAATCTTCCAGCAAGCAATGGGAGAAGTTTGCTTTTGCACAACTCATCCCCAAAATTCAGCTGGAAATAAACTGAGGTCCCACATTGCTCAAGGGGAAGATGGTCTGTCTGGACTCAGTCTCCACTAAAGAGCTGCAGATAAAACATTCTTCGTACAGGACTTTCTAAAAGCCGCATTCTTTCCGAGTAAGAGAGACTTAAGGACCTCTATTTTGGTGTAGGCAGATAACTGTGTCCATCTCAGTGTGTTTTTGTTCTGATGAGAACTTAAAGGCAGCAGTAAGCTGTAACTGAACATAGCACCTACCAAAGCTCAGTTCCATGGCTCAAACACAGAGTTTAATCTTCAATCTTTAAGTCTGCAGGCATTGTAACTTGTAACTTTAACAGATTTCCAACTGTATAAGTCTACATAATTATTCTATATCATGTCAACCTCCACATATTAGAGGCCACACAACTTTGCATTTGAGCTACAGATTGCTGTAGTGTTGGAGAGCACGCTGGAGAGTAGGAACTGCAACTTTATTCCATTACTTCATTCCCTTATTCAAGCCCACAGACTATTAGCTACACAGTATTGGGCAGAGTCAAAACAACAGTCTGTCTCTTATAAATGTTAATACTATTTGATTCCCCGCGTAAAGCTTTAAAAAGAAGGAAGGAGAAAAAAAAAAAGCCAGTCTTGAACGATACCCAAGGCAAAACAACCTCCCCCTCCTCGCCCTCAGATTTCAAGTCTCTTTAAGTTCCTGGCTGCTTTCATAATTCGCTCCCATCTTTTTCTAATAGGAATAGTTTCCCCTCGTTTGCTGTAGTTTACAAAAGAAGCACAAAGAACCACAGCTAGACAGCTTTTTCCTATTCCTGCACAAACAGCGTGCAAACTAAACCATTTGTGCTTTGAAGTTGTTTTTTTTCTTTCTTTCTATCATGGAATCTCACAACTGCATCCAATAACCCATCGTTCAAGCACTGGCCCCACTTCACAGACTGTTGCTCAGCCTGAGAACGATCAGTCCTTCTGCTGTTATCTGCAGCGATAGCTGAACTGTATCGGAAAACAGAGAAGACTTAAATAAAGCATTTTTTAGCCACTCTTCGGATAGCGTTAGACATTCAACAGCTGCAATAAATCCCTGGCTCCATCCCCCTGCACTCCCAGACACGCATTCACTTAATAAGTGGGGGGGGGAAAGCAATTACTGTGGAAAAAACAAATGCAAGGCAGGGAGTTTTAAAAGTTCCTAAGCTGTCAAGGACTCCCAGCACCTTTCAAAGAAAAAGGCGATTATTTTGAAGTACCTGGAGGCGGCTGGACAGCCAGAAGGACTGGTTGGTAGCACGAGTGGGGAATAAACACGCGGTTCTCG
>WAAB01013154.1:1135-113201 GCA_013389865.1 Piaya cayana
TCAGGTAGTTGTAGAGAGCAATGAGGTCTCCTCTCAGCCTCCTCCAGGCTAAACACCCCAAGCTCTCTCAGTTATTCCTCACAGGGCCTGCTCTCCAGCCCCTTCACCAGCTTTGTTGCTCTTCTCTGGACTCGCTCCAGAGCCTCAACATCCTTCTTGTGGTGAGGGGCCCAGAACTGCACACAGTTCAAGGAGCGGTCTCACCAGTGCACATATGGTACAAGAGGTGATCCCTGCATTTTGATGTTTCCATACCACTGTTGGGGTGCTTTTTTTTAAATTTTATTTTGTTTTCCCTGCTGGCTGCCTGCTCAGCTCTGGGTGGTTACAGCCAGGCTGCAGAGGTGAGGGGAAAGAGAGGATTAGTCTCTGCTGCTCTGGAGTAAGGCAAGGTGGGCTCCAATGCTGAGCAGAAGCAGATTTTAAAGAGGATCTTAACTTTGCTCCTTCTCTTTGTGCCATCAGGATAAATTACTTACAGGCTGCCTTTATGGGTGATGAGTGATGTGCGCCCCGCCTTGTACTGTGTGCAGGTTGGGGCACCACTGCATAAAAAGGATGTAAACCTACTGGATATAAGGACATAAAGCTCCTGACCAGAGGAGGCCACAAAAGTTGGTGAAGGGTTTAGAGAGGGAGCCGCATGAGGCTGAAGTCACTTGGTCTGTTCAGCCTGGAGAAGAGGAGGCTGAGGGGAGGTCTCATTCTGATCTACAGCTTCCTCATGAGGGGAGGAGGTGGAGCAGGCGCTGATCTTTCTAATGACCAAGGACTGGACCCAAGGGAATGGCTGGAAGATGTGCTGGGGAGGTTTAGGTTGGTTATTAGGAAAAGGTTTATCTCCCAGAGTGTGGGGGAGACTTGGAACAGCTCCCTGGAGAAGCAGCCATGGCTCCAAGCCTGACAATGTTCAGAAAGTGTTTGGACAACGCCCTCAGACACAGGGTGTGGATGTTGGGGCTGTCCTGTGCGGGGACAGGAGGTGGACTCCATGATCCTTGTGGGTCCCTTCCGGCTCAGGACATTGTATGAGTCTATGTGCAGCCTCTTTCTAAGCTGCCAGTGATGGAGATCTCAGACCCCTTGGACCTCCCAGGAATCTGCAGCTGCTTTTGTTGTTGGACATGCATGCAGATACTCCTCAGGAAAGGGAGTTCTTACATATCTGGGGACTATATTGGCTTTCTGGGGCTGAAAAAGAATGCCAGGTGTCATCAGAAAAGTGGGACTTCTCTTTCCCAGTAGGTTGGTGCTCTGATGTGATGAAAGCTCTGACTTTCTAGGACAACGTAGGTGCTTATCTGTCTTAAGTGTAATAGCTGATCCTGATTTCCCCAGCACAAAAAGAAGATTGCATCTTGACTTGGCATTGGGAGACATGAAGAGCAGTTGATTACTGCCCTTGTTCTAGCAGCCTTTTAATCTACTTGAAGACTATCATAGCCCTCTTGGTCTTTCTTTTTATCCCCCTAGTAAAAAGAAACTTCCTTCAGATCTCATCTCCTAAATTTCTTGTCATTATTGCTTTCTCCTTGAGCTTGCTCTTGCCTGCCCAAGCCCAGAAGTGAGGTGCCTGTGGCAGGCACAGAACTGGCAGGACCTGGAGCAGTGCAGTGCTTCCTCACTGCATCCTGCAGCCCTCACAGTGCTCAACCCACCATGAATTTGCCCTTGTTTCTTTCATGGCCATGCTGTGTTACTCTCCATTCTAGCCACAGACCTTTGTATTTGCCTGATCCAACCCTATGGCATCATTGGGACATTATTGGCATAATTACTGTGGGGGCAGTTTGGCATAGCACAAGGGTCTCTGGAATAACTCCTTCTGTGAAGGCATCCTTTGGCCTTTTTCCATCACCTGAGACCACTCTTCTTGCCTGGATTTTGGAAGGTGCTTGCTAGGCGTTCAGAGATGCTTTAGGAGAATTTCTAGAGCTTCCTGGGATGATGGAGGTATCTGTTGGCTTTCTTTCTGCCCACCCTCTACATGCTTTGCTTCTACACATCAGACTTTTCTGTGTCTCCCTCTCATTTCTAGAGCTGTTTTTTATGCCTTGTACCATTTTGATGCTTTGAACCCCCTTGGCTCTGACTGATTTCAGTTATGAGCTGCCCTGATTTCATCCCTGAAGGCTTGTGCTAACCTATTCTTCTCATCGTTAATTTTATCTTCCCCTCTCTCTTTGCTCCTCATTTCCTTTTTGATTATCAAAGCATAGATGGTGGCAGTCTCACAAGCTCTCTACTGACAGTGTTTTTCTCCCTCTGCAGATATTCTTTTAAAAAAAGGGAATAAGTTGAAACATGTATAGAGCTGCTGTGGTTTCCAAGGTGAGACCCAGAGCTAGGTGCTTAAACTTACTTTCTAGTCTGGGCAACCTTACTGAAGGGCGAACTCATGACTAAGAGTTTATTTCCATGCCTGTGGTGTGTGCTGATGTGTCACCAGCTTTTCCCCCCCCCAACTCCTTCTGGAAGACCAGATGCTTCTGGAAGGAAAGAGTGGCCGGTGATCCAAGTAATCTCTGCGCTAGCCTAATGGCCCTGCCATTTCTGGCAGGATTTGGCAAAGAAAATGTGTAACAGCAGTGGCCTTAGGGGTGGTTAACCCAGGTTTTGTTGCATAATCCACACCCCCTCTGATAGTTGATAGACTTGTTGGCAAGGAAGCTGCTGGCTGACTTTTTGGTCCATCTCAGCAAATGAGCTCCGAGCTCCGTGTCCTCAGCTCCTGTCAGACAGTCACTGACGTTGAGGTGCATCTTAGCCTGGTGGCTCTTCATTCTGCTTCTCCTACCCCATGGGAAAACCCTTTACCCCCAGAGCTGCCGCTCCCCAGCTCCTGCTGCAACAAGTTTCATGTAGCTGCTCACTGCCCAGAGAGATAAGCAGTCGTTAAGTAACTGATGACTGGGAAGTATGAGACATTTATTATTCATTTTATAACTCTGATGACTCAAGTAGCTGGGTTTTGGCCAAACCACCTCGTGTAATCTGTGAGGAGGAGGAGGGAAAGTTTCCTGCTCCCTGCTGTACTGAATGTGCTTTTCTCTGCTGTTTTGGGTGTTGTCTTTCCGCAGCCACATGTGACCAAGCCAGTGTGACAATAACAAAGGTGATTTTGAAAGAAAGAAAAGTTCCTGATGATGCACAAAGCTGTTTTCCACACCTACCACTTTGTCCCTGGGATTTGAGAAGAATGGTGATTTAGCTCCAAAATAATGAATCAGTGTTTACTTGGCGTCCCTTGGGGTGATTCAAAAGTCCTAATAGCCTGGCCATGGGACATAAAATCCTCCTGAAAATACACAAAAGATGCAATTAATTTTAGGTACATGTGACTTAGAAAAAAAGCGAGGAGTTGCTTTGGAAAGCAGTCTTAGCTATCTTGTGCACACCTGGCTGATGTTTCCACCAGTCACGAACAGAGCAAGGGGAGAGAAAGGCTTGGGCCAGAGTCTGCCTAGACTGCAAAAAAATGCTTTTTTCTTAACTTTTTGACCTGTTCTTATCCTGGAGATGCTGATGTTTCAAACATCTTAGTTAGTGGACAGACTGTTAATCCTTTCCCAATGCTGTGGAAATCCCAGGCTTGCAGAACTATGCTACTTATTTAAAAAATATGCATATGACTAATGTTTTTTCCAGCACGCAGTAAACCCAGTGCTTTCTACAAACTCTGCTTCCTTGGGATTAATAATGAGCTGAGAATAATGATCCTTCCACCTCCTGGGTCAGGCAGCTCCTACCAATCCTTCATCCCTATGTCAGGAAAGTGCTTGTGCTGCGTTTGGTACCGCTTCCCGAACACTGCCAGCATTTTCAGCCTGAAAAAGTGTGATCAGAAAGAAAACTATGACCCTGGGGCTGGGGGGATGGACAGGGATCACTGAAGTATCACTGTGGATTAATAGGAGAAAACTGGCAGTTTGCACAGCACAGGTGTCTGTGATCATGGTGGTTTCTAACTTCATGGTGCATGCACATCCCAGCACCTTTTTACTTCTCCGACAAGCAAAGCCATCACCTGAGGTGGTGGCTGCTTTCCCATGGGATGCCTTGCCCCTCCAGGATTCTCCTTCACCCTGCCACATCCCCAGGAGCCCTTTACCTCCCCACCATCACCCTACCGTGGGGCACCCTCCCCAAGCAGCAGGGCTAGGAGTGCTTGTCCGTTCTCCCCTGTTTAGTTTTGAGCACCTTGGAAGAAGCAAGGAGCCAGGACTTGGTGGCAGACATGGGGAATCTCCATCGGTTTGAAGGAGACTCCCAGAAACAGGTTCACCTGAGGTGACAGCAGGGCAGAGGATGGATGTTTAAAACAGGTGGTGTCACCACAGATGGCTCAGAAAGCTTTCCAAAGCACTCAGCTCTGATTTCTCAAGCATTTCAGTGACTAAAGCATGTAAGAAAGAGGAGCTTTGCCACTTTAACCCAATATCTGTCTCACTGTGAAATGAGTAGCAATAAGTCTGGGCAGCAGATGGAAAAGTCTTCCACGCAGCTGAGGAGGACAGAAGGAATGATAGTCACACTTCTGACACCTTGTTAAATAAACATGCATATCACTTCATCTCAGATATGAACATATACTGCAGTGGGGAGGATTAGAGTACTGCATATTCAGAAGTAGGTATCTGCCTAAGAAGTGTCTACCTGTTGAATCAAAACTTTCAAGACATGCTGCAGCCAGCCTTTGGCTTGACTTGCTCAGTGACTCTGAATGTGCTTCCTGACACTAAATAATATTTGGAGTAATTATTTATGCTCCAAAGACCTGCAGTTTAGCTTCATTTTAATTTCCTTTTATAACACTGGCAGCATTGAAGAGAATTGGTGTGTGGATAATTCTCCTTAGAACCACTGCACCCACTTGTGCTGCCAGGCTCACCTGTGGCTGAGGAAGGGGGAAAATATTTCCATTTAAACCTTAGCTTGTCTTCTGAGAGACAGAAAAGTGCAAATTGTCTGTTCAGGATGTCAGCGTGACCATCAGCATTTTGGTGGTCGCTTCTGAACAGCTATCAGATGGTGACATGATTTTCAGAGGACTCTGGAAAGGTCAGTCTCTGAAAAACCTGGCAAGGCTGTCGTGTCCCCCCTCGACTCACTGGCAGTTACTGCAGTCCTTACCCAGTGGTCTGTGTCGATTATTGGTGATGCAGGAGTTGCTCACCTGTGTGTGCTTCCCAGCATGAGGGAAATGGGAGCTGGGTAGAGTGGGAACTGTGAAAAGCCTGGGATTCACACAGTGTTGATTTTGATTGATGCTTTTCCAGAACCCAACTTCGTAGAGGTGCTGAATCTGTGGAACTCTGGGCAGAGAAGTACTTCCTCGCACACAGGCACTTAGAGGCACGAGGAGGGGGGCTGGTCCTGCCTTTTAGCACCATTCATTGCACCTGGTGCTGGGACCAGCCTTCAGATGTAGTCTATAAATGCTGCTCTTTGCCCTGTCCTCCAAGTGATAAAAAAAAAAAAATGCAGTCTCCTTTGCAGTGACTGCTTCAAAGTGAGTGTATCTTAGGCAAAGAAGCTGCTGAGGGGCCTAGAGCACAAATTTCATGAGGAGCAGCTGAGGGAACTAAATTGTTTAGCCTGGAGAAGAGGAGGCTGAGGGGTGACCTTATCACACGCTAAAACTACCTGGAAGGAGGCTGTAGTGAGGTGGGTGCTGGTCTCTTCTCCTAAGTACCCAGAGATGGGATAAGAGGAAGTGGCCTCAAGTTGCACCAGGGGGAGGTTTAGATTTGGCATTAGAAAAAAATTCTTTATCAAAAGAGTGGTGAAGCATTGGATCAGGCTGGTTGGGGAAGTGATAGAGCCACCATCCCTGAATGTGTTCAGAAAACATGTAGGTGTGGCACTTCAGGACATTATTTAATAGGCACAGTGGTGTTTGTTAAGTTGATGGTTGTATCTGATGATCTTAGAAGTCTTTTCCAACCTTAATGATTCTATGATTCTGTGATTGTATTTCCTTCCTTTCTTTTCTCCTCTCTCTCAAGGTGCAAATAAATCTCTCTTGGGAGGAGCATGAACTCTATTGTATTGGATTAAGCACAGTTTTTAGCAACAGGCTATGTAGAGGACTTTCTTTCCTACCCTCTCCTTATGTGTCCAGTTTCAAGAAGGTCTGACTGAGATCTGCCTTGCTCCTGCATTCAGCAGACTGCAAAAGGATGTGTTTGATTCCTGCACCAAGAAAACAACCCCCAAGCAGGGGCTGAAATTCCAGATTGCCGGGACAATGAGCCAGGATTGGGAGAAGGGAGAAAAGAGCTGTGCCAGAGAGCTTTAACTCTGGTTTTGTACAGTTTTGAATTATTTTGTTATAAAATCTCACCCTGGTGTTGCTATGGAACAGTGAAGGAATTTCCTATACTGCTGCATCTGTGGTCTGGGGTGGAGAATATCTATGTGACTTTAAAAGTTAATATCTTAGCCTCCTGACTGTGTCCTGCAGCAAAGCCAGGTGCCGGGTATCTCAGCATGTGTGTTGCTTGTGCAGATTGCTTGTTAGACTCTAGACTGAGAGGTGAATTGTAACAGGGAACACCTGGGGACCAAAACATTTCACCATGTGACCTTCGGAGCCCTTGAGATCACCCAGTATCCTATTTTCAGTCCCATTTGAGCAGGTTCAGCTGTTTTATCTTGTGTTGGGGTGGAGTACTTGTATCTTGCAGATCTAAACAGTTATAAATCAGAGTCCTAGAGTTTTCCTACTGAAGTAACTGTAGTTTGGAAGCTGCTCTGTAAATCACACAGGGGATATTTACACATTAAGCTCTATTGCTGCTGTTTGAGCTCCTCTTGACAAGCAAAGTGATGAATACTGATGGGCGGCTGTTGCCTTTATGGTGATGCTGAGGACCCTTGGCTGGACACTGCACTCCTCAGGTAAAATGGTGTTAATGTTTATCTTGGGAAACAAATGTAAATCCTCTTTTTCACGCTTTACTACCCTGGTTTCATGGGACCTTGGTAAATAAACTTGCCAGTCAACAGTTTCTAGACAGTAAACTTGTAATAGAAGAGGTGGGGCTAGAAGCCAAGCTGGACTTTCACCCTGGGGGTGTGTTCGGCTATGGCATGGTGGTTGGACTACCTTGGAGGCAGGGCTGCAGGTATCTCCCTTCGCCTGGCTTGCCTCCAGCCCAGGCTACCATCCAACACTGCCTCGCGTCACCAGTCTTGCTGGTTATGTAAGTGCCCCAGTACCCGTGTTCCCCTGGGATGGGTTTCGTAACCCAGCTAGTGAGGTTTTTGGAGTTCTTTGCCCTCTGCCCTGCCAGGTACCCTGGGTCCTCCCAGCACAGAGGCTTTGCTTTTCTTTGAATGGCCTTGGCAGGAGTTGAGGAGCACTAAATTCAGGCTGGAAAAGCTCTTGGTGCTGCAGGACACACGGAAGCAGAGGCTCCATCATGGACATGTGATGGGGTTTTGGGCTTCGTGCTTTTTCTGCAGCTCCCCTGGGCACTGTTGCACGCCGCTGAGTAGCTCCTGGCCCTCCTGTGAGCTGGCAAAGCCCGAGGTCTTGCTAATCCCCAGCCATGAAAGCAAGAGTTGGTAACTGGCAGTTGCCCAGATGGCTGGCTGGGCTGCCTCCTCTCCCCAGCTGTGTGCCAGAGGGGTTGCTCTGCAGAGGTAATGCAAACAAGTGATGGTAAATGCCACCTGGCTTGTGCCTAGAAGAAATTTTGCACATGGCAAAAATGTTCTATGTAGTCGATAGCAAATTCCTCTGTGAATCGCCTGCTTGCAATACATCAAACATAGATTTAATTATGAATGGATTTTTGTCCTTCCAGGGCAGCTTTACGATGTAGAAAGGTATTTTCCCCTCTGCAGGTACATGCTGGAGTTTGGGTGAAATTGCTGCTGTTTTCCTCTGAGAGCATTTGGATTTTCTGAATTAATTATATTGAAATTTCTTTATTTGAAAGAAATTCTAATTTTAGCTCTGGATCCTAGTGATATTCGGGGACTAATGGAGGCTCTTTGTAACAGTAGCTCTGAGTCCAGAAGACAGTTTTCACAGAAAGGCACTGTCGGATGCTGATCCTTGTAGTGTGTAAGTGTCACTCTGCCTGACACTGCTGGCTTCAGGGGAAATATTGAATCACTCTGTTGTTGTGCACTAAACTCCCTTAGCTTCTCTTCAGCCTGTTTCTTTCAGTGCTTTACTGCTGTGAGGTTCGGTGATGCCACCTCCACTGCCTGCTCCTGGGGGGAAGGCATGGGGGGGGCAGAGTGTGACTTGCAGAGCTGGCTGAAACCCCAGTGGTGTTCTGAGGTGGCAAATAGCATGAAATGATACTGGTTTTATTATCTCTGGACTACTTGGTGGAAGTGTTAGTGAGTTGTTTGGAACCCTCCTGAGCTCCTGCTGAAGGTGTGTGTTGGTGTGACATTTCAGCCTTGGCTTCTTGAGATGAAGCACTGATGTGCTCAACAGCTGACAAGGCAAGGACAAGGAAGGAGTCATGTAATACATCCAAGAATGTGATATTTTAAAAAAAATATAAATAACTAGACTTTTGGGGTAGCTTTAGGATTTCTCTATGTGGACAAAGGGGCATTTTTTTGAACAACTTGTCCTTTGCATGGTAAGAGACTGCCCTGTGAAAACCCCTTCACCTCAAGAAAACAGGACCTTGTTCAAGGCAAAAATCCATTTCCCCTCCACTGAACCAGGACCAGGACAGCAGCAAATTCCCCCTAAGCTGGGCAACACAGCCCTGGGAACAGAAGCTCATGGAGGGAGGATGAGAGGGTGATGTGGACACGGCCCAGTGACCTGGTGCTGCAGTGGGGTGGCATAGAACAAATCTTTGGACTCAAAAACATGCTTGCAAGAGCAACGAAGCTGAGTTGGTTGATCATTAGTGACTCCAGTGAGGCTTGAACTCATATCCTGAAGGGGAAAGAGTTGCCGTTTCCTCTTCTGTGACCGAATGGAGCATCCCTCCTGCAGTGCCATTCAAGATTCAAAGTCTAGTGAAGTAAAGGTCTGATTTTTGTTCCAGCTCAGGGGTTTTAGGGCACTTTCAAAGGCCAGCATCCTGGCCTGAGATTAGGAATTAGGACTCCTGGTAGCACATATTCCGCATTTAATACAAGATGGACATATACGGAAAAAAATCCCTACTCGCTACCACTGACTAAAACGTTGTCCAGGTGATAGTAGTAGGCATAGCTGACTTTACCTTGTCACCAAACCTTCTGTAGCTGCAATACTGACTTTTCTCGTAAATGTAGGAGATGACTATTTAATTGTGCTGGTGAAACAGCATGGGTGTACTGCTTTAAGTGGCAATGGCCTCACTCCTCTTGAAGGAAACCTTATAGCCTATGCTATCATCTTAATTTAAATGGCCAAGAGAGGACACAAATGCCAGCTCTGTTTCTAGTTTTGTAAACTAGCAGGATAAAAGAAATGCTGCTGCTTCTCCAGGTGAGGTGTTAGGCAAAAGGGAGAGCTGGACCCACTTGCCAAAACTTAGGCAGGCTCTGCACATTTTTCCTCACCTGGAAAACAGTGGGATTTGACTGAAAAATAAATGCAGCCCGAGGCTGTTTTAAAGGGAAAAAACCACAAGCTCATGTGTCTCATGGCTTCAGATCATGGGATGCTTTTTGCCTGTGTTTTTTTGTAGCTTTCAGCATGTGAGCACAAGCCCTGTGTTGCTTTAATTGTGTGATATTGGGGCCAGAGCTGGCTTGGGAAGCTTAGCACAGCTGGGGTAATTCCACAGCTGCACATGTAGGCATATGGCAAAGCAGGGTCTTTTCCAAAGCACCTTGGCTTAATGAGCACTGTGCCTTTTCCAGCAAATTGTGTCCAAGTCCTTCCATGCCTTCTACTGAGACAGATGGTGAACTCAGCAGGAGCTTATTGTTAATTAAAAAAAAAGCTATATATTTATTATATAATAATCAACTATGAGATGATAACTTTGGATGATGACGCTTTTTATTTGCAGTGTCACTTACTTAGCGTCTGCAGCATCAGTGCTGTGTGCTGCATGTCTTTGCTCTGATGAAGAGGCTGAAGTGCCCTGCTTGAGGCTGCTTGCAAGGAGAGGTGATGTTGCCTTAGGGGTAGGTGCGGTGGTGCTGGCACCCTGTGGGGGTGTGTGATAGGCTGAGAGGTGCTGAGACTCCAGAGCTATTTGTTTTTCAAATAATATTTGTGGCAGTTTCCATTTCCAACTAATTTTCCAACTAATGACCAGCTGTTGGGTTGCTTTGAGACAGGTGCAGTGCTCCTCCAAGGTCACCTCCTCCTGGAGGAGTTCTTTATGCTGCTGTCACCTAGTGCAGGGGTCCTGGGCTCACCATGAAAAGTGGGTGGGCTTCTGCTTGAATTGGAGAGAGATGTGCCAGCAGCACCTCACAGCCTGTGACCCCAGCGGTGCTCACTGTGCTGTTTGCACAGACGTCAGAGATAGTGAGGTACATGTTATCGATTCTTGTCATGATTCCTGTGCTTTATTTTGCACTGCCACAAAAGCAGATGTGCCTGTGCTTGTTCCTGTCCCATAGCTGGGTTCTTTCTCTTTTGACTTATCTCCCTGTTCTTTTTAGAGTTTGTTTCTTTGTAGTAAGCCCCCTCGTTCCTGGCATCTTTCTTCTGTGGCTGCAAATATATTCCCTTTAATTCCCCCAAATGCTAAGAAGCTGTAGTATTTGTAAGAGCACCTCATTGTGTTGGTGACCAACCTGGCATCCACTGCAGGTGAATTTGCCAACTATTTCTTTTTCTTTTGGTGTCCACCACTGTGGCAGTTGTTTGAATGCAGTGGGCTCTCAGGTGGGCAGGTGATATGGTATCCATAACCTTTCCCTCCCTCCAGCATCGGGAGCCTGTTCTCTCCTCTCCTGAACCTTTACTGCTGCTTGAGGGGACCCTACGACAGAGATGGGATCAATTTCTCCGTTTCCATCACTAACTCATCGGTCTCAAGGGCTGCAGATCCTTGTGGAGGAGGCAGGACAGAGCTGTTCTCTGTTCAGGCTAACGGTGATGCTGAACACTTGAACTGCTCCTCTGAACCCCTCCAAGTGCTGGTGCCTGTTACCCAGCTCAGAATCGAACTGCCCTACTTAGTTCCAAATGGATGTACCTTTACTCTTGGGAAAAATGATTTTGTAATGTGGAAAAAAAATAAATGTGGGCCTCATTAGGAGCTGTTGGCACACCAGGCTTCAAGGCATGTGTCTGGGAAAACTCGTATGACGGCAGGGTAGTGAGGGACATGGCCTTTTT
The DNA here is from genome assembly GCA_013389865.1 of Piaya cayana. NCBI lineage: Eukaryota > Metazoa > Chordata > Aves > Cuculiformes > Coccyzidae > Piaya > Piaya cayana. The sequence goes on from WAAB01013154.1 coordinate 12,411, forward strand.
TATAGCAGTAATGAGAAACATTCGGGTTCTTGTTGCTGTACAACAACTGATCAAGTTATTCCAGGCCTCTTTCCCTACAAAATTAGCTCCAATAATTGCAGCTGTGGGGATGGAGGTTTCACTACATTGCTCAGGGTGCAAAAGCTGGGCTTGCCACAAAATCTTTAGGCACTACAGCACCAGATGTAGCTGTCACAAGTATAATTATAAAGGTGGGATCTACCATAGCCTCCTTTCATGCATTGGTGGGCTTCAGTCAGTGCTTGGCAGCCCCTTCAGCAATCAGAAATGTCCTGTGAACCCAGTCTTGCTTTCTATTTCTAGTTGTTTTTTATTTTTTTTTTAGGCGACTGAAATGCAGTGCCTTGCAAGCACTCAATTTTTGTTGCTAGGTGAATAAATGAGTTTCTGCTGGGTTGTAATTCAGCCTCGTTTGTAAGTGACCCTTGGCGATCTCCATTCCAGCATTTCCCAATCCCCATCTCTGCACTCACAGGTGCAGCCTTGTTTTTTGCACAAGTTCAGTTTTCCTTCGCTAGATGTCACTCTCTATACAGAGAATCTCACAAGCTGGCAGAAAAGATGATTAAATTAGAGGGAAAAAAGTGCAAGCTCTTTTGAGAGAGTGTGTAAGTGACTGAAAACCGTATTTTCAATTACATCCAAAATAAGATGATTTTCTTCATCGCCTTATGGTTTGCAAGCGACATTCAGTGCTGCTTGGGAAAATAAAGTCCCTGAGAATCTTTTCTAAGCAAAGTATGGGAGGCTGGTGGCCATCTCGCCTTCCTCTGTCCTAGCATTTGCCAAGTGCAGGTGGTAGGATTGAATGTGCTTTAATCTTCCTTCTCTCAGGACACAGACCAATAATAATAGTCAATAAGAACAAGTCCTCTAACTGCAGTGAAGGAACAACTTTCATCTAGCTTCTAGTTTATTCTTTTTTTTTTCTTAAAAAAAACCTTTCTGCATTGTGGAGAATTTTAATTAACCCTTTAATTAAGCTTGCAGGTTGAATAGACTACAAAGAAATGAGAGCATGTGTTAGGCTTTATTTTCTGGCTACATGAGGCTCTGTTTGTGTAGCTTTAGTTGGAAAGGATAAATATTTCTTGCATGGTGTAATGCCATTCTTCCTCCTTTCCTCCAGGTTTTTAGTCAGTTCTAAGGATGCTTCAGCCATCTAGTTATGACACTAGTAATTAGTGCCTTAGGCACAGCTGTTAACAAGGCAAATCTGGATTTTGCAACTTTTTGTTTATATTCTGGTGTGGGGTTAGCATCCCAGATGTTCTCAAGATTCCAGAATTTGCTTCCTTAAAGATTTTAGCTTGCAAGAGGGCCTTGAGAGCTGGGCTTTGCTACGCTGGAAATATTACTTCTTCATTGGTTTGGCAGGCAACGGAGCATATAAATGCACTGCTGTTTCGAATCTGCCTTTATTTTACCATGTGGCCTTCCCTCACCCCTCCCAAGGGATGACACACACACACGCTTGTGCATTACACTGATATCCTCATGCCAAAGTAAGGTAGAAATCCAGATGTCCTCACTGAGGGTGACTCAGCTTGCACAGAGGGTGAGGATGCTGCAGTGGTGACCTCCTGGGATGCAGGGCAGCCTGCAACAAGGAGTAAATTGAGTGGGCTTCTTGGAGTTTTAATAGAACGATAAAAGAAGGGGGAGTAATGATGACGATAAACAATACATTAAAACATAACCTCTCATCACCCTATGATTAGCTCATCCTGAGAAACAATAGCCTTGAGAGCTGCAACAACAGCTAGTGTGGAGCACTATGTGGAACTCTGCCTACTTGTCCCTCTGCCGAATTCCCATTTTTGTACTGAGCGTGATGTTATGGTTTGGGATATTCTCTTGGCCAGTTTGGATTAACTGTCCTGGCTCTGTACTTCTGCACTAGCAAAACATGTGAGAATGAAAAATCCTTTATTTCTTAGCAATAGCTACCCCTCCTTCCCACCCCATCAGTCTATTTTTCTCATTCATGTGCTACTAAATACAAAAAACAGTGGCTGCTGGGAAGAAAATTATTTCCATCCCAGCTGAACATCAACATTACCTGTCAATAACTAAAACAATATGTGTTGTCAACATCATTCTCATACTAAATCCAAAATGCAGCAGCTGCTGGGAAGAAAAACAACTCTATACCAGTCAAACCCAGGATATACATAGGAAGGGAATAAGCTGTTCTCAAGTTCCCTTTGATATCCTGGCACTCAAATACTGTGCAATTTGGAAATAGTCAGCACTGACACCTGTTGCAAATCTAACAAGTGGTCAGTAAGGCTTTTGATGGGACTTAGGTGCTTGAATGGCTTGGAAGACCAACTGTATCCTGGACTGCATCAAAAGAAGCATGGCCAACAGGTCCAGGAGTTGATTTTCCCCCTCTACTCCAGTCTCATGCGACCCCACTTGGGGTCCTGTGTCCAGTTCTGGAATCCCTAACATAAGAAGGATATGGAACTGTTGAAATGAGTCCAGAGGAGGACCATGGAGATGATCAGCGGACTTGAGCATCTCTGCTGTGAGGACAGGCTGAAAGAGTTGGGGTTGTTAAGCCTGGAGAAAACTCTAGGGAAAACTTATAGCAGCCTTCCAGTANTAATTATGTCCCCTTCTATATCTGAAGTAATTGATTTCTTCAGCAGCTTTGCTCCCTGCTTCGTGGAGGGGGACAGGTACCGCATCTGTCAGTGTGACACTTGCGGATATATTGAAGAAATGTGGTGACTCTTTATTATTATTACTAGGATACAAGCAAAATCCTTGATCAAATGCAAACTTTCTGGCTGTTCTTGAGGTGCCTGTAGGGACACAAAGCACGTGTTTTATGACTGTTTGTCTCACACAATTTTCCTCTTCCACTTTCATTAGTGTAAAAGAGCTACAGGGGGACTTTTGACAGTGGTGCAATGGTACATACAACCTATGAACTTGCCTCCTTTTTAACCTTGTAAGGGCACAGTGGACCCTCAGATACTGTCTGCGGGCTGGAAGGATGTGCCCCGTGAGACAGGGGACCTGAAATGTGCCTGCCAGTGCTTGTTTCTATGCCTTGTCTTTCCATAATGGAGTCCTCTCACTCAGAGAAAAAGAGGCTGAGGGTGTACAAAACAGTGCGAGGGCTTGACATCATCCTCACTGTGGTCTGTAGGGTTCTGTTAAACTGAAAGAGAAATGGAAAGAGCAGCTCCGTGTCGGATGAATATCAGTTAATGCTTTTATGAAACATGCCTGGAGAGGCTTGGAGTGAAAATAATGCGTAGGAAGGAAGCCAGCAGACACAACTGAAAAATGGCAATTGCTTTTTGTAAAACATTCAAAGCAAACAGGATGATATTCGTTTTATTTGGAATTTATAATCAAAGGGAAAGTTGCCATTTAGATTGGAGATGGAAAATTGCCTGATTATCTTCACTATTTCTGTGCTTGTGTAGGGAAGTGTTTCTCTGCTGGTAAAGTGCAGGGAAATATAAAAAGGAGAGGATGGAGTGGGGAGAATAATACTGCTTTTGTTTCTGCTTAATATTCTGGTACCAACATTAGCAAACAATACTGTTGCTTTTCAAAGCTGTTCTCCCGCATATGTGAGGCCTCCCTGGGGAATGACAGCAAGGCACAGCCTTCAGCAGCTGCAAATCTGGATAATTTCTTTGCTTTTCCTCAACTTCTTCAGTTCTATCGGCTCCAACCTGCTGGCTGTTTTTTCAGCCTCCTTATCTACGAAATGGGACAATTCTTATTTGTTTTGTAGAGGTGGTGGGGAGGTTGAGGGTTGTTTTCTTTTTGACATATCTAAAATCAAAAACATCACAAAGTTTTTCACCTGTTTGGTTTGGAGAAGGAGGGATGAAAGCCATGAGCATCAGGGGCAGTGCAAATTGCCAGATCTGGATGAGGATTTTTTCTGAATGGGCTGCTGTAGATCTGTCCTGCAGTCTAGTCAGTGAAAGAAAAATGAGGGGAAAAACCCCCAACCTCACAACTTGGCCACTTGAGGCAGATATATTTTATTTATTTATTGGAGGTTTTTGATGGTGCTATTCCACTGCCTCTAGTGCCGACATCCTTTTGGAAGGAGCTGTTATATGTCATAGAATCATAGAATCACCAAGTTGGAAGAGACCCACTGGATCATCGAGTCCAACCATTCCTATCAAACACTAAACCATGTCCCTTAGCACCTTGTCCACCCATGCCTTAAACACCTCCAGGGAAGGTGAATCAACCACGTCCCTGGGCAGCCTGTTCCAGTGCCCAATGACCCTTTCTGTGAATTTTTTTTCCTAATGTCCTACCCTCCTCTCCACAACCTCCTTTCAGGTAGTTATAGAGAGCAATGAGGTCTCCCCTCTGCCTCCTTTTCCCTAGGCTAAACCACCCCAGCTCTCTCAGCCATTCCTCATAAGACCTGCAACTGGCTATGGATAAGAGGAGAATGGAGAGGGGTAGAGAGACATATAGCATAAGTTGTTGAGCACTGGTGTACCCTTGCTGTGTGCCCATGCAGGACTGCCTGCTGCTCTCCCTACTGAGCAGGGGACTGAGGCCCCACCAGCATCAGGGTCCTGCTCCATCACTTCTCTCATAGCTTTTCATCCATTCTTTCATACTCCTAAAGCCTGCCAATTGGCTCGGCTGGACTTTGGTAGACAAAATATGAGCAAACACAGAACTTTCTGATCTCTCATAGGCAGAATGAATGTCTGTGAATTGAGAAGCCTTACTTTTTTCACAGGAATCTTCCCCTTGCCCACCAAACTCCCTGGCATTGCATCGCCCAGGAGGAGTGCAGTCATCGTACTTGCATTCAGCACTTCCAGTCTGTAAGGATGTCCCAGCATGGGTGTCACCTCTTCCCTGATGTGTGGGAGACTGATAAAAGCTGTTATTGTATTTTTTTTCCCTCTTGTAACTGAGCTTTCAGGGGCTGCTGTGATCTGTGAGAGTCTGCTAGAGCATTGCACAAGTAACCCTCTGTCCTCACAAACCACTGGGGGCTGACCCAGTAGCACAGAGGAGGAGGGAAGAAAGTATTTCCTTTTGCATCCAAAGTACATAAGCAGAGAACTGCTGGAGCCTTGGGGCTGCAGGAGTAGCCTTACCCTCTTGCAAGCACAGGTGCTGAGAGCTGAAAGTGATGCTTGGGCTTATGGCTTAAGCCCCCTAGGGGAAATAAGAGAAATGGTCAATAAATTATGCGTATTTGGCACAGCCTTCCTTTAACCAGCTCTTCTGATGCTTGCCAAGCTGTGGCATGATATTTGAGCACCTGTGTCTTGTCTAGGTGGTAGCTTAGCAAGCGGAACAGGGGGTGCTCTGGCAACACCCAGAGGTGACAGCTCGGCAGGCAGAGGGGGAAAGGAGATAAAACCAAGCTAGATTTCTCCAAGGCCGTTCACTTTTCTGTATGCAGCCTTTTAAATGGTCCTTGTTTTCTTTTTCCAAATGCTGTGGCATGCCTGATTAGACCTGGTTAGCGCAAATTGCTGGATTTGATTTGCTTTCGTCTCAGTGATGTCTGAAGGACTTAGGAAGATTTTTAGGGCTTGCTCCCTTTCAGGAGCAAGGACAAGCCTTCTGCTGCTGGCCCCCCCTCCCTCAACTCCCCTCTAACAGTGAGTCACTGCATTTTTAGTATGTCCTTCATGGAAACAGCTCCTTAATATCAGTTGAGCTTTTTGCATATCTCTCCGTCTCTTGGTGTTTCGCTGTTCCCTTATCTTGTTTACGAAACTGTATTATGTGAGACAAAACTCATTTGTTGGCGAGGAAGGGACATTGTACTCAATGGGATATTTACTGTGTACCTGAGGTATAATCTATCCTCTGCAGTAATACAGACTCCAAAATGAATGGGTATTTATTTATAATAATATAGCAGACAGTCCATAGGGAGGTGTCATCTTGTTTGTAATCAATCCCGGCGCGATGCTCCGGTTGCAGCACAATAACGCTTTGCATTAAGTGATGAATTGGTTTAGTCTTCTTGTTCTGACTGTCATTTTTCTTCACTGAAGATGCATTGCCTCCATTATGCGACCCTTGTAGCTGAGCATCAAATATCTGCGGGTGCTTAAGAGGGAGAGGGTGAGATCATGTGTATTGCTGTGTAGAAAGGGAAGAGAGCAGCCCCCTGAACAGCCACGCTGGTGATTATAGGGAGTATTGGGTTCCAAATAGGTGACTGGGTGCAGCGCGAGCTGCGCTTGCGGTGAGGTAAGCAATGATTTATTCTGCTGAAGTGGGTCATTATTGAACTAACATTGTATTTCTGGATTGATTTCAACTCTGAACCTGATGACAGAGTGGATATTTTACTGCTGGAGAAATAGACCATCCATGTTGCCAAACAAGCTAGATATATTTTAAAAGAGACATTCTTGGTACGCTGGGGAAAAAACAGCAACAACTATGAAACCTCTATTAAAAGAACAGAACAGAGTACAACGGAGATGGAGTTAATATGCCTATGTTGTGAATGTGTGGCTGTTACCATTAAAGAGGAAAACCTGCCCATTGCTCAGTAGCTCATGAGCTAGTTGCTAGAAAAATAATAAGCTGTTTTATGAAAGACACCATAGAAAATGCAGTCATATAGTCATATTTGAAGGCTGTCTTCGTTTGTCTCTGTGTTACACTAAGTGATGCTGCCCAAAGAGGGAAGTCTGGGGTCGGTATGCCAGCATGGCTGTAGGATTGGGAGAGAATGTGTGGGGCCAGGTTGTTTGTTTGGTCCTGTGTCCTTCCCTGCCATCCCCATGTGCTGTCATTGCCAGGTCATTTGCCTGGATCACTTGTCCAATGGGCCTATACCTCCAAGATGTCCTTTAAAGTATGGTAGGTTGGACTGCCTGTATGTGTCTTGGCTTGTTCTGCACATAAAAAGGTTTGAGAGCAGAGACACTCTTAAAAGTAAAAGGAGGAGAAAACAGGCCCACATTTTTAGCCTTTTTTGGTACTTTGTGGTGTATGAGAAAAGCTTGTATATGTCCTTCTGTCTTTGTAAAATCAGAAATACCAGGGGTATGAAGTCTGCTCTTCATAGTATTTCCCTGGAGGCAACAGAAATGTCTCCGCTCTCAAAGGAACAGCTGGGCTGTGCAGAGACAGCTCTTCTCCTTGTCTCTGGGAGCTAGGGAACGGATGAGGAAAATACACAAAACACCTGATGTATGCTACATGTTCTTGGTAACAACTGCTCAGTTGTCAGCAGGAATAGCTAAAATAATAACCCTTCCCCTCTGCCACTTTTCCATAAAGCCTTCTAAGAAAAATGGGGTAGGTAAAAATACATTGAAACACTGGGGAGAAATTGGCAGGTTTGAAAGAGTCTCGAGAACATCCTTGACACCCTTTGACGCAGTACAAAGAAACACAACTGGAAAATTGCTTTTCCTTCCTAGGCTGCCTTTGCAGAGCGTTAAAGTTGGAAAAAACACTTCACTCTCACAGGCTGCAGTGTTTTAGTGCTGTCCTCCCTCCTGCCACCACTTGTGTGATGTCTGGTCCTAGCCACGGGCTCCCCGAGCTGCTGTGGTGGCATTCCTGTGCTGGTGGAGGAGGCGGGTGCTGGGGCAGCCTTCTTTTCCCACTGTCCGCTCCCTGCCTGCAGGAACCAGTCTCTGAGCTAACATGAGCAAAGGCCTCAAAATCAGTCATTCTTCTGAAGTGGGAACTCCCACTGGGACCTGAGCTTGCAGCCAGCAGGGGCAGAGGATCTGTGGGCTGACAGTGTCAGTCAGCAGTGGAACTGCCTGCCGGATCTCAGGCTCAGTTGCTTCTTCCCTGGGTTTGGGATGAGTTACAGGTGGGTAAATATCTGATGTGTACATGTACAGCACCTGCAGCAGAGACTTCCCTTGGTCCTCATGTGGCTTCTAGACGTAGACACCCATCGCTTCAGTCTGCGAGGAGGTTTTATGGTCCTTCCAAGCTTAGCAGGTCAGGCAGTGGGCAGTGCAGATGTGGTGCTGAGCTTGGGGATGATTCGACCCCTTGAGGGCTTGCCTGCAGCACCATGCTCTGCCTGCTTGTTGCCTGCTGTCTTTGCCTGTGGCAAATTTAACTGATGGTTTTCTGAGGATGAGGCTTTCTGTGGTTTGACAAAGGCATATTTTCCTCCTGCTCTTGATGAAACCTGGAGAGAAGACAGAGCCCTTCGCAAGGGCTTTAGACAAGTGGAAAAACACCATAAAATCAATGTGTAAGGAAATTGCAGATGCTCCGGGGCCAAGTGCTTACTGTAACATCAAACTACCCATCATGAGTGTCACCTTCCACTTCTATTGACACTGTTAAAGTCACTTTCCAAACTGTCAGTTTGGTGCATCCTCTAGGTGTGGACTGTAACTCACTTGATCATTTCCAGAGCGCAGTCAGCTTTTGCTGTAATGCCCTGTTTTATGCACCCACCTCAGATACAGGCTGTTAAATCTTTGCTCCCAACCACAGTGTATGAGGCTTGATTGCATGCAGCCTTAACATAAAGATCTTGCTATGACATGCCAAATTCTCCCTCAAATTCAGTCTTTTGAAAAGAGGGAGCTTTCAACTGTAGGACCATCTCGAATATTCCCCTTTTTGGAAAGGGAAAACTAAAGCTCTATGTCCAGATGTGAGGTTAATCATCTACAGCGGAGCATTTTTTAGTGCCTAGGAGGCAATGTGGCTCCTAGATGACATGGGCTGCTGTCTGATATTGTTTGGGTCCAATTCCAGCTCTTTTACTGACCCGGGAAGTGGCATAGGATACTCCTTGCCTAAAATTCCTGGTTATAAATTTGAATAACTACTGTTGCTTCTGTTGTCTGCTACTGTGACAGTGCCATCATGAGAAAAGACTGGACAAGACAAGTGATATTTATTAATTTTCTTTAGAAATACATTTGATTTTTAACTGAACTGTTGCCTTTATAATGGGTTTTAATTTTCATCTCTCATCATGTGTGAGCTTTTCTCTGGGTCTGTCTTTACTGAGTTAGATGTCTGATGTCTACTAGCTGGCTGGGCTTCCATTACAGTCAGTGTAGGAAGCATCCCCTACATAGGCAGGTAATACATTTCAAATAAGCTGTGATGGATCCTGTCCTAACCTTCCCATGTGTAATAAGTAGATCCTGGTTGTCTTGCATAGCTCTGTTCTCTTGTGAATCCTGTTCACTTGCAGTTCCAAATGAAGCCTCTTTCCATGTGTAGCTGTGGTGATTTGAAGGAGTCTGCTGTGCTTTATTTGGAAAATGCAAGACATGTAGAATTACCATTGCCTGCAGTTTACAAAATCACCTTTTTAAGGGGAAACCTCAGCTGCAAGGTGAGGTAATAATGTGGAGGACTGGAAAATTATTCCTGTCTCTTTTTTACCAGTTGGTGTAGCAGTTCTGTTTTTCCCAAGATGAACTTTGCTTTAATGAATCTTGCTGGTACTGTACTGCATATACAACATGCTCAGTCTTGGGCTCATCCTTACAAGGTCTCATGCTTTGGTCTGTAAACTGCTTTTCCCCACACAGTTGGCATTTTGCTTCCACCTCTCTCTGAGCCCTTCTTGAGTCCTCAGTGAGTGGTTAGAAACTTCTCACCTAGGTGAGATAACTTGAGTTTGTTAGCTCCGTTCTGTCTCTTCTTTGCTTCCCTTTCATCATGAAGCAGGTTTTAGTTCTGATGCCTGATTTTCCTTTGTGTGTAGTTCTCTCAGTCTATTAAAACTTGCTAATATGATCACGATCTTGTTTCTTTTCTTTATTGGCCTCTTTGCTCAATACAGCTGCTTGTAAGCTTAATGTTGCTGTAATGTATTTTTCATCTCTGTCACTCAGCTGCCCTGCCTTCTCTACTAGCAATTTCATGGAGTCAGCAAAATCACCCTAATTCACAACTTTTAATCAGTCATTCCTGTCTAAATCCAATCTGTGGCTACAGAAACAGTAGCGAGTTGCTGTTCTTGCTGCTTCTACTTTGAGAAAAGAGAAAGATGCGGGAGAGAAGAGATGCCCCCTGCGTGCAGAACTGGAAGCTAAGATCCTGTCTTTTTCCTGCATGACATAAATTCCTATAAAAGTAAATAGGATTTATATTCTGCAGTGGAGAAAAAGACTTCAGGAGCATTTGCTTGTCCTGATTACTGTAGCACTAAGGAGGTCATTAAAGCCTCTATTTCACTTCTAACCAAGCACCTTTTGACTTTTTAGAGGTGCCAAGGCCTTTCACCACCTGCTGACCTTACTAGGAACTAGATGTATACAGCAACTTGTGAATATCTGAGTGTTTGTGTCTGTGACTCACTCTCTATTAGCTCATGCATCTACAAAATGGAGATAGCAGTAATTGCTTGCTGGCCAGGGATGCTGTAAGGATTAATGGCCATGCTACAAAGTGCTTTGATGATCATGAGCACTTTAAGACCTTCCTACTTCTTAGGTCTTCAGAAGAAATGGAACTCGTCATCCTCTTTAAAACCTCCTTATCTTGGGTTGAGCTCTGGCTGTGCCTCCACACTGGGCTGGGAGAGGCAGGTTTAGGTGCAAGGAGAGGGGTTATGTGTGCCCTTTTCATGGGACCTTTGGCATGTGTTGAGTTCATAGCAGTAGTACACAACCATGTAGACTCAGAGATACTCTCTGCCTCCTTATCAGGAGAAATCCCTTAGTGCTAGTGAATCCATAAAGATACACACACAAGGCAGTTTTCCTCTTGCCTTGTGTGGCAGTATAACTCTTGCCCTTTGTGGAGAATAGATGAGGTCTCCTTCTCTTGCATCTGCAAATGGCCTCTGTGCATGTGCAATTTGACTGTGTAGCCTATACACTGTGCTACTTTTCCACGTGGCAGGCTAACATAGCACAAACCCATATGTGTAGCGATTTTGTTTAGGAAACCTGAGACAGAGATGTGGGAGTCATTCCACGTGTTGTATGTGTACCCACCAAGGAGCAAACCCCTTCACCCTATTTGAACCACTGTCCTATGAGAAGTTTGTGGTGTGGTTACAATAATTTCTTTTGTCCCTCTGTGACTGCACTGTCAGTTCAAGGTCAAAAAATGTGTACTTAGCAGTGGCAAAATATCTCTTTTCCACATGTCATAGCGGCACAGGATAGGTAGTAGGCATCTTTGATGACTGAGAGAGAAGATGCTTGTGACCTCTCTTTAAGACTAAAAGTTTGAGCTAATGTAAGTGATCAAGGGCAGGTTTTAAGAAGGATTTAGGCACTTGAAAGCCATTGCAATTCAGTATAATGAGTGCAGTGACTTTGCAGAGTTTTATTTGCAGACACCGGATCTCCAGAACAGCTGAATATCAGCCAGACTGAGAGTAGCCTGACCTGAAAGTGAACAAGCAGAATATGTGAGAGACGAGCATGTAAGTAATGGAGGCCAACACTAGAGAAGCAAGGATGTGATTATGTTTAAAGTGGAAGCTGAACACCCAGTACTAAGGCCAAATGTAAGAGCAGAGGAAGGCAAGTGGGAGATGGAATAAACAATCTCTAAGGATGCTGTGTCCAGATGTTGGTTGCGGGAGTCATTGGTTCTTATTTATAGCTATCACTGCTGGAGGAAATGACAGGACTGGCTTTTGCTGCTGGTATTTTCTCTTCTGAATCGGTCCCTTCTTTTTAAGGTCTAGAGGTATCCTTACCTGCAGAATAGGCAAGTCCTTTGCTCTGACAGTCTGTTGGGCCATTCTGAGAATTGCTAATGGCCAAGCTGTATTTTGAGCAGAGATTTATGATCACCTTTGCAGTCAATTAAAATTCTAGATATTGCGAAGGCAGAATTCAATTAAGGTTAATTGGAGCTTCTGAAAACTGCTTTTCCGAAGGGAAACAAAGGTGGGATTGTAGATCCTAGAGGGTTTCTATCACTTTTAAATAACTTTCAGTTCTGTTCTTTTCTGATGCTGCTCTAATCTTCCCTCAAGCCCCATGCTCCTGCTATTATCAAGCAATTCAAATGTTGATTTTTTTTCTGTCATAATTTATCATTTTGACTTATTTGTTCTTTTTATGTCTTCTTCTAAAGGCGAGGAAAATAATTAAAAAAAAAAGACAAACCCTGCAGAAGCCTGGAAATGTTTTTGTATCAGTCCCAGTGGCCTGACATGAAAGATATATAGCCACTTCGAAGAATTTGACAACACTTCAGTAACAATTATCCAGACAGGTACAATAACAACTCCCTTTTCTTTTGCTGTTGAGGAGGATGATAAGGCTTTAATGAATTGTCGATAAAGATTAAAAAGGAAAAAAATAAACAAAGACTAGAGAAAACAGGTGCAAAGGAAATGGCATTAAAATGCAACTCAGGTTTCCCATTCTACCCTAAATTTTATTTTCGTGGCATCAAGGACTATTGTGACAGTTCTTCGCACACTTGATTGAACTGGGAAAACACATGGGACTGTATCTTAGTCACAGAATGCAGAACATGTAGCTCTCAGCTCACAGAGCAATCTCGCAGAGGGATGAATAATCCTTTCAGCAGTTCATTTTGTCAGAATTTGCAACCTGTTGTTTACTGTGTGGAGACTAATAACTAAATGCCAACAAGGAATTAAAATAAGTGAGAGAAAAAGCGACATAGAAGAGCAACGGCTTGAGGGTCCTCTTCCTTCTCAGCCCTGTAGTGTGTGGTTGTCACCTGCAGACTGGAAGATTTTTTTATTTGGGTTTTACTTTCCATGGTTTCAGGAGTAGATTAACATTTCTCTCTGCACATGCCCTGTGTTTTTCTGTTTAAAGGAAACCAGAGCAACCCCTGACACAAGTATATTTTTAGCATTTCCCTCTCTTCAATGAAGATAAAGGGAAGAAAAGCCATGGGTGATTATTGTGTAGAAGTTAAAGGGAAAAGTTTCTTTGATAAGAGATGATTGTGTAATTATACAGTTGCCAAAGGAGAGGAACATGTAGGTGGAGGCACTCTCTCATGTGTGATTACTAATGAATTCTCTCTATTCCTTGTGGAAAAGAGCCACAACTGTAAAATTAAATAGTCAATGCCTCTGATGAAAGGGTTTGCAGCCACTGATATCCTTTATCAAAATACAGTGAGCTTTGAAGGAACAGCAAGAATAGCAAGCCTCAGCTTCAAGTAAAGCAACTGGAATGGAGAAATTTTACAGGAGCCTTTTTCTCTAGAAAATTTGTTTATAGTGATTTCTAGTAATAGAATCTTTTTGCCTGGGAAGATGAAGGGTAGGCTATTACCAGGAGGCACACAGCTGCTGAAGTTATGGCCAGCACAGTGCAACAGATGAACAGAAAATACTAGATTCAGTGTCACGTTTGTTTGCGTGAGCTAGCAAGGACTGACAGGTAGAGAGGCTTTAAAAGCATCCTTGCTTAGAAAGGTGAAAAGTACCTTATGACTACTTAGTGAAGCATGCGTCCTACTTGACAGTCCAGTCAGTGCTAGTGTGCATCCCTCTCTTCTTTCTGTTCCTTTATTTTTCTTCACTTCCTTCAGCTCTCCACATAAGCTAATACATTAACTTTTGAAAGAAAGCATTTCATGATGCTTCCTTTTTAAATTTTTTTTCAGTCTTGCAATTCACTCTGTATTCCTAGGATAAGATTTTACTCGTTAAAGCGTACCATACACAAGGAAAAGAAATATTTGTCTTTGGGATAACAGATGACAAAGTCAGCTTTGACCTGGTGTTTTGGGTTGTTGACATGTGGCAATTAGATGCTCTCTGCTGCAACTAAGGGAAAGAGGTACTTGTAAGCAGCAAGTTATTTCCTGGAAAACAGAAGAAGGAAAATAGTATGAAGGCAGTGGTATCAATCCCTGGGCAGCCCAGTGGCAGAAGATATTTTGAATTGTAGCCAGAATGAGGGTGGACTGGAACCTGTGTGGTTCAGTGGGCTTTCTCAGCCAGCCTCACTGACAATATTAGCACCAGCAGAACACTAATATGTAACATAACATAACAGCAGAGTTATGAAAACGGTTGTTTATAACATCCCTCGCACGTTCCTCGGCTGGAACCAGTGTGCAGGACTCTGAGATTCCCTGGAGGAGAAAAGTGGTGAGTAGCTGAATATTTTTATTTGCTAAAAAAATAGCTGAGGAAGACCTCTTAATACAGTACTTCAGCCATAAAATCAGAAATTATTCTCTCTGCTCTTATCTTCTCAGGAAATAAATTCAGCAAAGCTTTTCCTAGACCATTTTAAAGTAGTATTGTTAAATACATTAAAGGCCTCTTATTTTGAATTTACATACACCAGGAGACATGTTATGACTTTATAACTAAATGGAAGACCTAGTAAAAAATGCACTTTTTTTTGCTTAAATTGAACACTGCTATTGCTGCCTAGGTAGAATATCCTAAAGAAAGGATCTACCACCTGAAAATTCTCCATTGCTGTCCATTTGGATGTTGTGAAGAGGATTTAAGAGGATCTAGGTGATCCCAGCATCCCTAGAAAAATAGCGATGGCAAGGTTATCTGGCTCAAGGCTATCTATAGCAATCTCCTCAAACATTAAAAGAGTGCAAAACGCTGCACAACCACCCTCACAGCTGATGTTGTGAAATGAGAGGGAAAGGAACGTTGAAATAACACTTGAATAAACAAGTGGAGTAGATGTATGATGAAGTGGACATATTTCCCTATAGGTACAATATAGGGGATACACAGAGCTGAAGGAAAATGCTAAGCTGCAGTCTTTGTATGTTATACTGCAGTCTTTGAAAAGGAAAGAGCACAGGCTGGAACCTGAGATTAGCTACTGCAGGAATGGGGATGAGGAGTCTTAAACTCTTCTTCCTTCTTCGCCTTTTGTTTTTTCAGACTGGAAATGCTTTTTCATGGGGGCTTGTACCAGACAGGCTCAGCAACGCTTCTGTCATTACAGCGCATTTGTCTTGGATCACTCAGGATGTATTTGTGTGTAGCTCAAATTCCTGCTAGGTACCGAAAATGCAGAGAGATTATTTTATTATCCCTTTACTGCATGGCATATTAAAGGTTTCAAGAAAATCCAACCAATTGATCACAGAGCGTGCTGTCCTTGAAAGGTATGCTAGTCTTTCCAGTACATTTATCAACGAGGCAACTCAAGGCAATTCGATCTTGGCATCAGATTTCACATCCACGGGTTCATAGCCAGTGTTTATATCCACACTTATTTATGTTTATCTCAGCTCCTCTGTTGAGAATTCAGGATATGTGTGTGTGCATGCTTGCGTGTCCGTGTGTATGTGTTTACATCGCAGAATGACTGAATCATTGTAGGTGGTTGAAGTAACACACTTCGTGTTTGTTAGGCTGACTTGCTCCCTCCAAAAAACAGGGCAACTCTTCCTTGAAAACGGAGACTGTAACATCAACACTGACAGATTTGTTTGGCTTTTTTATATTCCGTGGCATATCATAAAGGTTTTGTAGTCTTCCTCACCCTAAGCCTTTATTTTTGTTTCCTTGCTCTGATTGTTTCTTTAAAGAAGATGAAATATATTTTTTTTTCTGTACCTGCCTCTGGCCATCAGTAAGGAAAGCACCCAGAAGAACTTGGGCAAACATGAATGTTTAAGTTCGAACTTTAAACAAATTAACTTTTATCTGTGCAATTTAACCGCAGGCTTCCTTTTCTAATAATTTTGCCTGAAGAATATAGGTATTTGGGGGCTTTATTGGTAGTCATCTCTATAATATCACAAGATACCCTAGCAAGAGCTGCTGCACCTTTGCTCTGATAGGTCTTAAGAATTTATCTGGTTATTGAACACAAATTGCATTGAAAACATATAAATCGGTAGANCTGTTACTGAGTTTTGGGGAGAGCCAAGCAGGAATGAAGGGAATGTTGCTAGCTAGAGCTTGATTTCACATCCCTAGGTGGATGATCTACTGAGCTAACGTAGGATGGGCAGCATCCCTCATTGCAGCCTGTTTCTTATCCCACTCTGTGCCTTGTTGGAGATGGTCCTGACTTGTGTTCCTTCATAATTCGGTCCATTTTCACAGCCATTTATTTTTTTCCTCCATCATTTGCTAGATGTTTAGCCAGAGCTAGCCCCTTGCCCCATCCTGGAGTGAGTCCAGAGAGGAGCAACGAAGCTGGTGAAGGAACTGGAGAACAGGTCTTAGGAGGAGCAGCTGAGGGAGCTGGGGTTGTTCAACCTGGAGGAGGCTGAGGGGAGACCTCATTGCTCTCTACAACTACCTGAGGGGAGGTTGTAGAGAGGAGGGAGCTGGCCTCTTCTCCCAGGGGACAGGGGACGGGACAAGAGGGAATGTCCTTAAGCTCTGCCAGGGGAGGTTCAGGCTTGACNAGGGAGTGCTGCTCCATGCCAGCACGGTCCAGTGCTGCCTGGTGCTCAGGTGGGCAGTCGGTGCCTCCTGTGAATTTAGCAAGCGGCACAGCTACCTGCTGCTTCTGGGGGTTTATTCTCAGGACAAAGCCCTTTCAGGTGTAAATCTATGGTTTCTGCTTTTTTTTTTTTTATTTTTGAACCTTTGCAAAGCCGGGGATGAATACCTAGAGCGTACTAAAGAGCAAGTATGAAGGTAGTTAATCACCTTGCAGCAGCTGTGGTTTGAGTGGTGTCCCCGGCTCTGCTTCTGAAGGACACTGGGGCAGGGTGTGAGAAAGGTGCTGTGAATGTCTGATGAGGCTGTGGCACTTGGTAGAGCCCTGCTCAGAGCCAGAGCTGTGCTGGCTTTCCCGAAAAATGCCATTAGATGGCAGCAACGGCTTTTGCAAAGAGCATCGCTGGAGGATTTCTTTAACTCGAATTGTTTGTCGCTTTGGGATCATTGTAGGAGACCTTGATCATAAATCCCGCATGCAGTAAGGGATTCATAATGCATCCTACAGAGAACATGCTGTATTGTTCCCCGAGATATAAAGTTTCATTTTCAGTAGAGGAGGCCTTTTTCTTTCCCCTTTCCTATTTCTTTTCACATCTAGCAGATTCCCACTGTTTAATTTTCTTTGAAAGAAACGGGTGAGCTAAGCCTTTAATGTGCACTGACCAAGACATTTATGTGATGGTTGCAGGGAAATGCGGAGTTGATAGTACGATGGAGTGAAGGTGGATAAGCCACAGTTTTGGCAGACTGGATATAGGGAGTTATTCCTTGCCTAAAAATGAGCGTTGCCCTTGTCAAAACTGTATTCATGCTGATCCACTGAGACAGAGTAGCCAGATACAGAAAAGCTTTTTGCAGGGATCCGCTTCGTTACGGGGAAATAGTTAAGGAGAAAATTGAAACTTGGTTTTTGCCTTGTTTTGTCATCATCGCTAGCTACCGGGTAGGAGTTTGGATGTAAAAAAAAATGGGTGGGAAGAGAAACAGAAATTCTCTTCTGCCACATGGATGCATTATATGCTCCCTTGATAATAATGTGATACGGAAAGAATTACTGATGCTCATGAAGGTGAAGAAAAGTAGACTTATACCTGCCACATGCCCACACTTCAACCTGTTCTTATCACTGGTATTACTTTTAGCACATTCTTCTCAGCAACAGTAATGAAAAATAGGTGAAAATCCATTAGCAAGATTTCATCCTTTCATCTTTCAGGGGAATGGTGCTAAAGACAACATGATTTGTTTGAAAACAGCCTTTCTAAAAGCGTACGTTATAATTTGGGATTTGGGGGCTGCATCGCAGCAGGCAGTTTTGGGTTCTTTAAGCTGGTTCTGTGTGATGCTGTTGATTAAGTTGATGAGGGAATATATGCAGAGGCAGCCACAGTTTGAATCATACTAATGGACCACTGGGATGACAGAAAGCTAGTAAAGCCTTGGCTTGCACAGCCACCCAGGGGCATTCCTTATTATCTGCATGTGGTCCCTTAGATCTGAAATACAAAGATAAGGATCTCACTAGAAGAGGCTGTTTTGTGATGTTCCTCTCACCTCCTGCTTTTAATCAGCCCAGAAATGCCAAGTGGTTGGTTTCCTGAGGACGGCTATGCTCTAGTCCAACACAAGCCAGCAATGCTTTTCTTGTAGAGTTTGGATAAGGAGGGAACATGATGGCTTATTGTAAAAGACGCATTTGGGATGCAGGAGTGTTGTTCTTCCCTACACTGGGAGCTTGGGACACACTCAGGGACTTACTGGCCTGCTGTCTTCTAGCACTGAGTGATAGCTGAGTGTCTGCAGAAGGATCTGGGAGTGATTATCGCTCCTCTTGTGCCTCTTCAGGTTCTGTCCGAGATGAGCTTCTGAGAAGCTTCTTAGTTTTCTCTCTGACCTTTGTGGTCATGGTCAGGTCCAACACAACTGTTTGACCATGGGCCAGGGCCAAGATTATCTTCCTGATTGCACTGACTTGGCAAAAGATTTGCCTTTAACTGGAGTAAGGCCATTCCCTTTCTCACTGGAAATCAGATGGCGACTGAACAGTATTAAGATTTTACCCCATCCGGTTTTGTCAGTTGCATTGTCAGGTATAATAAAAAAACCTTGCTACCTAGAAGGTCCTTTTTCTGTGAAGGGCTTTATCTCCTCAATTGTCTCAGAAACCACTCTGAATTAATGCAAACATCTTGATTTTTAACTAGGTTGAAAGTATATCTGCATTGCCAGGATTTTGGAGTGTTTTGAAGGGTGGAATGTATTGGTAGGAATATTGAGGCTGGATTAGTTCTAATTTTATTTCTTTTTCTCCACTTTATGGGAGTACTTGATTTTTCCCTACCTTACACTTGTATGTGTATTCTGAGTTTCTTCAGGTTTCTGTAACCCTTGGTGGTTTCTTTTCTGTGAAAGGGTTGTGTGGATGGGTGAGTGATGTGTGGACCAGTCAATCTTTTTTTTTGCTTTTTTCTCCCAGGAACTTACCAGAGCTTGCTCAAAATGCAGGTATTTTTAGAATTATACAATCATAAAGTAGTTTGGATTGGAAGGGACCTTAAAGACTACCCTTTTCCACCCCCCTGCCATGGGCAGGGACACCTCCCACGGGATCTGGCTGCTCAAGGCTCCATCCAGCCTGGCCTTGAAATCCTCCAGGGATGGGGCAGCCACAGCTTCCCTGGGCAACCTGTGCCAGTGCTTCACCGCCATCAGCGTGAAGAAATTTCTCCTTATGTCTAGTCTAAATCTGCCTCTCTCCAGTTTATAGCCATTAGGATTAAGTATTACTGGGAAAAGGTTCAAAGGAAATTTATGTATGAGCAATTCTTATTTTATTGATAAATCTTTCCTGAATGTCTTCTCAAGATCCAATGTCATTTTAAAAGTTGACTTTGGTCAATGGTAATCCCTGGGGAAGGAATTACTTCATGGCCCAGAGAGGCTGTAGTTATCTGGCTTTGAAATTCTGTGTGTATCTGAATTATCACAGCACATGTCCAAAACCTAGGGCTGAGTCCTATCCTCAGTTGCTCCCAAATAACACTGTACCTTGAAGATACGGATATAACTTAATTTGCCTTTAGACTGGTAATCTTGGAAGCCTTAGCCTTGGCTTCATAGTGTTATATTCACAGACAGAAATGGAGAGAAATTAAAATTTGTATCTGCTTTTCTTTTTCCTTCTCCCATCATGCCAGCATTTCTGTGATGCTGCTGCAGGGACAAGGTGTCTCTCAAGGCCACACTTTTTGTTACATTGATCCAACAGCAGATTCCCCTTGCAAACTTCACTGCAGGAATTTTTTGTAGGTTTCCTTGGTCATCCTGGCTCAGTCCTTAGTCTGGACCAGAGCAGCAGCTCCCTCCTGAGAGGCAGCAAGCCAAGTATTTGTGTGGATGGGTAGGAGCAGAGCTGGTAGCTGGGATGCATGGAGATGGTGGTGCTGCTGGAGCTGGTCTCACAGTGTAACCTGGGCACAGGGCTCCCAGCTACCCAGGAGCTCAGAGCTGGCTCAGCCCTTTCTGCAGCTTCACATAAGAACATAAGCCTGAAGTAATGTGTCAACCTCAGAGAGTCCTTCAGATTTCACCTTCTATTCCTAGCATGTCTTTTACCCCTTTCTATAATTGGAGATACAGTACTCTGTGGATAACACCTACCCACTCTGCTTGGAAGCTGATAGGTATTGTATAACATTACTTTCCTGCTACCTGACTTCGTGATTGACAGAAGCTTTCACAAGATTTTTTTCTTTTTTTTTGAGCTTGAAATGCAATTTGTCCCCAAACCATTTGTGATGTTCTGGAAAATAGTTTCCCTTCTTTTTTTAGACACTTAGAAAATCTTTCGATGTGCTGGAATTGAGAGAGAAGTAAGGAGTATGGGAATGCTCCTTTGCAGAAGCTCGTAGTCAGGTTCTTGACCTTGTAGCAGAAGATGGTTGGGAAGGGATTCATCATGAAAAATTCAATTGGTAATGTTTCAGGGTGCTTGTCACGCAAGCAAAAATGAGATGGACAGAGCTTCTGTGAATACCTGGTGCTCCCTGAGGTATGTGTCATAGAGCCTTATTGATTGCCCAAGATTTGCAACATTCCTGAATGCTGGTGTCTTTCTTGATCCCCATTTCACTGATTTCATGCTTACATATGCAATTCCAATGTTTTTATTCAGTAAACTGTACACATGGAGAACACAAAGTACTTCACAGCCTTTTGACTGCCAAGGAAAAAACTTCACGGTTCCATTTGACTCTGATATGTTTAGTTTTCACAATACTTTATATCTTGGTGTTGTCCTTTTTTTTTGTATCCAGGGAGACTGAGAAATATAGAAAATATGAATTTCATGGGATGGCAAGTTTTACCACAAACGTACGGGCGTCCTAATTTTTGTTAGAAGTCAAATATCTGAGATAGATTAGAAGTGTATTTTGCAATTGGAAATTTAATTGGATTTGTGCTCAGAGGAGGAATCCAAGTGAATGAAAGGGATCTCAGAATGTTCTTTTTCAAGCTCAAAAAATAATTGTTTTGATGAAATGCAAATCCTTGAATATTAGCTTTTTTTTTTTTGCTTGGTGGGTATTTGCCGCATCCCTGCTCAGAACTGAGGCAAATCCTATCAACCCTTTCAGTCCTTTCAGCATTTACAGTTACCTTTAAACCCACTTAGGGATCTCAACCTAGTTAGTGCTTAGTGAAATTTAATGAATTTGAGCGTATTTACTAAATGTGTTTGTGGCTGCTGAGGGATGGCAGTGTTACCATCAGTAAATGTATTTCTATCTACCTATGCTTGTGCATGGATGGATTTTCTCAGTGATGCTAGATGCAACTGACCTGTGACAATGGGGCTGGATGAAGTCCTTATTGCATCTGCACTGCTAAATGTATCATTTACTTCCCACTTTTGATGGTTGTTTCATCTCTGGTTATGAAAAACAGAAGGACAATAGTGAAATTACCTTAAAATGAGGCTTGTGAGGTATTGTTCCTGCTCATCCCTGGGAATCTGAGTCCTGCAAATTCACACTGAGGCTGCTTGGACCGTAATTTGAGGGCAGCATCAGCAGAAGAAATCCCTGCTTCAGCTTTGCCCTTTCTGTTGTGTGGCAGAGCTGCTTTTGCTGCTACGCAGTGAACTAGATTTAGGAAGCTGAAAAACAGTTTTTCTCCCCTCCCTTGCTTTTTCAGCTGAACCTGTACCCAGGAGTTGCACCAAATTAAGGGCCACAATTGAGTGTGTCATTTAGAGAGGAAGGACAAGAGGGACTGGAAGATTTCAGCCGGTTTAAAGACTGCAGCTTCTGGGTGTCTAAGGCCAGACAGATGTAGGCTACTTCTCTGGTTCCTACCCGCTAGAGGCTCTCCCTTTCAGGCTGTCCAATTTTCTGTCCTCTGTTCTGCGAAGTTTGCAGGCATTTGCTTGACATCTCCGTAATCCCAATGATGACAACTCCCTGAACTGTGCAGAATCAAGCCTTGCACCTCTGGGTACAGGCTCGTAGTGTTTCCTCAGGCAAAGGTAAAGCATACAGCTGCGGCACAGAGATATGCACAAGAAACAACATAATTATTTACACTGTAAATGCTTGATTCCCTTTGTGTTATTTCCAATATTCCCAACAAACTTTGCTGGTTGCCCTTGTAATACAGGAAATAACATGGCAGTTAGAACAAACTCCTTCCATGAATGGCTCATAGTTTTCACTGAAGTATTTCTTTTTCTTGCCTTCATCTAAAACCAAGCAAGCAATGTTTCCGTGACACAATAAGAGAGCTAGCATGACAGAATTTGTCTCCAGAGACCGCAGTGCATTCTCAACTATCAACCTGAGGCATTTCATGCTCTGTGAAAGCTGTTTTTGCAATTCATCTCCTGTCCATTCCTTGGCTTTTATGTTATCGTAGGGCCTGACAAACAGTGATGTGGGAGGTGGATTAGCTCATGAACAGGCTCATGATTGAGCCTTGGAGTGGAAATTATACACCTAATCAGACATGCATCTATAGCTGCTCTGTATCAGGTCTCTGCCCCTTCTCCCCCGCCCTGGATAAAATATTTAGTCTTCATGAATTCACACAGTGAGGTAAACCTCCTGACTTGCACATTTGTAACACAGACCTGTAACAAACCCTGTGTTTTTTCCCCCTAAAGGTTTGCATTGGCTAGGATGGAAACCCCCTCACAGCTGAAGCAATCTATATTTTAAACATTTTCCCTTCATGTGCCTCCCAGTTAAAATGTCGTCTGAAGTACAGCTGGAAAATCTCTTATACAAAGAATAATTCCTTTTCCTTTCGACTTTCTGGCTATTTCTGTATGTTTTACCTCAGATCCACCTGTCCTCAGGCCCAGACAATGCTCCAGTAATTTATAGATGCCCTTTGCTGGTATTAACCGCACTGGAGTCTGCAGAGGTTCTCCTGCCTTCAGAAATGTTTGATGGTATCCTCATACATGGGCGGCACTGTGATTCCTGCCTGCAGAGGTAAAGGGCTGGGAACAGTGGTGGGAGTACATAGAAAGGGTGATTAAGAGCAGGCTGGGATGGGAAGAAGGGATTGACAAGCCTGCAACCTTAGAGTTCTTCATTTTACACTTGATTTCTTCTCTTAATGTCTATGTCATGTCTTATTTTTGCCATAGCTGTTTCACGCACGTGAAAACAGCAGCATAAATAAAATGGCCAGGAAACTTCTCTCTTCTAGGGCTGAACAGGAGCCCCAAGACCTGTCTCCTGTCCATCCCTCAAAATCTGTGACCCCAGAAGTGGAAGAGAACGACAGCTGAAAGTCAGAGTTAACATCACATGGTTGTATGGCCCTATTTCTTCAGGGCTGTTTGCCACACTGCTATAATCACTCCAGGACCAGCAGGTCACATAAGACTTGCAGGCTGTGTTCCTATTTAATTACTAAAGGACTGACAGGGCCATGCAGGCTTTGCCTGGGGCTCAGCTTCTGTCTGACCCCATAGTTTTCCTTGTGTGCCTGTGATCACAGCTGTACTACCCAGCAAAACCTCACATCAGGTGAGTACATGTTGATGACAGGCTGGCTGCAGACTAGCCAGAAAGCTATTTTTCATGCAGAAAGGTCAGGATGTGATCTAAGGAGAAGAAGGAGGTGTGATGGGACTCATGAATTTTCCTTCTCCCAGGAGCACATAAAACTACGGTTGATCTTAGCAGGCACTACAGGGAATGAAGTAATCAAAAGTGTGACTGCAAGGTAGTGTAGACAGACTCTGGGCTGTCTGTACACTGAATACTAGCTGGGTGCTGCTAGCTATGCAGCCATGGCAGTGTAGAGCTTAGTCTGCACGGCTGAAGTGTTTATCCAGCTTGTCAGGAGTGTTTTTGCAGCTGCACAAAGCTTGGTTGTGTGGCAGCACTGAAGGAGGGTATTCAGCTTGGCAGGTATGTCCTCTCGGTGCTCTTTCATCCCCAGGCACCGCTGTGGAACACCCACCGTGGGTAAGGTGTGGGATGTAATGCACTGTTGACATTACTGGTGTGTCTTACAGGCTGAGAGAGTTTGGGTTGTTCAGCCTAAGGGCAAGAAGGCTCCAGAGAGACTTTATAGCAGCCTCCTAGTACTTAAAGGGGGCTGCAGGAAAGCTGAGTAGGGTTTCTTTCTCAGGGAGTGCAGTGACAGGACAAAGAGTAATGGTTTTAAGCTGAAAGAAGGGAGATTTAGATCAGATATCAGGAAGAATTTTTTTTCCTCTTAGAGTGGTGAGGCACTGGCACACATTGCCTAGAGAAGTCATGGATGCTCCATCCCCGGAGGTGTTCAAGGCCAGGTTGGATGAGACTATGAGCACCCTGACCTAGAAGGAGGTGTCCCTGCCCATTTCAGGGGGGTTGGAATTAGATAATTCTGAAGGTCCCTTCTCAACCATTGTATGATTTTATGATCTTTGGCATCTCCAAAATGAAATTTAAAATTCAAGCATTTTTATTGCTGCCTCATCAGTGAATTACCTAGTAGATAGCTAACTCAGAGGCTGGGCAGAGACTGACATTTGGGACCACCTCTACCAGCTCTCAGAAGAGTTTTGCTGCGTGCTAGCAGAGCAGTAACTTGGGAGTCTAAGCTGTGAGGAGGGTCCACTTTCAGTACAATAGGAAGATAATCAATCATGCTACAAGCTTTTGTCTTGGCAAAGGTATTTATCTATCAGCCAGCTGGTTAGCTGCCTCAAGGCCACCTGCCTGACTGAAAAATAGAGAATCAGTTTCTTTCCCTTGCAAAGGGAAGTAGGGAATATTGACTTGTGTGATAATTTTAGGTGGATGATTAAATTTGGCCTCTTAGGCCCCAGCTGAAAATTCAATTCAGATGACTGGTTTTCTTTTCATACACTGCAGAGCAATCTTGTGCTCTGCCACCACTAATGTTCCTGATGTTGATTGTCCTTTCACTTTAACAAAGCGCACAAATGCCCAGCCTGGTCTCTGTTTCCTGTGGCTTTGGGCTATCAAAACATAATGAGAAGACACTGCTTTTGGCTTAACTTAAGGATATGGAATCTGTCCTGAGACAGACTGACTCTCTGCTCCCATAAAAGTCACGTATTGACATTGTAATGGGCGCAATGAATTGTCAAATTGGAAGGATCATAACTTTTCTACTGACTTAGCTTGTTTTTTAGTATTCCAGTTTAAACTTCCCAGGTCTTGGACATGTATTTCCTGGGGAAAAAAACCAAACCAAAACAGGAATGAACAACCTGTTGTTATGGTTGCACTTGATGATCCGGTGGGTCTCTTCCAACCTGGTGATTCTATGAGTCTATGAACCTACATGAATGGTAGGACTGTAGTATAAACCCCTCTGTAAACAGGTGTGAGTGAGGTATGAAAGACAGGGATGAGGAAGGGGAAAAAGGAGAATATTCTATTTTGTGGTGTGATCCCATGGATATACACGTGCTGAGGAGTCTGAATATGAAAGTGAGAGCAACACTCCTGAAATACAGTGAAACTGAACGCTGATGCAGGCAGCTGATTGCCTTAAAGCTAGTTTTGCCATGTGACATGTGCTTTCCTTACTGCTTGATGCTACTGCATAGACTAATGATATGTTTGATACCCAGAGGAAAATTAAATAGCAACTTTAATGGGCAGTGCTATTACACATATTATTTACAGTGACTCTGTTTTCAGTAGGATCACAAGACTGCTGCCTTAACTAATGTTACATAAATCGTTAGTGAAGAGTGGATAGTTTAGCTGCCCTGTATCTTGTCTTTTTAAGTCTGTTCTTTCAAAAAAACATAGGGATTCACTTAAGAAGGCTCCACTGTTGCAAGCACAACTTATTTCCCTTGGCTAATGAATGCAGGTGCTCAAAAAGTGCTTTCAGGTGACAGATTCAAAGCAGAGTGCTCACATTGTAAAGGGATTCTGAACAGTAGCAAAAGCTTCTGAAGAAAAGAGTACATAAAGGGCAGTTTGGAGCGCGTTACCCAAAAAGTAGCATTAGGAAGTGAGCTTCTGATAGCTGAAGATACACTGCTGGATGGTTTTAATGGAGCTAGAATACAGCTGAGTTTGGGTTTAACAGATAAAGTGGATATAGATAATAGGATTAGGAAATAAGAGAAAGATAAATTCGTTCGCTGTAGAGCAAAGGCCTTTGCCCTTAGCAGTACTTTCTTATTCTGAAAGCAAGAAGTGGATGACATTTCAAATATTGTCTCAAAAGAAGGGAAGGTCTGCACAATATCTTTAAGCTGAGCAAGGGTAGGGAGAAGGCAATCTGCATTGCCTTGCAAAAGTCATGTTTATTGCTTTTAAATAGGCGCATTTGAAAGGTATATTTATGCAGCAAGCAAATGCGTGATTACAGTACAGGTAAGTAAAATGCAGATTTAATTCTGCCAGCTATAACCTCTCAAATGGTATTGTGCAGAGCAGGCTTTAGTATGCAGTGTGCAAGTGAAGGATAAACCCTACAGCAACCTTGTACTCATGCTCCAGTTGCTAGGTGGTACCACTGCATCTTCGTTAGCGTTCTTATCTAATGACAGCCAATACCTGTAGCGATCACTTTGCTTGTATCAAACCAGTATTTTGCACAGCCATAACCTATACAAGGAATGGGAAGATATAGACTGCATTGCCATATCTCTAATGAAAGATGAAAACATTTAATTTCCCTCTTCCAGCCTTTGAACTTAGCTGAAAATAAATCTATGTTGGAAAGAAAAAAATGCACATGTGAATAAAATTAATTGTAGGTTATAGCAGACAGGACAGATTATTATAACACATAGTACTAGATGCTTTTTATGTTACTGGTGGTTCTGGAAAGTTGCATTTAGTATTTTGCCTGCCTGATGCTTCATACAATACATCACAATCGCCTGACATACAATATAAGACTTTAGTCATTAGGAGTGAAAACTAACGGATAACAACATACAGGAGGAGACAGCTGAGTTGTTACCAATTTGTGTAGACGACTTTTGCAGCTCCAATAAATATTGTGATAGGAGTATTTATGACTACTTGTAACAGAATGTGAGCTTCCTGTAAATGTAAGAGCAGTTTGTAAGATTTGTAGGTGGTCAGCGAGCCGTCTTCTCTGCTGGAGAGCAATCATCAGGGCAAGGCCATGATTATTATGTTTTTGTAGTGCACAAGCACCTCATGGAAATGAGCAGAAATCTGGTCACAAAGCCTGGCAGATCAGTCTTATTTTCCAGGGAAATAACTAAGGACTATTACAAATCAAATAATAAAACAGAAACAGCCAGAGCAGTACAGCAATATGGCTTTACAGTGGAGCTGAAAACACAAGTGTAGCCTGTG
This sequence comes from Piaya cayana, assembly GCA_013389865.1. Lineage (NCBI taxonomy): Eukaryota > Metazoa > Chordata > Aves > Cuculiformes > Coccyzidae > Piaya > Piaya cayana. The sequence continues at coordinate 39,594 of WAAB01013154.1, forward strand.
CAGTACTGTCACACAGACTTTAACCGCTTCCTGTCTAATTCCAATCTACATTATCAACCATTAGGATGATGGCTGTATGTGGGGTTATCTTTATGAGTTTAGTAACACCTTTCCTACAGCCTCGGTCTGCATCTCAGCTTTGGTGCTGCTACTGTGCTTTTTCCCCCTGTCAGTGTCGGGAGCTGATGAACAGCCCTGTGCCACTGGCTGACACTGGAGAATGACGGCAGCTCCTCACGTTCATTCAGAAAGGTACCGTGTATTTTGGTAATCAACTTTCAGGGGATTACCTGAATTATATGTAGGATTTTCAGCTCCACTTGGAAGATCTAGCTATCCTAATGAAAATGATAAGATCATAGGAATGGGCATGATGCTTTTGATTTGGGAGGTTACTTGCTTAGTTGAATGTAAGCAGAGAGGCTGTGACAGGAGAGCCTGCTGCTCTAAGCTCAAGACACAAGAATGTATTTGCAATTGCTAAAATTGTCAGGTTATGATTTCTACCTGTAGATTTTTTTTTTCTGTCAGGTTATGATTACTACCTGTAGATTTTATCATTTCTTTCTTAACTTTTGCCAGTTTTTGTATAAGGGCTGGGTGATTTAGTCTTCTTTTCCCCCCTCCTTCTCTTTTTTAGATGCATAGTTAAACAATAAACACTTTCATCTTTTACTTACAGTGAATGTTTCTCCTCAACTCAGATAGTAACCAAGCCTGGCACTGGGGCTTACCAGGACTGCAAGAGAAAGTGAAGTCAAAGAATGTTGAACCTTTTCATAAGGGCTTGTCACAAACCAGTAACCGTGGGCACAGGCAGTTCCTGTAGGTGCACGCTCTCCGGCAGCAGGCGTGGGAGAAGGCAGGGCAGAGGCCTTTCTGCCATGGCTGAGACAGTAGCACATAGGGTACAGCTGTGGAGATGGGTGACAACCATTGCTGAAGACACAACAGAGCTTAGAAACTGAAAATGAGGGAAACCAGCATCTATTAGGGATAATTAGTATTTCCCGATTGAAGTTTTTCTAAAAGAAACTCAAGCAGATGAATGAGCGAAGAACCCACAAGCTAAGAAAAATATACTCATGCAAACTCACTTCACATATGTCATTAACCACTAGAAAGAAAACCTACTTAATTTCCTCTCAGCAAAAGAGCATATGTCTGGGGCTTAGTGAACAGAAGCCCCAGTTCCTGTAATAGGATTGGACAGTAACAAATTTGGATTAATAGGGCATCCTTTCTTTCTGAGATAGTTTTTAAAGCAAATGGTTTTGCTTAGTATTTTAGGTAAGAAAGTAATATTTTGGGATTTGTAACCAGCAGCCAGTTATATTTTATTTTCACAGCAATATGTGTTTGGAGCACAGCAGAAGTGTTTTCACTCTGCAGCCTGGTAGGTGTTGCTGGGGTGAGAGTGATGGATGCTGCAGTGCCCAAGTCTGAGGAAGACTGTGCAATTCCAATCTCAGGATTGTCATGATGAGACAGGATTAATTCCCAGCCCTCTTCTCATTACAGTTCGTGGCACTGGAATGTATTTTTTTCATACCACAAAGCGCTCTTGTTGCAGTCTTCATTGCAGGCTCCAGAACAAGCAAGGAGAGCAAAAGGAAGACAAAATAGTGACAAATACTCCAAAAAGTCAGCCAGTGCTTACAAACGATGTATTCATGTGAGGGTAAAAAAGGACCTGCTTCCATGTAGGGAGTTAATGTAGAGCAAGCAAGTGACACATGAACCTAATTAGTATGGTAAGAGACACCTAAGGTGGGAGATTGCTAATGTAAAGACCCTGACCAGGTTGGCTGCTGGGGGCATCTTCTGGGAACATCAGGTACTTCAGCTTATCCAAGGGAAATGCAAAATAATGCCATTGGTTTAACAAAGAGCAGAATGAAGACCAGGATCTTGGTGTGCCAAAAAAGAACATTTGGGTACAGGACAGAAATGCATATTCTTGGTCCTCTGAGTATTTTCAGCATGTCTCCTGTCTCAGCCCAGTTCAGTCACCGGGGGTAGAAGCAATGATGAAAGTTTAATTTTATCCAGACAGGGACTCGGGTGAAACTCTGAGGACAGAAGAGGAGGGAGATGAGATCCATGTGGATAGAAAGTGAAGGAAAATCTTTGCCTGGCATCTTTGGAAGTAACAGTGCTCTGATGGAAACTTCACTGATTTACTTAGATACCATGTTCAGGAAGCAGCTTGTGCCAGCCCTAGGTACAGACTGAGACAGTGAAACAAGGTAAAACAGCTTAATCTAGGTGAAGGATAATGCTTTTTCTTTTTCTATTTATGCTGACCTGCAGCTGAGTAATTGCCCATCAATATGTAGTTTGATTGGCTTGGCATTTTGAACCCTCTTTGTATGCTTTTTTGCTTCAAGAAATACTGAAGGCTAGATAAAATTGGAATCGCAGCCTGGTAATGAGATCATTATATATAAATACTGAATTGCTCGCAGGGGGTGTAATGATTCCTCAGCCCAGATATGCCACATGTAACTGTTAACTACTAAACCCAACCTGCCTTAGAGGTATATTTTCAGTGGTAACACACATAAGGCCCTTCAGCCTAAAGTTCAAGTCACAGAATATGAATGACTGGGAATATGTTATTTACCACTTGTGTTATGAGCTAAAATGAGCTGGAGCTTGTTATTTACTTTTCATGTGGAGTTTTAAAGAATTCTAATTGACTGAAAAGGCAAAGAAGCAAGAGAGGGAGATGTTAAAGGACGAAAACCATATCAACTCACTGTGTGAAGTCAGCTTCCTTTCAACAGCCGTTCCCTTTGCGCAAGTGTGCTCAGGGAATTAAGAGTGTGTTCTGAGATAGATCTGTGAAAGGTGCTGTGAAGCCTGAGTTACTCCTGCCTGTGAGCAGCAGAAATGCTTGGCGCTGGGTGCTCAGTGTGTGCCGCGGGGCTGTGGGTTGGGGTAGAACCTGCCCTTTCTGTTTTGGGGTTTGCCTGTGGAGCCAGGCTGCTGTGCTAGGCTGGGAAGTGGGTTTGATGCCCTCACCTGCTACAGGTTTCTGACGTGATTTTGTGTTTAGCTTACAAATGGGGAGCTTGAGGTAAAGAGAGAGAAAGACCAAGCCTCTGTGCATCCCTCCTCGAGTTCTCACCTCTGAGATAAAAAACATCAAATCTGCCTCACAGAGCATGAGGGCAAGTGCATTAAAGATTATGAGGTGTTGAGGTATAAGGATGAGGAGGAATGAGTAAATACTGATGACAGATTCATTGCTTCTTATGTCTATACAAAGAGAGGGCTGATAAAAGTAACAGGCATCTCTGGACTTGTTACCCTGGCTTATATGTTCGATCTCCATTGAAATTACCTGAGTTACAGCTGCTGCATAAGTAACAGATAGTTGTGGTGTTGTTCATAATAATGAGAGAGAACATGCCCTGTCAAAAAACCCCCTGTCAGCTGCATAAAGAAAAGGTGCAGGAGAGGCATTTTCTGTTGAGCTGCTTGCTTTCATGACCTTATGTAGGTCTGTACATTGAAGCTGCAATCCAAATACGCCTTTGAGCTTCAGAGTTTCTAGTTATTATTTTCCTGCACCAGAAGACAAATTTGGGATGTAGTGTTTGCTCTCTGCTGCACTAGCTCTGTAGGATGTCCTGTGTGTATTTTCCCTGACGTCTAGGATTATTTTTTTTGTCTCCCGATTTGATGAAACAAACTGTCTTTATATGTGTTAGAACAAAACCAGTCCTGGAGAAAATGGATGAGGCATGCATCTAAGTTGCTTGACTTATACAAGCCTTGTCATACCAGTAAAATAGACAGCTGCCTAGAATAACAAGCTAGCAGAGGTACTTGGATGACTGAAGGCGAGGAAGGGGAAGACATCTGTCTGACTGTGTTGAGCTGCCAAACTCCTACACCCAGCCCTAGGGACTAAGATCCTGCTGTCACTGTCAATATAAAACTCTTTAGCCTGGCATTTAATGTGCCTTAACCTGGAAAGCTATATTTAAGCTAATAATCCACATTTTTTTGTATGGGTGAAATAAGTGGATTTTAGGATCACTTGCAGCTGCCTGGCATTATGGGTGCGGAATGAATTTGTGTCAGCAAACTCAAAGCGTTCATAGGACTCTACTTCTCCAAAGGAGCTGCTGCCAGCCCACAGAAAGAAATTTTAAAAAAAAATTGTAGTGGCCTGTTCCAGGTGGTGTGTCTTGTTACAGTGGTGACACAGGTACAACCAGTCTGAGCTGCATGAAGGCAGGGACTGAAGAACATTAAGGGATTCTTTGTAACTTCAGAGAAATCAAAAAGGACGTGGCCTTTTCTTAACAGAATCTTGAAGGGTTTTCTTCTCTTTTAATTTCTTTTTAATTCCTTTTTATGCTATCTCAGGCCTTCTCAATGGACCCACTTCAAAGTCTGAAAAATGAACTTGACCCCTTCTGGCAAAGGCTGGGCTGGGCCAATAACAAAGCTGCTGCTTCTCTGCTTCAGACTGCGTGCCCAAAGCTCTGTTAAAATATAAACCCACATCAGTGGGTTAATGGATCATTAAAGCATTCTGCTTTTCCTGTTCTGTCTGTTCTGGGAAGCTTTGCAGAGTTAATTAGGCTGCTGTAAGGATTAGGACATGACATTCTGTAGCATTCCCCTGGAAAAACAGTGACTGAGTCCACTGTGGAACATCTCATAACCTCTCTGCCAAGCCACTATGTTTTTTCGTCAGCTGCCATCCCATTCACCAGTCTCGGAGTAGGGGAGAATTGTCCTGCCTCTGAAGAGCTGACCCACCTCGTTTTGCTTGTGAACGAGTGTTCAACTCTTTGTTTTACAGCACCAGAAACTCTGCATTGTGCACGCTGTTGTCAGATCCTCCTTTCCTTCTTGTGGCTTTATGTAAGCTTCATAGGCAATTTACTATAATAAAAAATTAGAGTCTCTTTATTCATCCCTTAATAGCCCTTTCCTTTTGTTCTGCTTTCTCATCAACAGGGGTTTGCATTACTACAGAACAGCTGCAGTGGTGCCTGCTTTGTTTTTGTTTGTATGTCTCTTTGCCTGACATTGTCCCAAAATTAATTGTAAGAGAGGTGAGTGGTGTGAGGGGAGTTCACTGGGATTAAACTGCAGAGATTTCAGAGTGGTGTATTTAGCGCTCCTTGCCTGCTGGAGGAACCAAGGTCTTAACATGCAAACAACTGTGCTCCAAGTAAATTAAAAGCCGCTATCTGACCTATGCTCATTATAGAGTTAAAACGTAGCCTATCATCACCACAGCACTTTCTGGTCTTCTCTGCAGCCGCAACGTTTTAATGTGTCTATTTGGCTATATAATTTATTATCCTCGGGGTTTCTCAAAAACAATCCATTTGGCTGAGACAGGGTCATGAGACCTAAAACAGTTTAGTACTATTGCTCTCCTAGTTGGTCAATAACTTTTGAACGCTTGACCATCTAGCAATTGGCAAAGAAAGATCTCCTGACCCTGTGAACTAAAAATAGATCAAGCTCTCCAGAAGGTAAATCTAAAGCTTGAAGGACATTTAGAGAAAAGCTGCTTTTTAAATGGAGATTTTTAGATATTATTCCACGCTTTGTAGCTTCTAGGGCTTGCTTCTTTGCTCCCTGCTTGTTTTATGGGAGTGCCAGACAGATCACATAGAGGAGAAATTGTCAAAAAAAATAATAATCAAACTATACTGGAAATAATATTAAATAAAAATACTCGCAGATACTTCCAGCGAAGTTAGGCAGCATTTTCAAGGCTGTCCTGACTAAAATGAGATTTTAAAGCTGATATGACTGACAGTAGCTATATGAAAAACAGTTGAGGAGAAATGTCACTGGTATTAATCCAAGATGGAGGCAGGGGTGCTTCCATTGGGGCTGCAATTGTACATGACAATGAGGGAGAAACAAATACTGACTTGCTGTATAGAAGTATTTTTTTTTTTCATGTGGCAGATGAAAATGCCTACAACTTGGACTTTAAATTTCTGAAGGAAATGTTGTATGCTTTATCACAGTGGGGATACTAGATGCCAGGGCTGATTGCTGCTATTAAAATTGCTCTCCTTTTTCTGCTTTCACAGTCTTCTGCTCTCTTTTTGTCCAGTAGTGAGGCAAAGTTCTTTTCCCTTAGATGTTCTTGTGCAATTTGTGCTGGGGTGCAGAAATTGCAAGTGCCATTTCCCTTTTTCTTTTTCCCCCCTCATTTTTTTTTCTTCAGGAGGGATGAGGCCCAACCAGCAAGAGAAAAGTTCTGCCTTGTTGCTGAATAAGTCTGACTAAACCAGCATCACCTCTCCTTCAGATGGGAAGGGAGCTTGTGCTGTGTGTGTGCTACTCCTGTATGGCTTGGTGAAAGAAAATGCACTGTTTGGGGATCGTTTCTGCTCTCCATTTGGGTAATATTCCTCCTTCACCAAATTCTGAGTGTGACTAGTTTTAGCCTAAGAACATGTGATTTTTCTTATTGACAGAGCTGCTAGCAAGGGACTGGGATTCTGCTACAAAAAAACCCCAAAACCAATCCATACTTGGAGAGTAAGAGTTCCCCATGCTATTTCTAACAAAATCTTTCTTCTATTTAAGGCTTTCAGGAATGTATTGTTTAGCTGGAATAGGGTTTGGACTTTCAGAACCCTTTTTGGTAGAAAACTCGATGAAACCTCTACCACTGGCTGCCTAAACACATGTGTTTTTTTCTCTCTGATCAGCATGGCTGCCCGTTGGCACAAGCAGCCCCCTGTTGCATCAGTATTGGACTCATTAGGATGAGTTCCCCAATTCCTGAACATAAACCCTTGATGCCTTTGTGAGGGGGAAGAATTCAGAGCAGGATTTGATGCCCCCTTTCCACCCACTGCAGCTGTGCTGGCAGCAGCAGCAGGGGCTGAGATCGTCTTTGAGCAGAGCGGGACCCTGGTGCCCATTTCAATTTGCAGCTCTTTGTTTCCCCCTGGACTACCACTGGATGAATGCTGTGTCCTAGGCAGTGGGCTGCATGCAAGGATTTCTCTGAATTAATTTTGGTTATATTTCCTGCCTTTGAAATGCCTTTTGCTTGAGATGAACTAGGTAGCAGTGCTCCTCTACCAGCTACAGGGATGTGTGGAGATGGCTGATCTGCGTGCTCAACACCATTCCCTTCTCCTTCTCCCTTCCAGCCCTGTTTTGTCTCCTTTCTGTTAGAATCTGAATGCCCTTGTTTTCTCCTAAAACATCCCAGTAGAGTGTCGGGATGTGTTTTGGCAAATGCAAAAGCCAATAGTCATTGAGCCCCCGATAATCTCCTCTGCTCTGCAGAGGTCTGCTTTCACTCATCTGTTTCTCCATGAGGTAAGGAATGAGGCGATTACTTTCTAGGCATTAATTAGCATTAGTAACAATACACTACAAAAGTGTTAATGTAAGCAGCACCCATTACTATGTTCATATGGCACCCAAGAACCCCCAAAGCATTGCTAATGGGTAATGAGCTGGACAAACCATTTATTTTAGTGGTTCAGGCACAACTTCTGTCTTTGATTTTGAAGTGTACACAGTGATTTCTTGTTAACAGTACACCAAGGATGTTTCCAGGTGCTTTTCTGTTGAAAGAAACTGCAGACAATAAGCTGTCACTAAAAATACTCTGAGTTTCAGCCATTCTTGAGCCAGCGAGGCTGCAGTGGGAGCTGGGGCGTTTGGCTGGTGGAAAGCAGCAGGACTTGGCTCGGTGTTGCAGAGAGGCAACTCACACTTTGCTTGTCGTCTGACTTCTAAACATTCAAATGCTAGACTTGAGCAACACAAGTTACTCCCTGAAATTTAAATGCCAGTTTAGATATTCATTTGACTAATTTTAAAGGAATTCACCCTACAAGTTGTTAATGTTGAATAACTTGCTTGCTAAGACATGGACAAACCAGTCTTATTCCACTGCATAGGGCAATGGCTTTCTAATATGTGCTGGTGAATTGCATGGAAGGCTGTACAGTCCCTCCTTGCTTGAAGTAATAGCACAGTGAAGTTCATGCATTTTATGGAGGAAAGTATCTTCTAATACTTTTATGTAGTATTAGGGCAAAGGAATATTGTACAAAGACGTGTTATAACTTTGGCAGTTTTGAAGCTGTGGGTATTTACTAAGCAACAGGTAGAAATACGTATGAAATATAACTTAGAGGTGTTGTTCTGTCTGTGCTGCTTGGTATAGACCAGGACTCATCCCTGCTATTACTGGGCTGGAAGCAGATGTTCGACAGTAGTGGGTAACTCCAGTCTGCTGGAACCTCCAATCCTGAGATACTCCACAAGGGTCTGTGTTTCTTCAGGCATCATCTATGATAGCCAGGTACTTGTCTTCAAAAAGCAGGGATGTTGTCTGATTAATACCTGCTGTTAATGTCCTGGGCATAAATGTGTGTAAAGTGGTCTCTATACTCTGGGTAATGTTCAGAAGTTTAATATGCTGAAGTCAAGCTAAATTGGGGCACAGCCTGTAGGTCCCCACAGTAATCCATAGCGTAGGTTTCTTTTGGCAACTACCCATCACAGTAAAAAGGACCATTTGTTATTCCAAAGTGTGCTTTTTCTGTCACAAAAAGGCAAGAAACAGAGAAATACAGAATTCTCTCACACCTCATATAGTCAGGGCCTTATTTTAAGAATGGAGATCTGCGAGTGTGTGAATGAAGATGATCAAAGATACCTATGTATTTAAATGGCTTAATTGGCCAAACAGTTACTTTTTGTATCTGGAGTAGAAGGAAGATCTCTGCACAGAATTGAACTAATAATGAACTATGTAAGTTAAACTGAGTGTCATAAACAAAACAATGAGGTATTTTAATAATTATCGCATATCATATGTTGAGACATTTCTCTAGAATACGTACCTACATGAGCTATAGGTACATATGTAATATTGAAACAATTGATACCAGGCTGTGTCTGACATTCCTTGAGGTAGCACACTAAGTACCACGACTTTTGGGTGGAAAAGGATCTTCCTATTAATTAAAGGGAAATCTTACAAAGTATAATAACCTGTATATGCACTGTTTGTGTTAAGTGTAACTGACAGCAGCCAGTGTAAGCAGCACAAAATGTGGCATTACAGTTTTACAGTAGTGAGAGGAGGCTGGCTATTCACATAGCTCTTCAATCAAAGCAGTGAGGACTTGACTCTTCAGCATTAATGGTGAGGCTAGTATGTTTTCCTGCAATGAAAGGTCATTTTCCCTCTCAGGAGAAAAACACTAAGAGGGTGGTTTTTTTTCTTAAATAAAGTGACTGGGATGGACATAACCTTTAAGGATGACATTATGCCTTGGACCACATACCTACTGTAGGAAACAGTCGCTATGGGGGATTGATTCAAATATGCTAGGCGCCTTTCTTCTCCTGAGCGGATGGGTGAGAAATGTGAGAGGACGCTGGAGTAAAGAGGAGAGTAAAGACTCCTTTCCTTACTGGCCACAGAAGGTAGTGTGAGGCAGCAATAAAATACTATCCCTTACTACAAAGTTGAAGTCAAAGAGAAACTGTGTGCGAGGGCACATCTGAGGGCAAGGTTAGTCCTTCATGCAGTATAAACACATCACACTTGGGAAGCTTAGATGCTGGAAACAGTCTAGCTGCAGCAATATGGAGCTCTGAGCTGACTAATTTACTCGCAGAGTTCTGTGCTGCTGTAACTAGGGGGGCTTTCAGTTGAATCATTTTTGGCAAGATAGATGCTTACATCTGCTTGTTCAGCTTGCTAGCAGGGCTTCCAACTCCTGATGTTAGATTGTGGCAGGTACAGTTGTATTTTCTGTGTGTTAATAAGACAGTAATGGCTGGTTAAATGGTCAGATTGATCGTTGCTTATGGTGAGAGTTATGAGCACTTTCCTCTCTTTTTTTGTAGATATGAAGTTATTTTTCCCATTTTTCTTATACTTGACATTCCAGGGTCTTGGAAACACATATGATTAAGTCCTCAAAACCTCAGGAAACAAATGAGGATGTTCATACAGCTGTGCATATTCGTTGGGATGTAACATGTACTTCTCGTCGTATGAACACTTAAGTGAATAGTAATCCTAACAAAAATAAATTCTACAACCTATTGATTTGGGTGAAGAATTAGAGCTGGTACAAGCATATGAGTCCAAGGATGAGATTGTCACTTTGTGTAAACCATTGTGGCTACACTGAATTCAATCTGTGTTCACCAGTTGACAGAAGATAAGGTACTATCTTGAGGTTTTGCATTGATGAGGGCATGAAAATTTTGGCACATAAATCTAGGACATGCATCTTGAAGGTGGTTGAAGTCTTTGAAATGTGTGATCCTAAAGTTCATCACTGATCACTAGTTTTGAAAGATCAGCCCTTTTGTCTCTTCAGTTCCTCCTAATTAAAACTTCTTTTGTGATCACCACATATTCTAAACCAAAATGGTTTTCTTCTCCAGAGTCTTTTGAATAGTTTTTAGTCTTTGTTCTGACTTTTAATTTCCTAAAAACCACAACTACACCAACAAGAGCAACTTACATGAATTCAAAGAAACATGCTAAATCAGAAGCAAGAGACTTGTGGTACAGCACATCAAACACCACGCGAGAGGTTTCCCACAGCGTGCGATCCTGCAGCTGCTCTGTGTAGGCAGAGCTTGTTTTCAATAATAAGCATGCACAGAGCAGTGTGTTTTTAAAAAATAAAACCAGTAAACAAACAATGAATCAATAATTAAAACCTCATACATCGGTTTCTAGATGGAATGAAAATGAAATGACTTTGTTACATCATTTAATATATTCTGGAAGGCGGGAGATACAGTGATGAGGGCATTATTAACAATGAGGAGAGAACAGAGGTTTCCAGTTCTGAGGTTTCCAGTGATGATAGGATGGGACCTATCCTTCTAAGTGAGGTGCAAGCTGGTATGGAGCAGGCGTAACTGTTATGTTTATCTGCAAAAGACTTAACTACAGAAAGTAGCAATTAGGGCCAATACAACATTGCTTTCAGTAGAGGACTGAATAGGCCTGAAGTGCACCTCTTGAGGCCAAAGAAGGGAAAATAAGGGTGATAGTGCACAAATTTATTGCTCTTACCTACCTTGTTCACTCATCCCAGGTGGGTGAGGTACTGAGGAAAGAGAAGGGCCTTTGGTACCTTCTACTCTTGCAGAGCTGTGTTCTTTTTGCAAAGCAGAAGGCAGCAATGCAGGCTTTGCGTGCCTGGAGCTAGTTTTTCTATGACCAAAGGACATTGTTTACACTGAAATGAGAACAAGTCATGGCAGGGGGTGTGTGTGCGCATGCAGCTGCATTAGATCCCATGCTTATGTCTATCTTTAACTTCCAGGGAGGTGGTGCAGTGTGTGGACCCTGCTGGCTGTTGGAAAGCTTTTGCTTCTTCTTAACCTGTGTGTGTTCTCAGCCTTTGAATCTTGTTTGACACGAGTCTCTTGCAGAATTGATAGAGTGCATTAAGCTGTTCCCAGGATGTCAGAAGTGTCTTTGATAGAGCTGATCTTCCTAATTCTCTAGTGACAGCACGAATGACAGATGATACTCGGAGGAACCCCTTCTTCATCTCCAGCCACAGTGACCTCTAGTGCAGTCACGCTGTGCAGAGCCACGAGGCATGACAGGGGCAGCTGTGCTCCTAGCGCAGCCCCAGGCAGCTGGCAATCCTGTGCAGGCAGGCATGAGGTGAACCATGATGGGACGAGGGGCAGAAAGGGAGCTGCCCTGCTTCTCCAGTCGCTTTGCAGATCTGTTAAGCTGTCACAGAAAACAGCAGCGTGCAACCTCAAGGCTGCAGCAGCACAATCTAGTAGCTGCTCAGAGGGACTGAGTTTTATAAACAATGTTCCACAAATACACTGTGTCTCATGGTTGACATCTATTCTGTATTGGTTAAAATAATAGAGATTTATCAAATGTTGTTTGCAAGTTTCATATCNACATTAGAGAAGAAGAAGACAGTGAGGCCAAAAGAGCAACTGCGTGCAGAGTTATCATTTGTGGTGCTTATAATTCCAAAACCCCACTTAAAGTCAGTGTCCCAAGACACTGTCTACTTGGGGGCTACTGTTTCTTCTGGGTCCTGCTCTTTCTGGTTGCATCTCCCTCAGCCCGTGTTGGTACTGCAGTTTTCCAGTCAGGCGGAGAGGATAGCTCTGCAGTTATGCACCACCTCTGCAATTAATGGCTGGATAAGTATAATAATGCAGTGCCACAAAATACAAATGAACGACATTTAATGAAATGCAAGCTGATAAAAATGAGCAGCAGCAGAAGGATCCTTTCAGGATTAATTTCTTGCGTATCCTCTTAGGCATGTGCTAGTGTGCTAGTGACAATGATGTGAACCCTGATGCTAGTGGCTCAGCAGAACTGCTCAGGTGCTGGAGAAGCCACAGTTACTCTAGTTCATGCCTGTACTCTTGCACAGGCTGTTGAAAAGGTCTGAATGAGGCAGCTTGCTCCTTTCCTGCTCCTGTGTTGCCAAGGTAGTTGTTTCTGCTTGCCTAATTGATATTCTGCTTGATGTGAGTGGCACAGAACCAGTGCTGGGGTGCAGCCAGTGCACTGGGATACCTATAACTGCATCTCTTCCTCATCCTGGCATATTCCCAAGTCCTTTTCTTGACCTGGCACCAGCTATCGGGTTCTCAGCCAGGAGCCCTCTTTGCAGAGCCCAAACCCCAGACTTACAAATATTTTGCAGCCATTTCGTACTGGCCAACCCAGCATAAGAGAGCAATAATGAATTCTGCCTAAAGCTAGTGGCACATCTTGTTCTGATGGTATTGCTGGGCAGATGATGTCGGGAGAACCAGGTTGATGTTGATGTATCAGACCAAATCCTGTTCTGTTACTTCAGTGGTTGCAGTCTGGAGAGTCACCTCCCGCTAAGCTAAGGAATGTCTGCGGTTCCCCAGGCTGTAACATCTGAACCCTTGAAAAGATGAACATATTTTCCCCGACAAAAATATTATGAAGCAAACAAGTGTTATGTCTCCTGTTTTACAGGTCCAAACTGCTGCAAAAAGGTGCTGAAAATCCTGGTTTTATGAAAACAGTTTCGATTTTAGCTTTTGTTCTAATTCTCAGTCCATCATAAAACAAGACAAAATGCAGTCTGATCTCATCTATAGCTTTGTAGATTTTTTAAACTAATTTATTTGTTGCTGCTGTTGTTCTGCAGTTACAATTTTATTTGGAATTAAACTTCAAATTAACACTGAAGTATCTGAATGACCCATCCGTCTTTTGCTCCCTCTACTGGCTCAGAAATTCCTTGCATTGCCAGCTGTCCTGCCTCATTAATTTTGAAGCTGATAAAAATGGAAGTGTTGTGGCATGTCCAACACTGAAAATCAAAATTGAAATCGTTAAATAATCCCGCTGTGTTCAGTGGCTTGTTGAGTATAGGCAGTAATGGCAAAGCTATAATTTTCACTCTTAGGGTTTAATTAATATTTTCTAGCTTAATGAACAAGAGGGGATAGTTTTTGTAATACAACTGATGCAATCATGATGGCAAAGGAACAGTGTTTGGGCAATGTTACTTCCTCCAATCCCCCACTACCCAACATTTCCCATGTTTTTTTCTACCCAGGCTGAGAGGTCTGTTTTCTCCCAGCATACTTTGAAGATGCTGTGATTGGATACCTGAGAGTGGCTGAAATGTTAGGTTCTAATTTCTGGTCTTTTCAATTGTTGGATTTTTCTTCCTAAAGTTGGGCAGTTAATTTCTGTTACTTCAGCCTTTTGAGATTCAAACTCAGACGTTTAGGAAGTCATTGCCATGCCTTCTACTAAACTTTTAAAAACGGAGGGATCTTTCTAGCACCTGCTTCCTGATTTTATACACTTTATTCTTTTTCTCTACTCATTCATCTTATCAGTTCTTTGCTTTATGTAAACAATCTCTAGCCTTTAATTTGTGGTGTTGTCATGTTTTTTTTGTGTGTGCATATGCACGTAAGACTGAAAATACCAGCTTTTCATGCCCTCTGTTACTTTACTTCCCCAGCTTGACTATTTGGATGGTGGAAATTGCTTGAGAGATGCTGTGCACTGTCAGATCCTATGAGCCCAGCTGCAGCTGAACCCCATTCATGACAGTTGGAGCTGCTGTGAACGGCATTTCCCCGGAGACACAGGGTGCCCTAAGTAAGATCTGCTCAGTTTTTAGTGCTTTAGCAAACCATGTTTTCTTAGTAAACCTTCTTCCCTATCCCCCTCCCCTGCCCCACTTTGCCCTTTAGCAATGTCTGCTTCATTCTGCTTCAGTATTTTCCCCTACTGGATTTTAATGCGAGAATAATAGCACTACAAGCAAGGAGCAACAGGAGAAATGCCTTTCTCAGCCAGGGCCTGCTCATCTGCTTTGGCAGTGCCGTCTGCCTTCAAATTCCTCATTATCTTCCTTCATTAGTCAACACATGGACAAAATTGCCTCACCTCTACCTGTTCTTTCTACTCAAAGACGAGATAGTGTTCTGAGTCTGACCCAAAATGTATTTGATTTCTGTTTTGCTGTGGGAATATCCCGGGAAATATTAGAAAACAGAACTAACCCAACAGTCCTAGGCAGAGTGGTCTGCTGCCTTTATTTGACGCTACAGGGTTATACGCTAGTGCTTTGGTCATGGTTTGGTAGTTATATGCCTCCACTGTGCAGCTGTGCTCTCTGAAGCCTTCCCTGCAGAGGGGAAGGTCTGATGCACAAAATGAGGAGGAGGCAGATTAAAACAGAAGCTGAATGCAGTAACAGGAATATCATGAAGTTGCATGTATTTCAAAGACAACCAGCTTCAGGTTTCTCCACAGGAATTTCCAATTATTAACAGATGTCTGTTTTCAACCATTAAACCACTAACATCGATGATACATTGGCAAAAAAGAATAACGGAAGCGCCTTCCCCAAGTGGCTGAATAAGCTTTAGTCAATTGTAAAAACGAGAAATAGCATACTCATGCATATGACAGCCCCAGAAAAATTCATAATCTGGAACTAGAGGAGTGCTGAACACAGAAGCATGAATGTGGACATGAAAGCAGAAAGAGAAAAGCACTTAACTTTAAGTGGCCATCCTGGATTCTTTGCTAAGATTAGCTCGCTTCCTCAAAATTTCTTTACCCATTTGGTGTAACTAACTGGTATATAAAACTGTGGCAAGAATAGTCTATAAACAAGTAATTCTTTCAGATAAAATGGAGCTTTAAAAAATTTGATTTATAATTAATACAGCTTATTAAATAAAAATTCCATCTGAGACTGACTATTGGTGAAAAATATTTATTAGTAAGCTAATCCTCCAGAGAATGGATTTCTAAGAAGTTAGAATGTCAACAAAGGAGAAAAAGATTTNTTTTCTACCCAGGCTGAGAGGTCTGTTTTCTCCCAGCATACTTTGAAGATGCTGTGGTTGGATACCTGGCAGTGGCTGAAATGCGAGGTTTTAATTTCTGGTCTTTTCAATTGTTGGATTTTTCTTCCTAAAGATGGGCAGTTAATTTCTGTTACTTCAGCCTTTTGAGATTCAAACTCAGACATTTAGGAAGTCATTGTCATGCCTTCTACTAAACTTTAAAAAACGGAGGGATCTTTCTAGCACCTGCTTCCTGATTTTATACACTTTATTCTTTTTCTCTACTCATTCATCTTATCAGTTCTTTGCTTTATGTAAACAATCTCTAGCCTTTAATTTGTGGTGTTGTCATGTTTTTTTTGTGTGTGCATATGCACGTAAGACTGAAAATACCAGCTTTTCATGCCCTCTGTTACTTTACTTCCCCAGCTTGACTATTTGGATGGTGGAAATTGCTTGAGAGATGCTGTGCACTGTCAGATCCTATGAGCCCAGCTGCAGCTGAACCCCATTCATGACAGTTGGAGCTGCTGTGAACGGCATTTCCCCGGAGACACAGGGTGCCCTAAGTAAGATCTGCTCAGTTTTTAGTGCTTTAGCAAACCGTGTTTTCTTAGTAAACCTTCTTCCCTGTCCCCCTCCCCTGCCCCACTTTGCCCTTTAGCAATGTCTGCTTCATTCTGCTTCAGTATTTTCCCCTACTGGATTTTAATGCGAGAATAATAGCACTACAAGCAAGGAGCAACAGGAGAAATGCCTTTCTCAGCCAGGGCCTGCTCATCTGCTTTGGCAGTGCCGTCTGCCTTCAAATTCCTCATTATCTTCCTTCATTAGTCAACACATGGACAAAATTGCCTCACCTCTACCTGTTCTTTCTACTCAAAGACGAGATAGTGTTCTGAGTCTGACCCAAAATGTATTTGATTTCTGTTTTGCTGTGGGAATATCCCGGGAAATATTAGAAAACAGAACTAACCCAACAGTCCTAGGCAGAGTGGTCTGCTGCCTTTATTTGACGCTACAGGGTTATACGCTAGTGCTTTGGTCATGGTTTGGTAGTTATATGCCTCCACTGTGCAGCTGTGCTCTCTGAAGCCTTCCCTGCAGAGGGGAAGGTCTGATGCACAAAACGTGGAGGAGGCGGATTAAAACAGAAGCTGAATGCAGTAACAGGAATATCATGAAGTTGCATGTATTTCAAAGACAACCAGCTTCAGGTTTCTCCACAGGAATTTCCAATTATTAACAGATGTCTGTTTTCAACCATTAAACCACTAACATCGATGATACATTGGCAAAAAAGAATAATGGAAGTGCCTTCCCCAAGTGGCTGAATAAGCTTTAGTCAATTGTAAAAACGAGAAATAGCATACTCATGCATATGACAGCCCCAGAAAAATTCATAATCTGGAACTAGAGGAGTGCTGAACACAGAAGCATGAATGTGGACATGAAAGCAGAAAGAGAAAAGCACTTAACTTTAAGTGGCCATCCTGGATTCTTTGCTAAGATTAGCTCACTTCCTCAAAATTTCTTTACCCATTTGGTGTAACTAACTGGTATATAAAACTGTGGCAAGAATAGTCTATAAACAAGTAATTCTTTCAGATAAAATGGAGCTTTAAAAAATTTGATTTATAATTAATACAGCTTATTAAATAAAAATTCCATCTGAGACTGACTATTGGTGAAAAATATTTATTAGTAAGCTAATCCTCCAGAGAATGGATTTCTAAGAAGTTAGAATGTCAACAAAGGAGAAAAAGATTTAAAAAATTGATTTTTTCTATAAGATTTATGTCTGTCTGTCCATGAAGCCTTCAAGAATTTGGTGATTGAGAAGATACAGCCTGGCACCTGCAGGAAAAAGTGTCTGTGTCATTGTAAAGCATTTGATATTTTTTGAACTACAACTTCAGAAATAAAAATAAGGCTTTTTTTTTTTTTTATTTGAGGGGAGAGGAGATCCTTAATTAACCAGAAAGCCTCACTTTGGGGGTTAACTGCTATGAGGGTTTTTTGTGTGTAGATCATGGAGGAGTAAAATTTTAGATAAAATTTCCCCTAAGACTCTGTCAATAGCCTTTTTTTTTTCCTGGACCTTCCTCTGGTAGCCTGCTGCCTCTTACTCAGTATTCCCCTTCTCTCTTCTGCCTCTGAGTTGTGTGCTTATTTCCTGAAAGCCTGCGTTCAAATACCCTTTTAAAGGAATATTGCTGAACTCTGGGTTAGACTGCAAAATACCGTAGTTGAAATGGCCAACTAGTTCTGTGTTTTGGAGTGGAAAGCATATTTTTCTCCCCACTAATTATTTTACGTGAAAATGATATTACTTTTCCCATTAGCTCAACTACTTAGGGATTTCTTTAAGACTTCATTGTTTATGATGCGCAGGTAAAACACAGTTTTGGAAGAATCAGAATCACATGAGGAAATGTGAAGATTGAATAGGAATGCTATGAAATGGATGGAGAAAATACTGAAAAAGAAAAGGAACAGCTGTCTGCAAGACTTTTTAAATGCCTGAGCAAATATGCGCAGCTGCTAAGTATCAGCTTTGAAATCTAGAACTATAGCGGGAACCAGGGTTGAAGGATGTAGAAGCAGAAATAAGTGGAAAGGATAAAAATTGTTAATGGTAACAAAAGAAAAAGAAATCTGCATGCTCTAAAAATGGCATTGAATCAATTAATTAAATACCCTGGGAAAAATGTAGTGGATTTTCAAAATGTCCAAGTTGTTTACTGAGTGTCAGTGTCTAGAGCACATTTGTTGAAATTGCTATAATGAAATCTCATAACAGGAAAATGTTTTCATCTTTCCTTCCTCCACTTTGAATATATTGAATGGTTTATGTATAGTTTCAGCATTTGCTGGGTGCTGATTAGTAGATTCATGTTCAGTTGACATTATTTTTTTTTTGCTAGAGGACAGGATTATTTAGCTAGAGTTCTTATTCTGGGCTGAATCTCCAGACACTGACTTTTTCAGGCAGAGGGACCTCTGTATGCCAGGTAACTGCAACAGAGACAGGACTGTACAATCTGGGTTTCTGTTGACTTCAGTACAGATTTCTTCTCTAATTGTAGTCAAGCTGCTTCCATTAAAGTTGGGTGTCTAATATGAATGGCGATACTTAACTCAGATGTCTGAAAATTTTATGTAGGCATCCATCTAGGATGCCAGAAAGAAGAGAGTTTCATTCACAAATGTAGACAGAATAAAATTAGACAGAAACAGAGATTACCTTTTATAGCCCAGTGCCCCTGATCCCTGCAGCAATTACAATTCAGCTGATTGAGGGGCAGCAGCTAATGTACCCTGTGGAAAATGGATATCGGTGCTGGTTTCCTTAATATGTGTTAGTGAGCAATATAATATCCTGATCCTTGCTCATGGTGGGGATGAGGATGCATGTGCTGGGGAGCAGAAAACGTGGGAGTCCCTGGACAAAGTCTGGGTTCTGCTATTCAGGCTCTACCTTTGGAAAAAAAAAAATTGGGCTGCCTGTTCTGTACCGTAGAGCACTTACCCATGAAAAAAGGAGAATAATCTCTGTAATGTGTGAAGTGCTTTGAAGTCTTTTCTGAGCTAGAGGGTCAGAGTGTTTAGTACCTTTTCCTGTAATGGGCCTCTGGTACTTAAACATGCAGCAGTGAGTCAGAAGAATCAATTTGTTGCTTCTATGAGGGCCATAATTCATCCTCCCTGATTGAAATGATCAAGGATGCAGAGGCGGCTCTCTGCTTCTGAGTAAACACTCCCTTTATGTTCCCTTAGCACAAATACCTGACACTAAGTAGGGCTGCATAAAGGGAAGCCAGGCTGCAGGCTTTTTCCTGAAGTAGGTGTTTTGTGATGGATTAATGGCAAATCATGATACATTATTTATCAGATAATAAGTGTGATAATTGTTCTTATTTATCACGAGTCTAGCTCAGCTCATTATACTGTCATTCCTTCAGTCAAGCTGCCCCTGGGGATTCACCAGATAAAAAACAGTCCAAAGGTCACTCCAACAATTTTTACTCATAATGACATGCTGATTGCCTCCTAATTGAAAAGTGTAAACTACAGACACTGTAAGTAATGCAAGTGACCCACGTCCTCATCGTATAATGTGGAGAGTTCCCTGTGTGTTTCTCAGACAGCCACAGAGAACAGCATCCCCTTCCTGTAATACTCAAATCTCCAGAATGAATTAGGAAGAAAATTCTATTACAGGGGAAAAAGTAATCATTTTCAGCATAGTGAGAATGTGATCTCGATGCATAGATATAAAATTACATAGGGCAATGCAGTTTTGATTTGGGCTCAATTCTGAGTTATGTAGTAGTACAGACTTTTGGATATTGGTCAAAAATGTATCTATCCTTGTTGGGAAGGTGAGAAGATTGTGCTTCCATTTTTGCTACCTCTATTTTTATAACTCTTCTTGTACGGTATCGCAAAAATAACCCACGTGCAGAATATGCTCATAGTTGTAGGGCTGGAAGAAAAATGTGGGAAAAACTATGCAAAGTATCTTCAAAAATTAATTTAAAACACCCCCCCCCCATCCCCAGACGTTACAATGAAGTAAAATCACTGGTTTGATTCTGTTATATCTCTGAGGTACTCTGGCAGTATCATATTGATACAAAACTCTAAAATACCGCGGATGAACAAATGCAGTTATGAACATCACTTGGCTCCACAATTTCTCTTTAAATACTGACTGTGCAGTATTATTGTCTACTAAATCATGTTTTTCCCCACATTCTTATTGTGCATTCTCCTTATCATGCTCCCCTCCTGTGGTCAGTCCCATAGTTCTTTTCTTTGGATTGTTTTGACTAGAAAACATCAACTTTTTATGTTGCAGCTGCATAATTTTTGGCACATAGCTCACATTATTTCCTCTCCCAACCTCCCAAATAAAATTGGTATGAAAAGGAATATAAAATACTTGTCTCAGTCGATTGTTTCTATTGGAACAAAAGGAATGCCAAACTGAGGAAAGCTTTTCTGAGCAGCAAACAGAGCAGCACATCTGTGATGCACCTTCTGTGGTGTTCCCTTTGGAAATATTGTCCAGCTGCTGGCTAGTGGTAACCTCGATAAGTTCACATCCTCACACCAAAATTATTCCCTCTAGATTTACTTTCAGAAGCTTGAGAAATGTTCTGAGCATACTGAGACTTGCATGTACCAAGAACTCAGCCAGTATCAGAGCACAGAATCATCCACAGGACACCAACAACATGCTATTTTTCTTGAAACGGAGTGCCTTATAGTAGCTATTAGGGCACTGTACAACTGTTATCTTTGCCTTAGGTTAGTCACCTAGGCTTCTGCCCTCCTCTAAAATAGAGGAAGGGCTTTAAGTTACTCGGAGTAGGGAGAACAGATGATTTAATGCATTAAGCAATGACTCCCATCTCTATTTAGAACAGGCCTGGATAACTGTTGTGGGTAAACAGCATAGAACAGCTGTTCCACGCTGTGTACTTCTTTATTATAGTTCATAAGCAATGCTTTGTACTCTACAGATCATATCTGGGTAGAATTAATTTTATTAGCTTTATGCATGTATGAGGCAGTTATGTACATTTGAATTAGTCAGCTTGCCTTTCCCAAGAGAAATAGGTGTTCTTCACCCCACTTTCTACAGCTGCCTGCTTTAGTATGAGATTAATTTTGCCCTAGAAGTGCCACTTTAATTTTCATTGATTATTAAAGGTGCCTTGAAAATCAAGTCAGATACATTTGTTTGATTAGATGAATCCTAATTTATAGTCCATGGCAAGATCATCGCATAAAGAAGTGAGAATGTAATTTAGCCTACTAGAAAATTCATACTTTCCTATTTTTTTAAAGGTATTTGAATACAAACAACTCATTTTCAGATATGTAGGTTGTTCAAGGTAAGCTACACTTCTGCATTAGTAATGCAGTTTAGTCCTTTCAGACCAATTGTTTTATTTTTTTTAAAGGCTTATATAGATTACAGGTTAAGAAAATTAAGAGGAAGACTTAGTGGGGGAGGGTGGAAGAAATGTTACCCAATCTGGGTAACAGCTTCCAGGTGTGGTCACAGCCATAAATGATCAAGTCAAGGTTGCAGCCCTCTGCTAGTGAGAAGCAGTATCTGACTGAGGAAAGAAAACAGGTAAGGCTAAAGGGATAGATTCTCAGCATGATTAAATAAAAGTCTTGGGGCTTATTTTAAAGTGAATCCCTGTGTACAATTGGGTTGGAAACGTTCCTTTTATAAGTTCTTGCCTTGTAGTTGAGACTTGTGCCTTGCAGGGAAAGCAGAAAGATGGATGGCACAATCTGAGTCTAAGGATTTGGGATTTCTTTTTGTTATGAATGAGCAAGTTACAGAGGATTTTAGGAACAGGTGGGCTGGAAAGTGAAGCAAGAGACTTTCAACAAAGTATTTACAGATTTCTGTCTCTCCTAAGCATCTTTCCAGGCTAACAAATAAAGAAAAGAGATTCTGCAGGTATTTGAGCTAATGTCTAATGCGTTTTAGCAGTAAAGTTCACATTTACAACTAAATCCTTCTGCGAATGTGTGGATCTGCCTGTTGACTCTTTAGGGAGTTCAGTTTAAGATTAGTGAGCACAACACTTGTTAACCCTAATGTTAGCAAAGAAAATGGTAAAGAGTTTTGCAGGCCTACTTCAGAAGGAATCAAATGCAAGATCAATTCTTTTTACTTTAAAAAAGCAAAGTGTCTATTTACATTGTTTATCTTGCAATGCAGAGTTGAAGCAGGTAGCCAGGGTCTTCATACTTGGGGAAGCTCTGAGGAATTGCAGCTGCTGATGCGTCTTAAAAGTTAATATATTTCACATTTCATTATTTTTTAAGTAATTTTTAAGCATGATGATCAATATATAAAAAGTTTTACTTGCTGTACATGACTGTATAATTCAAATCATCATTTGTTATTTGTGCGTGCTGTCACTTTAATGCTTTTATATTAACACAACTAATTTATCCTTACTCTTCATTATTAAGAAATAAAGGAACTTTAAAAAAAAAAGCTAAAAAGACCTAGGCCATAACCCTGAAAGAAGCCCCAGGCCTGTGGGCAGAGCTCTGTAAATTGTTCCAGCTCCATTGCTTTCAATGACTAGATGTTAATGCCTCCCACAGCTGAGGGCTATCTGCCTGCTGTGAGATACACCAAAAGCTTTTCTTCAGTGGCTTATCCTCTGCAACAAATGTAATAGCAGCCTGAAGGACCACATCCAGCTGACCTAAATTTTTCTAGTGCTTGTTCAGTCATTGCCTGCCTGAGCCTGGGTGACCCATCAGCCATTTATGGTGAAGGCGTGTTACTGATTTGTATCAGAAAGTAGGGGATCGTATTCTCTTGCTGCTGGGTTAGGTGGCAGCAGCCGGTAGCATGAATCCAGGGCAAGGTTTGGAACTGTGCTTCAGGAGCTCTTGTAAGATGTCTTTACTAGACTGTTTGAGTTTTTCTTGACAGATACGGCTTTAGTGATATTGGTTGGTGTAGCCAAAATTTATATTTAACTGGAAAGCTGCAGTTTTTAAAGAGAATATGACTTGATGGAGAACTATGTGGAATGTGGAAAGTGCACACCATAATTTAAAATATAAATGTTGCCTTATATTCTCTGCTAAGCAGTTGCATGTAATAGCAGTTGTTGGATCTGTTGAGGTTTCAGAAAAAACCTAGATTATTACTGGATAATATCTTACTTCGCCAAACTGATCCAAGTTCAAAGGCATGCCCTTCTATTTTGTGTCTCTTGAAAAACTGATGTTATCTCTCTCTGAAAGTACTATGTGAACTGAGTAAGAGCTGTATTGATGCAAGCTAGAAATATAAGCAAGAAAGCCCTTGCAAAGGCAGGTCTGTTGCTAATGCATTTCTTACCCTGCCTCACTACCATATGGTAGCTCATCCCTGTCCTCACAGAGAGAGTGAGAAAGCACAAATATTACATGTTATAGGCCACAGACAGCTGTAAGCATTTGGCGCCTCTGAAATCTTTCTTCTTTTGTTTAGCGAGCGTTGGAGGTAATGTAAAGGTAACCTTTGAATGTGGGGCTGACACTGAACTAATTCTGAAGTGTTTTGTTTTTAAAACAAAACACAGTGTCTTGGACTGAATTTGCCCTTGCCATTGTTTATAATGTCTTTGGGTGAATGGGATGGAAAAACTGAGTGGCTGTGCAGGAAATCTTCCAGATCATGCGTCCAGTGAAGAGGGTTGGCTTCTGCTGTGTATAGGTGGTCTTGAAGAAGGCGGCAAGAGCCAGCTGGAAAAAGGGATTTGGAAAAAGCTGGTGCAGATCTGGGCACAGCTGTATGGAGAGCGCAAGGGGATGTGTGATAATGCTACTGAGAATTGACTATGCTCGGACCTTTTCTTGCAGAGGCATGTATTTCTCTAATCTTGCTTAAGGCACAATCTGAAATCCGAATTACTTGGTTTTTGTCTAGGTTTTCAGAAATGTATTCTTCGAGCACAAGTTTAGTATATTTAGAGTTGGCTACTCAAACACATAAATGCATGGTGTGAGTGCAAGTTAACACACTGTTTATCTTGATATGCCTGCAACTTTTAGAAAACCCAGGGACTGGTGAGCATCAGGCAGATCTTTTGGCATTGTGAGCTCTTGTTTTGGATGGCTGAGAGATTTTTGAAGATCAGGAGGAATTTCTAAACAAAGTTTGGTTTTGATCACATGCAGTTCTGGGTTTTCAGCGGGTCCTTTTAAGCTTTTCTTGCTCTCATCTCCAAACCCTCCTTGAAGTCCTCGGAGGCCCCCACCAAGGGTTGCTGGGATTTTTTTTGAGCCAGCCTGTTTCATCCCAATGCTAATCAGTCTCGCCTCCTCACAATGAGTTAGGCAGAGACACATCTTCGTGAAAAAAACGAGTAATAAACAAACTTGCAAACAAAAATAGGGTTCTCTAAGGTGCAATTTTGATTTTGCATATAAATATCTGTGGTCAAACTATCTTTTGGTGTCTCTACGCATAATGCTATGAGGGCTGGATTGGTTTTGTTTAGCTGTTCTGTGGGTAGGCTCATTGCAAGACACACCAGACTTGGATGGCTTCCTATATGGGAGTGGTTGTTTCTTTGCACCTATTGGATGGGGAGAGTTGTCTCTTCCCTTCTGCAGCTTTTTCTTTTCCTGTTTTGTGATGGTTTGAGTCAAAACTCTCCCAAAAAACCCCCACAGTAANGGAGACCGGACCCAAGCTAAGATGGATCCCTGGCCGGAAAGGAGGTGTGTCCCACCCCCAATTACACCCTTATTTACGTAGAAGGAAGTTGTGTGGAATACTTGGTATTTGTAGTTCGTTTTTTTTTTTTTCCTCAGCCACAACCTGGCTATTCTTAAAGGGGCCAAAATCAAACCATTACATATTTGCTGAGAAAGCGGGTGGTGGGGGCTGGCTCTTGACCTGTGCAGAGTTGTGCTGGAGCAGCAGCATGGCCAACAAGTTACTTAACCTTTAGCTGCCCTTCTTCATTCTGCCCAAGATGGGGCAAAAAACCCTTACAGAAGTCATGCAGTCCGTCAGCTGAATGAAGGCTTTGCTGTGAAAGAGATGTTAATTTGATTATGGCAAGCTCTACTTTTTGCCATGAGTACCTTTTGATATGCTTCGAAAGTATGGTATAGTACCTCACAGGGATAATTGCACTTACAAGCACCATCCTTGTACTGGAGATTAATTCAGGTAAATCTTGCTGACTTGTTTGCTGCATCATGGGGTGCTCTCTGTGTGCTGTACCATGGGCTCCTGCTGTCCTGGATGGATACCATTGCCTATTCTTCTCACAGAACCCAGTTTTCATAGCAGCAAGAGGCCAATTCCATTGAAGTTGGTGTCAAAGAATTTGACTAGACTGGTTCTACTAACTTCTGTTACTGAATTTGGGCGCGATAGGTCTACATTCATGATAGGCACTTGCTTAAAGTCGTGTTACATCATGTTTGACGTTGTTACAGACATATCAAACTAATTGCTAAAAACAAGAAGTTTCTCATGTTGGTTTTAATAGACAGAAAATGGAAACTTGCCATATTTGATGAGAAGTCTGGCACTAAGAGAATCTTCAGAGATTTCTTGTGCTGTATAATCTGCTGGTATGTTGGGGCTGTAGTTGTTAAACACAGGCTGATGGACACATTGATAGCAAACAACAGAGGAAAGGTGTCCTCATTTTGTTAGCAGAATGATATTGCCAAATAAAGAGAGGCTAAACCAATCTTCCTATCAACACTTTTTTCTTGTGAGTCTTGGTGAGGAAATTCTCCTTCCTGTGTTAAACACAACATGGCATGCACACAATCCAAATGAAGGAAACTAGAAGCTGCTCTCTGCTGTACTGTGGAAAAATTATCTTATGCTGAATTACATGCAAGAGGATTTGTGCTTTTTTTTTGTGGTAAACTTACTAACCTAACTATTAAAGTAATAAAACCTAAATCCAGGCAAAGTTCATATCTCTACAGCCATCTTCATGGAAGCTAAACCTTCTTGCTTTGTCATAAGGATCAGTTGCTGTACTTGCTTTTTTTGTTAGAATGGTTGTTTGGCTGCAAGATTGCTGATTTCTTAGTGGGATCTGCAAAAGTCAGCAGGCATCTCTGCATTGTGTGTAACCTGTTTGTAGAAATGTGCTCCCATACTTATCACAGAATGACACAACTTCAACCTATGTCCTCTTTTGCATCGTGTTTTACGTTGAAATTCATCTCTGTAAATCTGGGTTCAGTGGAGTAGGCAGGCAGGGTGGAAACATAATTGATTCTTTTTGGATGAGCTTGTTGATGATGAGTAGTGCAACAGATGGATCAAATTGCCTTTACGTGGGAGACAGCTTTAAGTTTTGATGGTGCTGTAAGGTTCTTTTCTAGATTCTATGTTGTTTGATTTGAGATGCTTGCTTGTTATCTCGGGAAACCGATGTGTGGCAGAAGAGCCTCAAAATTGCTGAAAGCCAGTGTCACAGGTTACTGTGTCTTTCAACATAGACCTCAAACAATTACTAACATAAAGGGAAGAGAACCAGGATAAAGAAGCGTACCTGCCTCTCATGAACAGTACACTGATCTGCAGTGCGAAAATGTAAGAAACGCCAACTTCTTTGTGCTCATGCATGAAATGAACGCCAAAAAGGAGAGTAATTAGAGTCCTGGAGGTATATGTTAAATATCCAAATTCAGACTTGCCGTATCAAAATTCCATTTTTCTCTGCTTTCCTGTAGTTTTTGAAATTTTTAAAAACTTCAAACAGTTTGGAAGCCGTAACTGTTAGAGGAAAGATTCTTAATCTTTTAATGCAAAACCAAAACTTACCAAAGATAACACTAGAGAGTAATATTGCCATAGCATGTCCATTCTTCTGAAGGATGCTTCTCACTTGGGTTGGATCATGGCTGTCTGTTGGCGATATTGGGAACCAATGGCACATACAAGCCCATCAGCCACACTCGCAGCAGGTGTTGCTAGTCAGAACTCAGATCTTCTTCTACTAGTTCAGAATGAAAAATATTCCTACTGAACTCAAAACAGGATGAACCCTGGGAGGAAGAACTCTGTTGAGGTTGTGGAAGGAATATATAGGTAAGTAGCATGCAGTTGCTTAGCTAGTATTGGACTGTCTTCGCTCTGTAACTACCAGCATTCTGTTGATGGTATTGGCTTCTGTTGTGAGGCATTTTGGTGTATGTGCTCCCCACATAAGCTAAGTCTCTTTTGTGCTGTAGTCTTCTCCCAAGTCCATCTTCCCATACATAAACTATCTTTGGCTTTAACACTAACACGAGCTAATCAAATTCCAAAAAGTTTTCCCTTCTATGTGATGCTTCATACCCTAGATCTTGCTCTGAAGTGAAAGACTTGTATGGCATGTGGACAATTTCAGGAAAAGGAAGGGGGAAAATTGGGACATACTGATAAACGACCCAGCTAACCTCTCTCCCTGTACACAACACTTGGTTTTTCTTCAATAAAGTCTTTTTCAAAGCAATCTCAATCTTTCATCAAAGAGCTTTTCAGTGCACTCCCAATGGGTTTACATAAATCTCGCTGTTCTTGCTCTTTTTCTTTTGCTACCCCCCCTCATGTCCTTGTGTTTCCATTTCTTTAAATCTTTTATCCTAAGGTTCGTACCAATGGCAATATGGATTACTTATCAACACCTCCAAATATTCCACAAAGTCCTTGCCTGTTCTCACCCTGCCGAGCTTACAGTCACAGATGTGATGAAAGAAATTTTGAAAGGCACAGCTAGGCAATCCTGAACCAGGCTTGGTGCATTCCCCTTTTTACAGCTTATTGCTTTCTGGATGTTTCTTTTGACTGATCATCAATCATTGTGGTGGCACCTCTGAAGTGAGTCCTGAAATATCAGTTCCTCTGATAAAAGTTAACAATAGCACATACAGTATGAGGAGAAGAAAAAAAAGGCTCTTCGGGCTTCTAGTTAAACAAGTGCTTTGTTCTGACTCTGGTTTTCTCGTCTTTTCTTTTCTTTCTTTTTATTTTTTTTAAGTAAAAGATTTTCCTCAGCAGGACCCCACTAGTTAGCCTAAGAGAGACCTCTGTGTGCATGAGTGGCAATCAGAAGCAGCAGAGAAACAGGATTGAAGGCAAATGGTGACACAAAGTCTTGGACAGAAGAGCTCCAGGGAATGGGAAAGGAAAGCGGGACACCAGCTTAGAGTTTAGAGTTTCCTTTCAGTCTCCAAATCTTACCTTTTTGAGAAGTTTTTGAAAGAACGCTAACTTTGAAAGCCTAGTGAGCTCAGCAACAAAGGCAGATCATTGCTAGGCTGATGAAACGGTCTCTCAAACCTTGTGTGTAATCTTTAAAAAGTCGAAGAAGTATAAGGAGATACAGCCAGCCAGGCTGTACTTTCTAGGGGTTCAGCTGCTTGGTGCGAGAGTGTGTTTGCGCCTCTGTGTTACTGCCCTTGCAGTGAGGGATGGTGGGATGTCTGGTACCACAGGACACTGCAGTAATTTGAGTTACCTTATATTTCTGTTAGGATGTGCTACAAGCCCAGGTCTTCATTTAAACGCTTCTCCTTCAGTTTTTATGGGACAAGAGTTGGAAGTGAGTAAAAATAACTCTCTCCTTACCCTGCTTCTACACTAGTAGGGCTCTTTCAAGAGCTTTGATTTGCGTCTTTCCTTTGCTTGGGTTATTTCCATTTTAAGGCCTTATACCTTCAGAAGTGAATTGCCCTTGTAATTGAGCGGCAAGCTGTGAATCTTTCTCCATTCTTTGATTAATCTGGTCCATTGATCAGAATCATTTTTGGGAAGCTCTGGAAGCTTCTGAGTCAGACTCTTGGAGTTTAAGATGTTACCTTGCTTTTGATTAACTCGTATAAAAGAATTCTAGCAGGATTGATGGATTCTTTAGCTCCAGTAGTGACGCTGACAGTTCATTCTTGTTCATCGTCTCTGCGCTTTACTGGGAACTTACAAATGAAGAAGTTTATTTGTCACTAGTGGATAGAAAGGCAATGGAAATGGGTCTGGATTAGTCAGACTTCAGTGGCTGCTTTCAGCAAAAAGCAGAAAGCTCAAGAGCCAGCTCTGAGCTATGAAGTGAGAAATCTGATTTTTTTTTTGGATGCTGAAGGAACCATCCATCCGTCCTTAATTTCTAGAAATAAAATGAATCTGTAAGGTAAATTCAGGAGTTACACCAGAGAATGACTTAACCACAGCTTTAGGAGAGGCAGCTCTTGGTGGATTGGAATTGTACAAAAACTTCCTGTAGAGCTATAAACTCTAGAAGAAGCTGCCGGCACCTTTAAGAGTGCAGACTACCTCAGTTTTGTTGAAAAGTGCTTATTTGGCATATTCCATTCTACTTGTCAGAATGGTCCTTCAGGCCCTGTGGATTCTGTTGTGGCAGTATAAGAATGTGTGGGTAGAAAGACTTACTCAGTCGGTATTACAGTGTAGAAGAACCTTGTCTTGGAACAGAACTGACATCAAAATGAGCAGAAGGTCAGATTTGATTCTGGTTTTGGCTCAAACTCAAAAGTCATATCAAGGTTACTGTAGTTCCCTGGACTGTCACTCTGACTTCAGAAACTGGACAATCAAATAAAGCAAGAGGGGTGACTGGACCCTCTATGGTGCAGGAGGAAAGGCTGAGGTTGGGCTCTTTTTGTCTAGTGAAGAGAAAGCTGAGGGCATACGCTGTAGCACCTTCCAAACGGGCAAAGAAAACAATTCTTTTGCTCACCAGAACCAAGGACAAAAATGAGCTTAAATTCAACAGGGGGAATTTTGGACAAAATATCAGGGAAGCTGTCCTAAGGCAGTGATCATAAACCACAATATTGTTTGGGTGTCATAGGCTCCTCTTTACTGGAGGCATCTAGGAAACGGTTTGAGAAACATCTGTGGACAGTAATACAGGTACAGCAGAACCCTCCTCGGGACAGGAGGCTGGAATTAATGAGAGTCTGTAGCCCGTTTCAGCCTTCTGACTCTGACTAACTAAACCCCTGTAGGGTGAAAGCAATGAGCCTGGTGCAGGCTTCCTTTGCTGAAGAGGGATAAGGGAGAAAAGGTGCTGACAGTGTGTGCTTCTTGCATTAAGTAGGATGAAAAGGGAGGAACAGATACAAGAGAGTCCTAATTCAGAGTTCTTCATCTTCATTACCTGCAAAAAAGGTCATTTGAGCTTAATAACATGCACTGCACCACATGCTACATTTTAGTAGCTTTAGCTAAATGCAGTGCTCTAGGCTATGTTATGAAAAGATCATTTAGGATAATATTTAGGTGGCGTTTATTTCTGTTTATTTGCACAATCTTGGGCACCAAAAATGAGACAAGTGTTATTTCTTGCTCAAAAATTGTAAGCTGTGGAAGGTAACTGCAGGCATTTTTTTCAACTCTGGAATGGCAGTGCCATATGCTGTGCTTATATTGGAACAGAAAATCAATACCTTTCCTTGCCATATTTTGCAGGTTATTTTGAGTGATAAGCCATGGGAGATCAATAAGTGATTGTCACTGGCTGACTCTTTAGAACAGGCATGATGCTGCCCTGGGGAAGGAGTGAACGGGGTGACCTGCATCACTCTGTTCCCTTTCCAGTGTTGTTTTCTACGATTATCCAATGGTACTAGGTTGTGGTGTAGGTCCAAACTTGCCACTACATCCACCCGTTGGAGATAGGTTTACAGAGGAGGGCTAGGCAGGCTTATAGGCAGGGTAAAGGCTTTAATGTCTTCCTCTACTCTTTATGCCACCAGTCTGTGAGGCGTGTAATTTTGTGTCTCCTGTTGCAATTGCAGCTCTCTTCCCCATCTGTACATCCATCAGCATCTGCTAAATGATAGGTTTTTGTTTAGGAATTGGGCAGAAGAGATTGAGATGTGTGCATTTGGCTCCATGGGGAGACTGTCAAAGAACCATTACTTGTTTTCAGGATGTCCAGTGTTAGGACTGGGTATGATTTTTGACATTGCTAGCGCCTGATGAGTATTTATAGTCCTGACATTTTAACCCCCAATATTAGTCAGTTAATTCTCCTGTTTTCCTGCATTTCTGCTCTTTGTTTACTGCTGGTCAGGCAAGTTCAGCAACTGCTTGCAGCATGCTTCCTTCAGTAGCTAAAGATTGACATGTTTTAAAGATGATTCTTTTACTATGTTCTTTCTCTGCAGTAATGCACCCAGGTAATACAGGTATAAATATTAATTGATAGATTGCATCTTTAAGATTGAGAGAGCAAAATGATGCTGGATTAATTTGACTCTCTAAATCATTCTGTGGACTTTGTACAGTATCTCACCAGGAGGCAAAGCCATTTCTCTTGTGTCTTCCAAGTCAAGATAAGGGCCAGGCTTTCTACCATTTACACTATTTTTGCTTATAGTTGAGCAGTAAATTTACCACTGCCATCGACAGGGCTCACTCTGTGTCTTTGGTGGAACAGTGCCTACCTGAGGTTAATCCAGTGGCAAACATCCTCTGTATTATGTTCTCAGCAGCACAGATCTTGTGGAGTTCTGCTTCCTTCCATATTCCGTGCTTTACACATGA
Source organism: Piaya cayana (assembly GCA_013389865.1). Lineage (NCBI taxonomy): Eukaryota > Metazoa > Chordata > Aves > Cuculiformes > Coccyzidae > Piaya > Piaya cayana. The sequence goes on from WAAB01013154.1 coordinate 71,026, forward strand.
GAAGATATTAAATCTGTGTAGGAAATTGAGTTGTTGCTGTGGGGGCAGGAGCAGATCATGCAATTTATCAAACAAATCTGTGCCATGCCTGTACAGCTTGGGAGCTGCCTACTGGAAGGACCTTCCTTATAGGGGTTACAACCATTGTGTTAGCGTGGAGGGCTGAACCTGTAAGTCCCTAGGATTTATTAAAGCTTGTTTGTTTGGGTTTTTTTTCTTAAACGTTGAAACACTGAATATGAGTTGGATTTTGTGTTGGATTAGTTTTTACCAAGGTCATTAGGTTTTTATGGAGTGGTTTGTGGGAGCTTGGCAGGAGAAGTATTGAGATATATATGAGAAACCGCTAATTTACAGGCTGAGCTTTCTGTGGATTAGTTTTCTGTTTGTGATTAGAGCCAAAGTACATGTTGGTGTATTAAATAAGCAAAATAATTAAGAGAATTGAAATTAAAGCTACAACTGCATGGATCATCTTGCTGCTGGGTGTTTCACGATGCCTCTACAAAACCTCTTGTTAACTGCACTTTCTGTATTTGTGTTTCTTCCACTACATTTGCCTGAAGGGCTGTCCTGCAACAACAGGAGAAGCAGAGTGATTGCTTTCTATGCGAGAAATGTTCTGGTTTTGAATAGAATTTTCAAGACCTGTAATATCTTTTGTAAACGAAGGCACAGTTCCTTCCTGAAAAAAGCGCACTCTTTTCTTAGTCAGCTCTACTTTTAGTATAATGCCTAGATGTGTGACAACAAAGGTGAACTATCTGCTGTGTATTACTCATTATTTTGACATCTCACCATTAACCAGACTTAGGTATCTAGACTACAATATATATTGTTGCTCCTTCAGTAAAAAATGGCAAGAGACAATCACCTGAAGGGATCAGTCCATCTAAAGGCGTGTTTCTAAGTTAAAATCTTTTTTAAGATGCAGTTTGGTTTTGGAGATGTTTCTTTCCAGTGACTACAGACAGAGCTCAGGTAGCTGATTAAAAGTAAATGCCTACCTTTAAATAGTTAGTATCAGTTGGATAGATCCAAATTAATGAAAGTTCTCTTTTCTGGGAAAATGAACAAAAGCATTTCATTTCAACTTCCTATGAGAACTGAGTTCTAAGCAAAATCAAAGTGTGAATGTTTGAATGAAATGATCTCTGTTCTGGAATTATTTTGTAATGCCTCCTCTTCTAGTGTGATACAGGCTTTCTGTGGTACAATATGTGAGAGAGCTTGGGAAATCTGAGTCAGAGAGGACAGTTAACAACCAGGTTGGTCTTCCTTAAAGAAAATATTGAAATATGCCATATGAAGGAGACAAATGTGTGTTTTGGATATTAAAAGTGTTAGTGCTAGACAATTAAAAGATGCCATGGAAAAAGACTTTTGGTTTAAAACNTGCCATCGACAGGGCTCACTCTGTGTCTTTGGTGGAACAGTGCCTACCTGAGGTTAATCCAGTGGCAAACATCCTCTGTATTATGTTCTCAGCAGCACAGATCTTGTGGAGTTCTGCTTCCTTCCATATTCCGTGCTTTACACATGAGAAGATATTAAATCTGTGTAGGAAATTGAGTTGTTGCTGTGGGGGCAGGAGCAGATCATGCAATTTATCAAACAAATCTGTGCCATGCCTGTACAGCTTGGGAGCTGCCTACTGGAAGGACCTTCCTTATAGGGGTTACAACCATTGTGTTAGCGTGGAGGGCTGAACCTGTAAGTCCCTAGGATTTATTAAAGCTTGTTTGTTTGGGTTTTTTTTCTTAAACGTTGAAACACTGAATATGAGTTGGATTTTGTGTTGGATTAGTTTTTACCAAGGTCATTAGGTTTTTATGGAGTGGTTTGTGGGAGCTTGGCAGGAGAAGTATTGAGATATATATGAGAAACCGCTAATTTACAGGCTGAGCTTTCTGTGGATTAGTTTTCTGTTTGTGATTAGAGCCAAAGTACATGTTGGTGTATTAAATAAGCAAAATAATTAAGAGAATTGAAATTAAAGCTACAACTGCATGGATCATCTTGCTGCTGGGTGTTTCACGATGCCTCTACAAAACCTCTTGTTAACTGCACTTTCTGTATTTGTGTTTCTTCCGCTACATTTGCCTGAAGGGCTGTCCTGCAACAACAGGAGAAGCAGAGTGATTGCTTTCTATGCGAGAAATGTTCTGGTTTTGAATAGAATTTTCAAGACCTGTAATATCTTTTGTAAACGAAGGCACAGTTCCTTCCTGAAAAAAGCGCACTCTTTTCTTAGTCAGCTCTACTTTTAGTATAATGCCTAGATGTGTGACAACAAAGGTGAACTATCTGCTGTGTATTACTCATTATTTTGACATCTCACCATTAACCAGACTTAGGTATCTAGACTACAATATATATTGTTGCTCCTTCAGTAAAAAATGGCAAGAGACAATCACCTGAAGGGATCAGTCCATCTAAAGGCGTGTTTCTAAGTTAAAATCTTTTTTAAGATGCGGTTTGGTTTTGGAGATGTTTCTTTCCAGTGACTACAGACAGAGCTCAGGTAGCTGATTAAAAGTAAATGCCTACCTTTAAATAGTTAGTATCAGTTGGATAGATCCAAATTAATGAAAGTTCTCTTTTCTGGGAAAATGAACAAAAGCATTTCATTTCAACTTCCTATGAGAACTGAGTTCTAAGCAAAATCAAAGTGTGAATGTTTGAATGAAATGATCTCTGTTCTGGAATTATTTTGTAATGCCTCCTCTTCTAGTGTGATACAGGCTTTCTGTGGTACAATATGTGAGAGAGCTTGGGAAATCTGAGTCAGAGAGGACAGTTAACAACCAGGTTGGTCTTCCTTAAAGAAAATATTGAAATATGCCATATGAAGGAGACAAATGTGTGTTTTGGATATTAAAAGTGTTAGTGCTAGACAATTAAAAGATGCCATGGAAAAAGACTTTTGGTTTAAAACCAAAAAATGTCTAGTTTTCTCTCATAGTGGTTTAGACAGAAATGTTTCAGTCTGCCTTATAGATGACACTTGTGCCTCCCTGGAATACGAGTGCTGTGTTTTGTTTTAAGGTATGAATTCAGGCATATCTGACTGACTTTTAAATTGAGGAGTATGCAAGGAAAGATTAAGGATAGGCAGCATCTATCTGGGTGGAAGACAACAAGCTCTGTGTGTTGTAGGTCTAGTGTCTTGTCTGTCTCTTGGTCTGTAGCTTCAGAAGAATGCGAGGGATCTAGAAGGCAATATACATAGCCTTACCAGCCTCTGTTAATAAACAAACTTTGTTTTGAGCCCGTATGGATCAGTCCTGATGATATAAGGCAACAAGCAGTACACAGAGTGGTTCAGACAGTGTACTGGAGGCAAGATGAGACAGAGTATCCAGAGGAGTAGTTCACATGCAGAAACCTTTGCTCCCATGTTAGGNACTCTTGGGCAGTTTGATGCTTGACCTTAGTGGATGGAGCTGAGGGATGTTATCTCCTGTTCCACATAATTGTATGAAAAGACTTCTTCATCTCCTCCACAACCAGGTCCTCTGAAAGTAGTCTAGATGAGTGAAACATTGAAGGGTGGCAAACGTGCGTTTCTATCTATCTCTTTTTTTTTTTTTTCTTTTTTTTTTTGTAATGAATAGGGATGTTGTCAGCTGCCTGCATTGTGTTCATCACTGTCAGGGCTGGCAGTGTAACAGATAACTGGATGGATTCAAGGCCACCCAGGGAATGGAGCCTGACAGGACCTCATTCATCACTTCCATTTCAGAGGTCTCTATGGAAGAGCTGGCATCAAAGAAGTAATCAAGGCTCACAGGGCCATGTGGGATTTTGGGAGGAATGCTCTGCATTGCAAACAAACCAAGCTGTCAAATCTGTTTTGTAAATGAAGTGTTTTTCTGGAGACAGTGTGTTTATAACTGTCACCCTAAGTGCACTCCCTATAATATACATCCACTGTGGCAGCCTAGGGCCACAACCTGTTCTTTTCCCAGCTTCCAAATAAAAAATTGCAATTGCAGTGAGAAGTTAAAAGGTGTATATGGGGGGCATTTTAAAATGTGGTTCATCCTTAATGGTTTGTTTAATCAGATACCCTCTCCATCTTCAGTTCTGGTCTGGGCATTGAAGCTCCATTCATCTCCTGTAATTGGCCCGGCAAGTATGATGCTTTGCATTTTGTAGTCTAGACACATGGTGCAATTTGCCACTGGCTGTGTGGACTTCATGACAGTAAATGAGCCTGCCCTCAAGATAAAAATATCCTGTTAATATGGGACCAAGGGGACAAAGGAGAAGGCATTTGTCAGCAGTGAGAACCTAGTATTGATAGCACTACAATGCAATGCCATGCCAAGAGCTTCAGGCTTTTAGAATAAGAATAGGTAAGCAGCCTGCTCAGAAGGGTGTCTGCTCTCCTGTCAGTCTCCTGTGTCAGGGTAGATATCTAGCTCTCTACCTATAAAGAATTAAAGAAAGGAGGAACTCGTGCAAGGAAGTCAGCTTGTACTAAACTCTTAAGGTAACATTTACCTTGACTGTGCTTCCTTGGTGTTTTCTTTTCCAGTTTTTGTTCTTAAAGCCTTCAATGCAATGCCTAGCCAGGTGTGCTGTGTCCCCTGGCAGCCGAAGCTGTGAAGGGGGCACCTTTGTTCCCTCATCATGTATCCTACCACTTCACCTATGTGGACTGCTCCCTGGAGATGAGGCTATTGTGCTGCTGAACCTCTGATAACCACTTTGTTTAAGAGAAAAAATGTACTTGGACATGAGAAACTGAGTGTATCCTTGTTATGTGATTTCCCCCTCCCGCCCAAGATCTGAAGTTTTCCTTGATTCCGTAGGACATCAGACTGAGAATGTGCACAGTTTAATGTAAACTTACCTGCTATAGACTGGCATGATAGAAACTTGCTATTGGATTACTGCTTTTCTTAAGTTCCTTAAAACACTTACTGTGACTTACACTTCTTAGAAATCACATGTATGTGCTAAGAATAACTTTCATAATATGCTGAATATTTTCTTCTAAGTTGCCAAGTTTTCTTCTGAATCCTAAGTTCTCTTGAGGCAGAAAAGCTTAGTAAATCCTGGGAATAATACTTATTAAACATGGCTTTATCTGACTGAATAGAACAGCCAGAGGTTGTGCAAGGCCTTTCCCTACTTTGCTAGCCTGGTTTACAATTGGTGTTGGCTGCCCAAACAGTTTTGATAAAGGTTGCCCCATGGCAAAAAACTTTTGCCACAGCCTGAGAAGAATTTGCTAAGATGACAATAATCTTTATTTGTGTACCACTGTGCCACAGAAACAACCACAGGTAAACAGTCCCCTCCAGAGGGAACCACCAGCAGCACTACTGCCTGAATAAAGTAATAAAGCATTTGGTGAGGAGTTAATGGCTGCCATTAAGTGGGTCTTTGATCAAGAAGCAGTTGTAGATTTTCCTGAAGGTGATGGGAGTCCTGAACCTCTCTGTTTCCTTTAGAGTGAAGGAAGCATTGCAGCATCCCGTTGTGCAGCGAGCACTGGAAGGAGCAGCAAGGTCTCCTTTGGCTGTGGGTTTGGGAGCTAGGGTGCCTTGAATACTGAGGATGCAGGCTGATGGTCAGATTAAAGAAAGGGAAAAGAGAGCTATGTGAAAAGTTGGATCATGTAGGTGGTGGTCCTGCACCTGCTGGTTTCCACTTCTGCATGCCTGTGCAGACTGGGGGTGAGCTGATGTGGCTGGTAGTCCAGGAGGAACATTTCACTTTCAGATGAGAACTTGATTGGGCCACCTTGAAAACCGGGATAACGCAGTGTTTTCTAGCAGCAGGGAGGTTATAAAACCTCACAATAATATATGCTAGATGAGAGATTTCTCTAGGAGTTGTAGCAAACTTGGAGCAGGGGGTTGGTGAAGGACCTGGACCTCTTAAGCTGTGTCTGTGCACCCTAGTCTCATCCACCTAGGAAACAACCTGGCAAGTCTTGCAAGGTAAGCTAGGTTCTCAGGCCAAAGGGTTAACTAGTCTAGCACAGTAAAATGCTGAAGACCATTAGAGCCACAGAGTATGAGCAGACTAAATAAATGTGTGAAGCGTCTTGAGGTTATACCTGTTATAGCTTCCTGAAATTTCTCTTTCATGTTTCCTTTTAGGCGTAGTACCTCTAGGGACAAGTTCCTGAGTGATAGAAGGATGTTTTGGTGTAGGAAAGGTTGGATTGCTCACCAGGCTTCTGCAAGAACCTGATTCCTTTCCTAGAGATAAAATCATTCACAGTTGTTTACTAACTCTGTGCATAAACATCAGTAGTCAGCTGGTGAGAAGGTAAGAAGGCTCGTCTACTAGTAGAATGGGAATTCTGATCAACTGAAGAATCACTTGCAAAATTTGGGTATGTTTGGTCTTTGCTTTAGAAATGGAGAGTGTGCAGAGCAAATGTTATCATTTAGGATTCTCTTTTGATTATAGATGTATTTGTTACTGGCATAGTAACTTCTTGAGGAATTTTCTGTGGTACAGTGGAGGTCTGTCGATGAGAATCACTGTGTAAAAGAAATGACCTCAAGTGAAGATAAGTGAACATCAAAGAAATCTGGGGACTGAAAAATGAGAAAAAAAAAATCAGAAGTAGGTTGAGAAAGAATTTTGGAGAGCAATATTTGGTCTCACAGTGAAAGACTTAGATTCCTAATTAGTAGCTTCAGCAATCACTCTGTTAAATGAACAGTTCTGTCATGACTGACTGTTATACAGTGATTGAGCTTTAGACAAAGGACGCTGAAGCCGTTAAGACAAATGATACTGTCATAACAGAGTGCTATAAGAGATAGATATCCCATTCAATTAACTGATCAGAAGCACAGGAAAAGATACTAATTTGCAGTTACGATGCTATAAAAGTCTTGCAATCAATCTGTGGGTGCAACAGCCTAAATACAATATATAGTCTCGGTTCCATTTGCCACATGAATGTGTCTCTTGTATTAATAATTGCTACAGAACTGTGAAGAAATACATGTACTTCATTTTCAACATGCCTGGCCATGGAGATGTTCACAGATTGTGTCAAGTCATGCAAATCAAGCCAAAACAAATACAGTAAAATCATATGTCAGAATTTGACTGTTTAAAAAAAAGAAGTTTTTTTTCTCTTTTCTTAGAGACTTGAAAATCAATATAATGTTGTGAGTTAGCTAGCATGCTTGTCTCTCTAATCGCGTACACAAGAAAATAAAAAATTCAGTTGTTTCCCAAGCAATTGGAAATTTTACTCTATAAGGAGCCTGCACTGCATTTTAGGATCCTTATTTCCTCAAATGTGTGCTCTAATGCTGTCATCAACTAAGCTTAGAGGGAATTTAAATCAAGAGAAAGGTGAGGGCAAGGAATTGTGAATCAGGGGTGAAATGCTCTGAGCTTAGAGGAGAGAGAGTAAATCAGAATCTTACCTCTAGTTTATTGAAATAGAATGTAAAGCTAGAAAGAGAGGTACAAAACAGAAACAGCAAGTTGTTACTGATCTGGATGTGATGCTTATGGTATATGGACTAGAAGGCAGAAAAAGCAGTCTGTTTCTTGTTCTCCAGTGGAGTTGATGGTGCTGAAGGTCATGAACTTCATAGTTTCTTCATGAAGTAAATAATAAACACGAGAGTTAAAAATACCCTCTATCTCATTAAGAAAGCAGTGCAGTTTAATTGGTGTGTGCTGTATTTAATTAGTATCTAAGACTGCCTGTAGTGGTGAAAGGGAAGCGAAGAGGCTGGGTAAAAGTTTCCTGGGGTCCAACTACGTAAAAATACTTACGATAGAGCAGCCCTTAAAACGTAAGTAGCTAGAAGCAATCTCTTTTGATAAACAGTATACAAAAATCTACAAAACGGTGATAAATAGTATCATAGAATCATGTGTCATCAAAGGGGTGATAGAATCGTATACATTTTCTGGGATCTGTAGCTTCTATCTGTCTGAAGCTGATGAAACAGCTGTATATTGGAAACTCTAGCTGCAAAGATGGTAATGCTGCTATAATTCATTTTTCTGATTATGTGACTGAAATTCACTGCTCCTCAGAAGTATGTCTGATAAAACCAGACTTAGCTGAAGAAGGCAGCTCTGGTAGATGTTGACTGTCTTTGTGGCCTTCATAAGAAGTCTCCCCCGCCTCTTACCTTTTTAATATTATAGTATGGATTGATCTTCTTTCCTCACATTATCTTTTGCCAGAGACACAGAAGGTGGATTAATTTAATCTGTATTTCTGTCATGATCAAGTAGAGGGAACAGGCTGGACTCTTCCAAGTGGCTGTGGCAGCTAAACAATGGAAGGTAGTGGCTTGACTATCTGTTACTGAGGGCGAAACACAAAACCATTATGCAAGCCTGCAGCTGAATTTGCACCAGCTGTCTCTTCTGCTCCAAGCCAGGACTTTTGGTCCCTCCATGAAGCAGTTTGATGTAGTATCTCTGGCTATCCTAGCTCAATTCATTGAGTTTAATAAGAGAAAGCAAAGTATTGCTTATGGAGAGAATGGGGAAGGAAGGAGGATAAAGTTATTAAAAAAAAGGTTATTTAAAATAAAATTTTAAAAATTGTCTATGTAGCGGTGGCAGCACATTCAGTAGATGAGATGGGAAAATGCTGAGACAAAGTATGTTTAAATGCAATGTCCTTGGAGTGCTCAATGTCTGCAAGTTGATAGCTGTATCCTCCACTGTTAAGCACCATGGCTCTGAGGATTTTTTTTGTCCCTAAAATTTATTAGTGCATTACAAACAGGGAATCCCCCTTAATTATTGCCTAAATAAAGTCAGTGCAGCACTCTTGTTCCACCATGTTATGTTGTAGGTCTCCCATAGCTAGTGATATGGGATGATGCAAACATGAAATAAAACTGGGCTCAGTGGCCTGGGACATAGAGACTAACAACAATTGCAATAAAAAGGAAAATGAGCAAAACAAAGTCTGGGGAACTACAAGCAATTGAAAAGAGGCAAAATGGGTTGTGGAGTTGCTGTCATGTTGCAGCAAACTATAAAGACATTTGACTATGAGGTATGGATAGGTCCTGCCCTCTGCAAAGTTCAGAGGGAAATTTAGGATTGAAAAGAATAAACAAGGGCAGTCTCAGTCATGTTTGCCTAGGCATCTTGTCACATAGGTACTCCAGGGCTAACTATCGAGGGCTTCACATGTTGTCAGCAAAACCTCATATCAATATGCCTTGTACTGTTGTATTGCCGTTCCTTTCTGCAAAAGGTGGAAGTTGCGATACACAATTTGTTAATGTCAGGAGGGAGAGAATTGGACTTCCAAGTTATACTTCTTTGCTAAATAAAGCTGTTTTTACATTGAAATTTGTGGTTGCAACCATGTATTATAGATACATAAATATGGGAAAACAGTGGACTGCCCTATCAATACATTTCATGGCAACAGTGACATCACATCCCAGATGAATTTTGCTCTTGTGGTTTATTATGATATTCTTGAAACCTTGGGAAATATACATGGTCTTCACAATTCACTGATTATATTTATAATAGCTTGAAAGAGTCATTTGTTTTTGGTAAGGAGATGCTTGGTTTTAGATTTATTGTTTTTATTTCTCCACACTATCTTTAGACTTTAGAGATGAGGTTTAGCGATTACTTTAGAACTGCTTTTTCTGTCATGATCCCAAATGGGATTCACCTTTCTTTGTGGGGAGCTATTTGTTAGTATACTGAGCAGGTCTGAATGTTCTGTCAGTGGCCGCACTGTGGGGAGGAGTGTTGGTTGGTTTGTCACAATCAACGGCGTCTGAAAGAAATATTGTATACTCAAGGTCAAGCTTGCATTTCTACATCACGTAGCATGAACACTGTAATTGGAAATACTATGTGAGAATAGAAGTTGCCAGAGCCCAAATGAGAAGAGGCTTCAGAATAGCATTGGTTCCATTTATTCTTTACTTGTGAAAGATTTTGGTATTTATGAAACCTTTTGGGCCTCCTCCTTTGTGGCAGGCTCTGTGTTGCTGGACTGGCCATAAGCTGCTTGTCTTGGGAGTGAGGCATCTTTTGATTGTAATGTGACTTCAAATAATTAGGCAAGGGCTCATTTTCACCTTGCAGCCATTTAGAGCTGGAAACCGGGCCGAATGAGGTCCGTGTGATGCTTTTCATTGACTTTGGTGGGTTTTGCATGAAATCCTCACCTGCACAGGACCCCTCTTCTCTATTTGAATGTTTTTCTTTAGTAAGAGTACATTCAATTAATTTACACTTTGTCCTTCTATGGCGACACTGTCATGTCTGGCAATACTCAACTAAATATTATTTGTTGCTATGGTACAAGATATAGGAGGAAGTGTAGTAAATGAGGGGAAATATGTATGTTCTTGGAGAGGAGTCTTCTCACTCCATGCTAGAGTAACCATTGCTCTGCTTACATTCAGTGTGATTTCTAGTAAAGAAATGGAAGCCCGTTAGGGAGGTTTCTGCCATGAAGTCAACAATAAGAAGTTTTGATGCTTGAAGAATAAGTTATAGGAAAGGCGCATAAATGGGATGTGGGCTCAGCCCCTTAATCTGAAACCCAGATTAACAACTGATCCTTCATCAGAGGGGGAGATTCCTGGCAACTAAAAAAAAAAGTCTATGAAAGGAGACAAAATGTTTCTTCTTTTTCTTTGTATGTATGTTTGCTATGTACTGTTTTCTGCCTCCCCTAGTGCTTGCTTTCTCTCAGAGGAGAGCTATTTCAGTTCAGCGGGTGTCCAGGGAGAGGGGTCATGCCTTGTTTCTTCTTATACAAACTTTGTTCTTTCTTTCTCATGCTTGGCACTTCATGACTTGAGTTAGTTGCCCTTTTGATTAAATATATATATATTTGTATTTGTGTAGGTACAAAAGGTCTTGGCATTGATGAAGCCTGTGAGAAGAAGTGTCAGGTGGTTTTTCCTACTTCTCAAACACATCTGTTCCTTTGAGCTAGAGGGTAAGAAGGAAGGCTGCTCTTCAGAAGCCTACTCTTCCCAAGTAATAATTAAAAACCATTTTACTGCATTATATTTGACCAATAATTTCGCCTTCCTTAATTCAAAGAGCAAACTCTCTGCTGGCATTAGTGATCCTGAACATAAGAAGGATTTATACCAAAATCCCACTTATTAATCTTATGCAGTCTGAAGTGTTTAACACTTGATGAGTTTGTTTTCAGAAGTTTGATACCTGTGCCCTGGGAGTTTAAACAGTGGTGTAGTCCCTTCAGGATCAGGAATCCACAGAATTGGGTCAGCAAGTTTTGCACAACTCCTTCCTTCACCTTGTGCTGTCCTATTTAAACCCTTGTAAAGTAGCCATGAACAGACTGTCTTCACTGCTAAAGGAAAGATCAAAGGTTTTGACTCATGTGTGTGAAGAATCCCAAAGTATCCCAAAGTGACAAGAGAAGTGTGATAAGGCTTGTTTTATCACAAACTGAGCAAAGAAAATTGACCTTTGGCTGGGTGAATGGTACAGGCTTCCTATATTTTTAATTATTTCAAAATCTTTCTGAGATAAAACCAACTTACTTCTGTTTTGTTTTCATACATGTTTAGTTTTCCAGAAATACTGCTTTTATAATGGTGAAGAGAGTCTTGCGTACCGATGTTACCCCAGTTCCCAAAACCCCAAAGTTTTCAGTCAAAGTTTTTGTAAGAGGTGGTTAATGAATTAATAAACCTTTCTGGTACTGAGGGCCTAAGCTATTGCTAACAAAAGGTGTTGGGACCGGGTCTCCAAGAGGTAGTGCAGCAGATGGTTTAAAACTCCACTGAGGGGATTCAATAAACCACGTTTTGCAATACTCTGAAAAGCAGGACCAGTGAAATTTAAGCCAGCAAACTGACTTGTAAAAAGTGCGTAGCTCTGGATAACCACTGTTAAAGTAACAGTACAGATGCAACCTTTGCAGAAAACTTTTTTTGAAACTTGGATCTGAATCTCCCTTGTTCCCTTTATTCTGCATAATAATCTGAGGAAATTTGTTACGTAGATTGCTGGTGTCACGCTAGTCGTTGTTCTGCATCTGTCCCAGGAGAGCAGAGAATAGTCTCCTTTATTTATTTTTGCCTGCCCATATCTCTCATTCACTAATTAGCCCAAGAACTCCCCTCACATTTTACACTTACGCTCTCAGTGACTCTTCTCCAGCCCTTCAACTTGAACCTAGACATTTCTGAACTATGCTTTCCCTTGGAGCTCAGGCTGACTGTTGTTCCCGGGCTATTTAGCATGTGTGTGCTTGGAGTTGCTTGGAAGGTGTTGCTTTTTGGATCAGAAAAAATCCCGGAGTTTAAACTTTAAACCAGCAAGGAAGTTGATGAATGGGCTGGAGAACAAGGCTTGTGAGGAGCGGCTGAGGGAACTAGGGTTGTTTGGCCTAGAGAAATGGAGACTGAGGGGAGACCTTATCACTGTCTACAGCTGCCTGAAAGGAGATTGTAGAGAGGTGGGCATTTGTCCCTTTCCAAAGTGATAGGAGAGAAGAGAGAATAAATAGCGTCAAATTGCTCTAATCTGAGGTTCAGATTAGACTTCATGAAAAGTTTCTTCACCAAGAGGGTCATCTGGCACTGGCAGAGGCTACCCAGGATGGTCGTTTAGTCACCATCCCTGGGGGTGTTTAAAAGATGGGTAGATAAAGTGCTAAGGGATATGATTTAGTAGTGTACAGATACATTTGGACTTCATTAGCTCAAAGGTCTTTTCCAACCTAGTTGTTCTATGAGTCTATGAAGTGAATTACTTCCCTCTAGATAGGGAAGAAAGTTTTTGTCAGGAAGAGGGTTTTGGCTGTAACAAACAGATTGGTATAAACCCTCAGTGAAACAGAGACCAAGATGTTACTTTAAGGATATGCGACTGTATAGCTGATGATCTGAGAGAAGGCCTCTGCTTTTCTGCTTATAGTGACTACAATTTCACCTCATCCAGTTTGCTGATATCTGGCTCTGACTGAGGCTTTTAGTTTAGTAAATACGGCCTGGTTAAGAGCCTGATATCTTATTTTGTGCAAGTCTATTCTTTGAGGGCTGTAGACCTGTGGCTACTCCTGCTCTGAGCCAAGATAGTACCTCTGTTACTGTGTCTATACACAGTGTTTGCTTCTCAAACTTGACCCTTCTGGTCTTTAGGTGATGTAACAGACAAAATCATTTTGAGTATATGGGTGTTGTGTTGCATATATTGTTAACTCCAGCACCTAAAACAGACTGATCTTACCCAAGCTGTATGAAATCAGAGCTCCTTTCTAAGACCAATTTTAAGTTTAATCAATGAATTGATACTAAACACCTTACACTTTCTTTAAACTTGTCTATTTTGTGCATTTATTCTCTTTTCCAGAAATGCATACTATAAGCTTTATGGTGTTCAGCAGAAGCTGTTATTAACTTAAACTGCAAGGGTGATGGTTTAATATCTGACTAAATGTAATTTATTTCATAATGAGTATAATTACTTGCCTGTGCTTAAGCTAACTTCGTTTTGTTGGTGATGATGAAAGAACAGTACTGAATTCAAAAGTGGCTGCTTGTCAGCTCAGATTTGTGGTTCTTTGTTCTCTCCTGGAGTGTAGTAATTAGTGGTTGGTTTGCAGAAAGACCAGAAAACTTGGTGATAAGGTGAGGGAAGTGCAAGGAGTCCACTTTCTTGCTCAGTCTAGAAAAGATTTGTGTTTTTTTTCCTTTCTGGATATTTAAGGGGAAAGAGGTACCTTTGTTAGGTTTAACAGTATTCAAAATGTGCTCCTCTGATCTTTCCCTCCTTGACTGTCTTTCTGTGTTTGCCTTGTTAGCTGTCTCTTTTCATGAATAGATGATCTGTGAGTAGGTGTGGAACAAAATTCACCTTAATTACAATGACTTTATCCTATGACAGGATGCTATCAGGATTTCTCTAACACAAGAGTTTAACTTCTCTTTTTTTTAATTCTCTGTGTTATCTTGTGAGACTCAACCAGGTTTTTAAAGAAGATCACATATTTCAAATGCTTCATATCCTTATTGAACTGATTTTAAGTATAAATTAGATAAAACAAATTTTGAAAGTTTTAATGGTAACAAAATAACGTCAACCCTTTCTGCAGTAACTTTAACAGGTAGCTTGTCCTCTGTGATAAGTGAAGTGCCTGGTTGAGTGTTTTCAGCTAACCAGTTTCATGGCTTTATTCTTTTATTAGCTGCTGCTAACTTGCTGTGAAGTTGTCATATTTGTGATTACAAAAAATTATCTAGTTTTGATATAATAAAGCTCCAATATATAATTCTTTTCTTTACATGAAATATTTGCAAATTGGTCTTCAAGAAATTAAACCACCTTTAAATGTCTGAGGAGCAAATGAAAGTTTTCATGCTTAAACAGAAAGAAACAATAAGAGATAATAAAGAAATTACTTGTAGAAGTTCTTTATGTAAATTATGTTCTTTCATATCTGAAGAAGGAAACAATTTAGAATGATTAGAAGAGAAATTATTTTTGCGTCGATCTTCTGGGAAATTTGACTTGCTTGTGAAAAGCAGAGTCAATTTAACTCGAATATCAAGTCTGGTAGAGTATGGATTTCAACCCAAACACTTCCTTGAAGCACTTTGAGCACAATGCAATTTATTTTGAAAACTCAAAAGGGCTTTTCTAAAATGTCTTACCAAATTTGTTTTTCAGAAATAAAATTCTATTCATACCAAACTTATTTCAAAATGATCTCTCATCATGCTCTGCTTATGCATTTTGTTATTCCTTTGTGTTTTGTCTAAAAGTTCTTGCAAATTTTGTCGCTTGTGGTAAAAGTCTTAGGTGAAATAGACTTTATAAACTAACTGTTAACACCATCTTTTGGAATACACAGGAACAATGGGTAATACAGAATTCTAGCATAAAACAGAAGGTATCATCTATCTTAAGAGTTTGTCTCTAGACTCTTAGTTATGGCTGCCAAGTCTCATCCTGTGATGTGTGAGGTGATCTTCAAGAGATAAAGGAGAAATCTCCAGGAGTGTCCTAATTTGCCTGAACATTTTGTTAAACAAAATATATAACCACAAGCATCAGCAGAAGATTGCACCATCTCTCACCATCTGTGTATAATTGTAGATATCCTATTAAGAATGCAGTAGTGGGTGATTACAGGTGGGACTGGATGCTTCACTTTTTACTAGGGTTGCCTGACATTTCCCATTATAAGGCTATTTTCTGTTCTGTTTGATAACTTTCCAGGATTTGAGCTGATTTTCCATGCTGGGTCACTGCCTCCAGCTCTTGTGGTGCTCATTTATTTAGAGGAACTTTTAGTGTTGTGGGTTTTTTTGTTTGTTTGTTGTTTTTCGAGGGGGGAAAAACAGAGAAAATGTTTTTTCTTAAGGAAATAATTCTAGTGACCTTTATTCTTTTGAGTCCTGGCCTCTCTTTTTCCCCCCAGCCCTTCCAGGCAGATTTGATTATAGCTTTTACAGGCAGTCTGCCCTTATATATGTGAGTCAGGGTGGTGGTTTTTTTTTTTGTTTTTACCCCAGTGAAAATTGTGCTTGTTTGAGTCGTATTGCAAGTCCTAAACCTGGGCAGCCCATTTTGGCTTTACAGCATGAACCTCTGAAGATCTGGGTGGTTGTGAGCTTGCAATGTCCATCAGACCCCGTGGGAGCTCTGTTCTCCGTAGGAGTGAGAGAACTGCAGAAGCAGCTTCATTGTTTGGGTGCTTGGAGATGCTCCAGGTGTCTGTGGCTGCAGGGATGGTGTCCTGCTGCCACCATCTGCGTGTCCAGGCTCTGTGCTACAACTGCCCACAAGAATCTTTTCTTGGGTACTTTGCACAGGCTCCAGGAGACAAGCTGTGGAGAGGGGTATCAAGTTGGTCCCCTCTTCCTTGGGTACTGTGGTGTGTGGAATCATCACTCCTGTTGAGAGCCATTGCCTGCCCTGTAAGTGCTGGAAAGGGGAGACAAACCATCAGGTTGGAAGTGAAGGGCACATGTGGCAGGGAGGCAGTAGCACAGGAGTAGCTGTGAACTGCCAGGATGAAGGTTCCAGCTCTCATTTCTCATGGCGAGGAAACAATGTTTTCTTCCTGAAACCCTCTCTGTCATTTGTGACGTGGTTGCCACTTCCTCCAAAAATGCAGCAGGGTTTTGACAGATGACAACCTTTGATTCTCCTGTCTGGCTCCCCTGAAGTGACTGACTGTCCTGTGCAAGGGATGCACAGTGTACATGGTGGCTGAACTGTATTTTACCAGCAATATTGAGTCTGTGTTTCTAAATTAGACACCGACTCTTTTATTTCCCAGCCCATTACAGAGTAATGTTTGGTTTACGCCAGTTGCTAGCCTTGCCCCCTGTGAGTAAAGAAGGGACTCTCAGCTGCAAGGATGAGAAAAGAAAATGAGGACAGCCATGAGGCTCCTTACTGTCTCACTGCAATATCCTTCCAGTGAAGCAAGGGATGAACTTAAATTCTGTTTTCTTTGCTTTTTCGTACATGCTAACTGCCTGCAATGTGGTAAAAAGCCTGCCTAGTTGTGAACAGTTCACCTATCAGTGTAATTCAGTAGTGTAGCCAGTAATTGTTAACCTTTATGCCTGAAATTACAGCACCTAGACAATAAAAACATAGTTGATACTCTTACTGTACTCATGACTTGATATTCCTCCATGTGAAACAAAATATGCACTTACTAAACCCTACAATTTTATGTTCCTTATTTCCATTGGTAATGGGGAAAACAAATAGTTTAAGTGCAATTACAGAATTGACTATGCAGCATATATTATTCATGCCTCACCAGCACTCTCCTCTCTTTCCTTGCTGTGCTAATGTGGCCAGTCCATAAGGTGTGTTATTTGGCAAACAATCTATATGTAGTCTGCTTGGAGCTTTATCAACTGTGTTATGTGCCATTTAGCATTTGTAATGCCGCCAGAACAAAGCCAAACCCCAACAGTTTATCCATATGTAAAGGAGAGTTACTGAAACAACTTGTTTCTTGTGGAAGAAGCATATTCAGATCGGTGCGTAAGGAGTGAGCCTTGGTTTGGTGCTGTACTTGCCCCAGTATCCCACGTCGCCCACTGCTCTGCCATGTGCTGCACGTAACTGGAGAGATCTTTGGTGGGTCTCTCTTCCCTGAGAGGATTCAGTGAGAGTTGCAGCAGCTCAGCATTCTGCAAGACTCATTCCAGCAAGAATGGGTCTGCCATGAGTTACATTTACTCCTTGCAGTTCATGGTTGCTCAAAGGACGAGAAGGGATTATAGGGAAAGGAACTTGACAGGGGAGTCAACAATGAAGACAAGGACTCACAGGCCTTATGTATTGATGTGTGCAATTCACCTTGCATCCCAAACATGTGCCTTTCTAACTGGGTTCTTGTTGAGAGTGATTTAGCTATTAGATCTTCATTGCCGAGAGCCAGTGCCATAAGATTAGAGCCACACAATGAGCTCTTCTAGGATGCCCATCTAACGGAAATACAGGGAAGCTTATTCCTTATTAGCATACCTTTAATGCAAGGCTTTCATGCTGCTGGAGCAAAAGATAGATGAAGTTTTGAAGTAAAGAAAATGAGTAACAACTTGTGGTGGTGATTACTAGCTTTTCATTACCTACTGATCATTATCTTAGCTAAGGTTAGTCTGTGATGCTTTGATAAAAGGCTGAGAAATGTGTACATACTTATTCCTAGTGTCTGCATGATAGCTAGACACAGCTGGATTCAGCAAAAGGAGGGAATTTCTTCATCTATTTAGGCTAAGCTATAACATAATGTTGTAATGTGAGACTGCGGGACAACATGATTTTTCTAATTTCTTCTTGGTGCACTGAACTATGGGGAAAACCCTTTACCCCCTTTTCTTGTGTAGTTCAGACCCAGCTAGGTTGCATAAGCAATATGTCTGGGGATTGTTCTGAATGAGAACAGACTGAATGCTAGCTCTGAGTTTCCTGACTCTTTAAATATATACCTATTTAGATATGTTACTCTTTAGCAATTATTTTCACACCTATGAAAGGCAAGAACTGAAAAGCCAGTGCACTGTAGCTGGATGGCACGGCATCTTTCCTGACTAGTGCTGACTTCTGTTAAGTGGGTAGGAGAGACTATTAGGGATGACACCTCGTTGTGCAGCAGGAGTGTGGGGTATCCCTGCCTCTGGCTGTCCTTCCCCTCCAGGTCTCTTTGCCAGCAGTAGCTTTCTGTGAGACCTCACCCTCATATTCAGTCCTCTAAGGAGAACCACCTTTGCCTGTGCTAGAGGCTGCATTTCTAGCTGTGCTTTTTCAAACCGCTGCCTCCATGGACTGGATTTCAACCTTTGATTTCTTGTCTTTAATTAACATGAAAATGCCATGATTTCTGCTTTACCTCTTTATTTGCTCATGAGTGAAAGAAACTGCACTTCGGCAGACAGTTTGTCTCTGTACCCCGTGCTTCGTTTTTCCACAGATCTCTTAGGCTGGTGAAATTTCTCGATGATTATTTGTTCAAGTGTGTTGCATAACAGCTGCCTGTTTCTAGCCTGTGCGGCAGTCAGATGCAACAGTTATAGATAAAGTGATTGCAGGTACTTGGAGGCAGGGGCGTTCACAGCCCTGGTGCCCTTTTGGTTACTTGGAGCACTGCATTTCTTCCTCTCTCCTTGGCTTTCTTCCTCTAACAGTAGAAAAGAGTAATAGCTATCTCAGTTAACTGTGCTAACAGCAACCCTCACTACATATTAAATGTCCATTGTCCGATTCCTTTAAAGTGCTGTTAAGGTAATAACAGTGAATATGTAAATAGACTCTTTGCTCAGTACAGCTACTCCCTCACAGAATACTGGCTGGGTCATAGCTGTTTATGTGAGGAATATAAAAAACAAGTTTCTATTAAAAAAGGCATACATTTTGATACTCCGTGAAGCCAGTACAACTAAGAAAATACTAGAATCTGTCTTCTGAACTTCTGAAATCTCAGCCAAATTGCTAACAGGGTTTCATGAAGATAATTCTTATTTCTGCTAAGGTCAGGAACAGAAAGAAACAAATTTGCCTAGCAATGCCAGTTTTTGATCAAAAATAACTTCAGATTTGTAACCTATTCCTTTTCTATCTGCCTCTTCCAATTCTTTTAACTCTGTAGTTCTGACTTCTGTATATAATATATGGTTTGGGGGTATGCTTTTTGCACATAGGGTTCAGAATATACTAAACTATAGGCAAGTGAAAGTGCTAAAGAAGCAACAACAAATTTGACCCTACATAGTGACTTCAGAACTGGCATCTTCTGTTTTAAAATAATCTCTTTATCAACTTCAGTCTCCTCAGATGCAAAATCTCTGCTCACCCACAATGTGTTACTGAAAGTATTTCAGGAGTCATTGAATGTAAATGAAGGAAGGGTTAATTTGTTAGATGTTTTTGAAAGTCATTTTTCAGATGATAGACACTTAAAAATCAAAATGGGTTCATCATTATGTATCACAGTCATTGCTTTCCTGAAATAAAAATGCTGAAGTTGCCAAAAATTAATAATTGCTAGACTGACTTGCCTGGTAATTTAACTAAAGAACACGGAGGCATGGGTTAAGTGAGTGGGTTTCCAGAATAAGTTTTTTATTATGTCTTTGTCAGTCAGGGCAATTTATTGTGGAATTGTTGTCTGAGGAGAGAGCATGAATAGGGTCACCCTAGAGTACGAAGCAGTCATTCATATCTATCAATCACAGATCTAGGCACATTTAAACTTACTCAAGAAGTTCATTTTGAAGTTCAGGATTTATCTGATTGGTAATGCAGAAGCACTTTAAATACCAAATTTTATACAGACCTCCATCCTGTACCTGATTAATCTTTTATGCTCTCCCGTAGCTGCTGTGCAGCTATTTCTATGAGATTGCTCTGCAGACAGCTCTGGCTGTGTGAAAGAGCCTAGGAAGAGTGAGGTCTGTGCTTCCCTCAAAGAAAGTTGAAGTAATTTGCTGTTACTACTGTTTGGTATAAATTAGAGGAGGGAGACTTTGGGTACATGGGGAAAATAAGAAGAAAAGTTTCAAAGAAAAAACCCCACCAAGCTGCTTTTGTATTGCGTTTCAAAACCTAAATGAGAAGACTTGGAGAATTATGGCATCAGAGATGAGTTGTTGCTGCTCTCCCTTGCACCTGACTTGACATTGTCCAGCCTCCTTTGCTTCAGTTTATGAGGCTGCTGGTGCTGAATGATAGTTTTATTAATGCTGTCTGGGATGTCTGGGATGTCACCTTGGGTTTCAGCAGCAGTCAGCTATGCACAGTAGGCATAGCCAGCACCCGTGGTGGTAACAGCAGTCTCTCTTCACATATACACAGAACTTTCAGTCCTGTTAGGATCTTCTGCACTAGATGAAGATAATCGTATTGCTGTTTTCTTGACGGCTGCAGTCGTGTCCTGCGGTAATTCCTATCCCCAGAGATTGAACCACAGTGTTTGCTGCTACCAATCGTTTCTTCCCTTATGCTCCTCTGCTTAGCATCATTTAGGTTATTGGCTGCCCTGTGTGCGGTTGGTTGAAGAGGGCATGTGCCATCCTTGCACGAGACATGTACTAATTTCAGGGGACTGGACATTGAGCCATCTTTTTCCTCTTTGAACTTTTTGTGGTCCTTTTCTTGCATGAAAACTATCCTTCACTGTTTCCTCTTCCTAATGACCTCCTGTTGCTGCTTCAGGAAGGTGTCAGAGATGTATCAACAACGTGACACGGTATGTGATGCCTGTAATGCCATTGCCAGCTATAGACTGTCACACAGAAGCGTTTTGAGTTGTGATGGCCCTTATGTCAGGACAGAGTGTGAAATTTTCCATTTGTGAGACAGTGCTCCCTCTCTGAAGTGACTGCTGTTTCAAGCTGAAGACAAAGTGTAATAATTTTGTTTGTAACCACATGTATCTATGACTGGCCACACAGTTACTAGTATTTTAACCGTTTAGTGCGAGGAGAGGAAGCAAGCAGTGGAGTAAATGAAATAACAACTGGCTTTTGACAGATTTAGACCAAGTATCCTTGTGCAATTAGCATTTTTATAATCTATTAGGTAGTTTATTTCAAAGGGAATTTGTCTCTCTCTTGTCCCACTGCCCCCAGCAGTGTGTGATCCCTGTTTCCAAGGTGTGAGGTAGGTCAGCAGCACTTCTGAGTGATGTGCTAATAAATGAGAGAGAAGATGATGAACTGCCCAGTCCTGCCCACTCACCTCCATCCTTTAGATGCAGTTTGACTCCAGGACACGCAAGGGCTGCCAAGTAGTTAACCTGCTGAAAAAAAAAGAGTGCAGCTGCAACGAATGAACTGTCCTTTAGTGAAAACATCTTAATGCTTCCTTAATTACAGCCCTGTAGGGTATGCACATCTTAATAGCCAGCAGTGTCCACATGGAGATAGCAATTTAAGATTAACTCTTGCAAAGTTGCAGAGAAAACAGATAAATAATTCTTTTACTGTAGTTCCTGAGAAGTCCTCAGGGAGAAGAAACTGAAGTGGGCTGGAATACTGGGGTCTAAAACGTCTGATGTTTTTCTATTACTTTTCCTTTTTTCCTCTGTTAAAAATGTGATATGCCCTATAAAATTATTTCTTTACGAAACACTTTCTCACAGATTGTTCGTTTGAATGGGAAAATTATACAAGCTATTCCTGCATAGTGGTACTAGAAAACTGCCTTTTGTGAACAATCCTATTCCAGCATAAGCACAGCTGCATGAAGAGGCAAATACAACTAGATTTATTAAAAATGCTGATTTTTGACTATGCTAATATCTATTCCTCCTCCAGGTAAGACTGAATGTAGCTGACCAGATTTTCAGCTGAAATGGACATTGTAGGGAGAGAGTGATTGCTGAAGATACATATACCGTTTTTTTCCCCTTTCATATATTGTATTTAATAATAGTTATAATATACTGTAGTGTATCCAAGTATGGGAAAACTGAATAATTATTGTCTGATTTTAAGTCCTGAGACTATGCTGTTTGAAAGTGTTTCAGGTTGAAAAATATTTAGTTAAAATTCCATCGCATAAATCTGTCCAGATTTTTGCCTTCAAGTCAGTGGGATGCACAAATCCGAGGCATTGACATACTGCCTTCTGACAGCTGGCTAAGTGGCTTTTGAACAGAGAACCGCCTGTTTTCCTGCATCTCTGGCAGTTGCATGATAGGACTAATATTTAAGGGTATCTGAGTCCATAATTACGCGATGCTGAAGAAATCTCCTTTTGTGATGCTTATGTGAAAGTAGAGGTGATTTAACCTGGAGGAAAGAGGATGTGATGTTACTGGAACCTAACAACAAAGCTGTTTTTCTACTTAGACACTCAGCAGACTGTTTATTTGGGTCCTATGCCTTGGGACCCATTCTCTTGCTTGAGGTGCTGCAATACTGGCTCGCTCTTTATTTGGTCTTTTGCACTTTGCCTTCAATGAGATGGGACCCAACCGTCTAGATGCCTCAGGGAGTAGGGGTTTGTTCCCATCTCCCATCTCTCATTTTTCGAACTTCTCCCTCAGATTCCCAGGTGGACTGGTGAAAAACTGACTTTTTGTAGAAGAAAATGAAAAGCCAAATGGGGGGGGGGAAGGTTTATTTTGGATCAAATGTTGGCTTTGGGAGCTCTTTTGTTTCAGGAATCTTCTTGTCTTTAAGTATTTATACTTCAGTGCATTTCAAAATGAAATGTTTCCAAGCATTTGGATGATGTCAAAATGAAAACCTTCAAACATGAAACGTGTTTTCAACCAAAATGACTTGCCAAATTTGATGTTAAAATAATCAATAGTCTTAGGTACCTTAAGTCTGCAGTTTGCTAGGCAACGTTTCAGCCACATGTATTGTGCTCCTGTAATGTGCCTCAGTGCCTTCTGCACAGCCTTCTTTAAGGGTCCAGTCTGGGACAGGAACCTCAGTGGAGAAGTAAATCTGCAGTCTGATTACCTTCAGGCAAGATCGTTTTGCTCTAAGCAATAACTAGTTATCATAAATTGATCCATCTTTTTAACCAAATAATTAGTTCCCCTTCTTTGTTAAACACAATATAGGCATGTTTCCTGCCCAACTCAGCATAGTGTTAACCTCAAAAGACAGAAAAGGCAGGAACTACATGAACGAGGGACTTGGATGGAATATACAAGCTTAGTAGAAGGGAATAAGAGATCTGAACATAAGTAGCACTTATGGTGTGCTAGGCAGCATATCTGCCAGCATTTTCTGAGAATGAAGGAAAAAGGTCTTCAGGGAGAAATTCAGCTGGAGAGGGCTAGGTTTAGACTAGACGTAAGGAGGAACTTCTTTACAATGAGGGTGGTGAAACACTGGCATAGATTGCTCAGAGAAGCTGTGGCTTGCCCCATCCCTGGACATGTTCAAGACCAGATTTGGATGGGGCTTTGGGCATTCTGGGCTGGTGGGAGGTGTCCCTGCCATGAGCAGAGGTGGGTGGAACTGGGTGGGCTNGAAAAGGCAGGAACTACATGAACGAGGGACTTGGATGGAATATACAAGCTTAGTAGAAGGGAATAAGAGATCTGAACATAAGTAGCACTTATGGTGTGCTAGGCAGCATATCTGCCAGCATTTTCTGAGAATGAAGGAAAAAGGTCTTCAGGGAGAAATTCAGCTGGAGAGGGCTANTAAAAGGCAGGAACTAAATGAACGAGGGACTTTGCTGGAATATACAAGCTTACTAGAAGGGAATAAGAAATCTGAACGTAAGTAGCATGTGTGGGTGTGCTAGGCAGCGTATCTGCCAGCATCTTCTGAGAATGAAGGAAAAAGCTCTTCAGGGAGAAATTCAGCTGGAGAGGGCTAGGTTTAGACTAGACGTAAGGAGGAACTTCTTTACAATGAGGGTGGTGAAACACTGGCATAGATTGCTCAGAGAAGCTGTGGCTTGCCCCATCCCTGGACATGTTCAAGACCAGATTTGGATGGGGCTTTGGGCATTCTGGGCTGGTGGGAGGTGTCCCTGCCATGAGCAGAGGTGGGTGGAACTGGGTGGGCTTTAAGGTGCCTTCCAACCCAAACCGTTCTATGATTCTAAGTAGTGAAGATCAGTTGAGACCAGAAAAATGAAATCTACGGTCCACGCTCCCCTGGATTTTTGGGGATTGGATTGCAGATTGTGAATTGGCTTATTTCTGTTAAAAGATTATGAGTACACGTAGGAATGAAGCTTGCATCAGGCTGCAAGTGGCATGCCAGGCTACCTGCTGGTGACGTCTCTTAAAGTATTTCCCAGATGAAAGACGTTGGTGTCAAAAGTTTAATGTTTTTTTTTTCTGATCTTCAAAAGAAAATCAGTCAGCAAATGATAATCAGTGCTGAACTGCAAATTAGATTGGAGTGACTCTGAGTTGGCTTTGTAAATTATATAGCCTGAGAGCTGCAGTAAACCCTTTGACTTTAATCTGAATGTTGGCAGTCATTGGTGGATGAAAGATTTCAGGACATCTGAGCTTTAATTCCTTTAGTGTGGGTGGGTTCTTTTTTATTTTGGGGAAAAGCGCTGGAAGGAGAGGCTGCTATCATAGCAATGTAAAACATTGGCCTTTGATATGCTATTCAGAAGAGTTGATGCATTAAAATGAATGTAATATCAATATAATAATCAAGGCACATCAGCCTCAGAACAGTGCAAACTCACTTTTTTCCTTTTGACTCATTATTTATACAAATCTGCACTGCCATTCTGTGGGACTTGCTACAGAAACATTGGCCTCCCCTGTAGAGCTGGCTTGCATCCTTTTGCATGCTAACACAATATTCTGTTTCAAAGTTGACGGTAACTGATTAGCGAATACATGAGGCTATCATTCCTCTGCTAATGTGATTCCAGCCATGCAGAAAACTTGAGGTTTGTCTTTAACAGGCCAGCTTCTGAGCATTCTTCATATGAAATTTGATTTAAATAATTTCTAATTTGTCTACTCTGCTTTCTGCCTTTCAGCTTTAATGCGTTTTTTTCCTTTTTCAGAAAAAAATTGATGTTTCCTGTTAGTGAGGGAGGATGGAAGTCAGTGCTGTTTGCCTTCATCAGCTAATTGTTTCAACCTTTCTAAATCTCTCTTTGAATTGGAGTTGTATTTTAATTATTGTATGAATGATTTGCCACGTGATTAGGATAGGAAATCTTCTGTGCTTTTTCTGGAGGGCAAATGGAGACTTCCACGTTTGCTTTTGGCTTCTGTTCTTTCTGGCATGTCTGCACAGATGGTGGTGCAGTCCAGAAACCTGATAAATAAATATGAACCACACCCCAATTATACTGTAACTCCCTCTGTTTCTGAACATGGAGTTGTGGGTGGCATTGTGAAACTGTTCATGTACAGTCTGCTGGGCTCATTGAGAGCATAATAGGGAAACTGAGGTCATTTTTAGTCTTGCTTTCCAAGTGAAAGAAGAGGGGAGAAGGCTGTTGTAAGGTCTTTTAAGAGATAAAGTAGGCTGTTTTAATGGTGCAATTAAATCAGGTCTACACAACAGCTCTAACAGCCATAAGTGGGGTATGCATAGGATATTAATAGTGGCTTCCTCCGGCCCTTAAGCTCTGGATGTGAAAAACCATGTACCTGACTTTCCCCATCTTGTGATCAGGTACCAATATATTCTCATGAGCATGTGCTACCCCGGGGCTTACCACAGGGAGAAGACTGGTAAATGAGGAGCTTTTGGAGATGCTTAGGGGTGGGAGATGGCCACAGCACAGCCCTACTGATGGGATGGGGATGGACTGGACTGGGCTGGGTGTGCAGGGCATCCCTAGGACTGGGTGATGCTGGCTCAAGTGATAGTGCTCTTCAACTTCAGATGTGGACAATATATTGGTCCTGTAGCAGTGCAGTGCTGCCAGCAGTCAGCGGGATAGCACTACCTCAGGAGACATGCCTGCGGTGGTTATTAGTTGCTTCTGCTCTACCTGGTCCAGAGATGTTGCATCAGAAGCCCTAATGCCTTAGGACTCTTTTGGCAAAATAGGGTGGAGATACGTTTAGTGCTGTTGAAATCTAGGATAGGCTGTAACAAGGGGAGAATAGCCCTTCCAAAGACTGGGTACTGCAATCGCAAGTCAGTCATGTGGGGTCCACCCCTCTCACCAATTTACTCTTTAGATATTAGACTGTTTTTGTAGTTAATTTTTTTTCTTCGAGGACTGCTTGTGTTGAAGGAAAAAAACATACTTGAAAATTTTCTATCTGTTTGCTTTGGGCTAATCTTGGGATGAGATATAATAGCTTAGGGATCTGAAAATAAGACATTAGTCAATGCTATCTTTCAGTTCTTTTATATAAGCAGATTCACTTCACTTATAAAACATCCCTGTACACTTGTATTTTAAGTTGATTCTCTCTTTGTCTATTTCTATTATTCACAGTGCTTTGATATCAGTGTGTCAAAGAATTCCAGAGGAAAAAATTACCTTGTAGCTGAGAGTGAGCGTGGAACATTTTAGCTCAAAAAGAATTTTTCATTAAGACATAAATAAGTAAGAGTATGGATTATGTTTGAAGCTAGTTCTTATTTATTCAGCATCTACAGCTGTGGTTGTGTTTCACAGAATAAAGTAAAACTTATCCCTTTCTTTTTTAGAACACTCTCTTTTGCCTTTGTAGACATCAGTGATCGGCGCGAAGAACGTTAATTTAATCCTGTCCCATTTCACATTTGTGGGATTGATTCCAGTCCCGACGTCGAAGCTAGAATCTGTCTAACACATTTTAACCGGCGTGTTAGGCAGCATTTAAATCTGGGTAAAGCTCTTCCCTGCTACTCATGTATCATTTTATTATGTGTGGTTCTCCAGAGTACAATGGGCTGTTTCTCTAGACTTCCAGGTGCCAGCAGGAGTTCTACAGAAACAAGAGCTGTTTGATCTTACCCTTCCCCTCTTAAGAGGCTTCCTGCCTTGTACTAAACATGGTGAGAAAGTTTTCCTTCCTTATGTCATACTCTTGTCCTGGTGGGACTCCATAAAACCACTCAGAAAAAAGTCCTACGGAGGGTCAGCTTCTTGACCACCAACCTTGGGCTCCTGGGGAGTGCAACTCACAGCTTCCCCCATCCTATCTAAGCTAATGAGATCTCTCTCAGGTGCATGTCCTCAGACCCTGAGCCAGTTGGAATAATTAAAAATAAAGTATAGAAGTCTATTTCTGCACATAACCAAAAAAGGCAAGGTTATGTAGTGAAGCTGTGCAACTCAGTACGTGCTCAACTGTGGCACTTGTGGAGCTAGGGAGAGGAAGAGAAAAGGGCAGCACTACTGCTGGTAAATAGGTTTCCAAGTCAAACTGGAACTTTGAACACTGGTAGGAAGGCACTTACCTTTTGTTCTGGTGAGAACGTATGTGGTTGTTTGGCACAGGGATGCATATGTACCTTTTTAAGAGATGAGCAGAAATCAAATCATACAGCTAAGATCCATGTAGATGACCTCTTCTTGTACATTTTTTTTTTTAATGAGCTATGGTAAAATGGTACTGGAAGAATGAGAACTATATCAAATAGTATATTATTTTCCCATATCTATTAGTTTCTCCATTAAATCGTGACCTCAAGTTGCCTCAGGGAAGATTTAGTTTGGGTATTAGGAAAAATTTCTTTACCAAAAGAGTGATGAAGTTTTGGAACAGGCTGTCCAGGAAAGTTGTTGAGTCACTATCTCTGGAAGCATTCAAAGAACGTGTAGATGTGGCACTTTAGGGCATGGTGGTGTTGCACTGACTGTTAGACGTGATGATCTTAAAGGTTTTTTCCAACCTTAATGATTCTATGATTCTGAGTTTCTCTGTGATTTTTAGCGTTTGTTTTTTAACCTGGGGATTTAATTTCCTATATGGTCAAACTGAGATTGTAAAATGGCGTTTGAATGCTGTAGTTTTAAGTACTGTAATAATAGGATTACTTATTACAATTTGAATTTCAGTACTGATTTTTTTCAGAACGAGTTAGTTAGGCATTTCCTTTTCCAGGTTACTAGTAGCATTGCAATAACTTGTCCAGTGGTAACTGCTACATTTTCTTTTTTTTCCTTTCCTTTTTTTTTTAACATCTTCTAAAGCTGTCTCCGAGTTGGCCACATTATTCTTCTGGTCCAAAGAACACTATAAAAAACTAGAGCAAAACAACTCATGAGCCATGTGGCACTGTCAACTATTTGAATTGTCACTCTTTCACATGATTTAAAATAGCAGAACACTTTATACTATATCAAAGTTTGATTTCCTTCAGAATTGATAAATGGAGGTTTTTATTTTTAGAGTGTTAATTCTATACCTTAACCCCTAACCACTTGAAAATTTGGAAAACCAGAAGTGTAACTGGTAGAGAAGAAAGGGGAGAGAAACTGAATGTTGTTCTTTATCTATTGAAGGGAAATAAAGCAAATACCAAGGGTTCTCACCTTTTGTTTCTCATATTTCTAACCACCTTTAACTTTTTATAACTCCTTCAGTTTTGTAAAGAGTATGCAGTGGAAAATTAATTTGTTTTTTAGTCTGGATAGCTGAATATCCCTTTCAAGGTTGAAAGGATTTTGAAAAGCTAGAGAGAAAGCTGAACAAGCAAAAGAAGTATTTGTATCATTCTATATACTGATAAAATGGTAGTAGTATAAAGGTGGTGTATCTGTTTCTAGAACACACTGTTCTTTGGGAACCAGTTCAAGATGAAAATTTCCTCTTGAAGTAACATAAATGAAACTTCTTTAAAACCAGCATGTCAAAAAATAGATTTGAATGACCCATGGAAAAATAGCCTAAAAATTGTCTATTTTTGTTTTGCTTTGTTCTGTGGCAAACCTCTGACCCGCTCAAGTGAGCAACCTCTTACTTGCAGCTGCTGCTGTTGGCTAGAAGGGTTACCAGGACACATGGCTCTGCATCTAAGACTGACCCAAAAACCTATTCTTTTTTTTTACTTTAACTGCTGCCGCAGATTGCTGCAACTTCCCAGAAAAAGAGGTAAAAAGGAAGCTACTAGTCCTGAGGCTTATATCCACAGGCCAATCAACATGCAGTCTAATCTGTCTATGGAGGAGTGTGCTTTGCTGTGTGAGCCGCTGAGTATGCAGGCAGCCTTGACAGTGATGTGGACAAAATGAATTTTTGGTCACGTTTGGCAGAGTACCATGTGCCATCTGAATGCGCTTGTATGCTTGCTAGGGTGCTTCCAAAAACTAGCAGGGTTTCAGCATCCTACCAAAAAAGCAAACAGTTGAGTTTATTAGAAATCTCAACAGCGTATTTCTATGTTCTAAGGGAGGAATTTAAACCTGAGGCATCTTGATTACTAAAATACCTTCAATCTCTCAAACACTAGAGGTGTTAAGAATCAAACTTCTCTTGAGTGCTTACCAACCTGAGGTCTTATATCTTGCTCTCAGATGGAGCAGTGGATTGAGGTTTGGCTTGAAACATTGATAACGCGACTAAGAAAGCTGCTATGTCATCCAGCCTGATTCCAGAGCGAAAAGACCGATCACTTAAGAGTTAAGATGCGTGAGTGGGAATGTGCATGTGGGCCAACAGTGATTGACATGGAGAGATTTTATTCCCTGCCCCCACCCCTCCCCCTCTGTTGGATGATATCTGAGAAGTTCCCTGGGCTTAGAATAAATAAGGATCACTGAAGAACACTTCTCAAGGCTGCTCCTGCCATGTAATGTATGAATATAATAACAAATCTCCATACTCTGGAGAAGGCAATGCTGTATTTGAACTGTTTAAACCACAAACTGGTTTATACTACAGCATCTTCCTTTAAGCTAGTGGCAGTGTAGCATGATTTTTGTTAGACTCTCTGGAAAGAGCAGGGTAAACATTTAGTAGTTTTACAAAAAAAAAAAACCGAAAAAACCCCCCAACCAGCAGCAGTTCCCTAATCTCCGCAAGCAGCCACGACATAATTTAGGCAATTGAATATGTCATTTCAGATCCTAATCTGATAGCACAATGGGAATCCTGCACCGATACAGTCATGCGTCCAAGGTACGGTCTCGAGAGCCTGGATTTATTATTGGGTTATGTTCAATAAAACATGTCATAATGGATTTCTTTTCAGGAGATGATATATAAGCACTAAGTCTGGGTTTTGTAGCTATTCCATGAAATACAGTTGTTGGAAAGTATCTTAAAAAGTTAATGCAGTTAAGATTTCACTCAGCCAGTTAATGACATCTCCAAAAATAAATGCATTTTCAATAGAATGACATCTCTCATAAAAGCTGAATCTGTCTTTCTTGAAATTCAGTTTTTGAAATGAGAGCTGGCAATTGCTCAGAATGTCAAAGCATCTTTGCTGGTTTAGTATGAGGACAGTCACTGTGTGACTTTCCCTTTTTAGGCTGCAGAGGCAAAAGGTCAGAGGGAGGAGAGTGTTTCTCTCCTGTATGAGAGCTTGTATTAACTCTCATTAGGAAACTCTCTTTGTATTCACATCTTGGCTTTGCCAATGCCAGTTGTAGGTTGTGTAATGAATCTGCACAGGGGCTACAGGAAAGGGAAGTACTGTGGAGGGGAAATGAAAGATAATAGCATTGAAGCCCAGATGAGCCACCCAGTGCATGAGTATTATCTGTCTGAATGAAATTTATTTATCTGATAATTCTATATCTGAATGGTATTTTGGACTTATATTGTATTGTCAGTGGTATAACAGGTTGCTATTCAGACATCAACCCTCCCCCCCCGAACTTTTACCTAGCTTTGTTTGGTTAACTTGAATATCTCTTGGAAAAGCTGTAAGCATTCATTTATCATGTTTCTTTTAAGAATTTCCTTACTTATGCATGTATATGGTTTTTTTAACTGGGAATAGTCCTGCTTACAGATGTTAATCATTGCATAAGACATTGACTTTAGATAGTGTGCTAAAGCTATTTTTTGAAAAAGCTGTGCTCCTGAAGTCTAATTTTTCCAATGTGTTATTACAGTAATTTGAATCTTAAAAGTTTGGAACTGAGGCAACTTCTAGTTTGTAAGAGAAAGACAGTATCGAAGTTGAAGTTGAATCTGTGCTTGTTTCTCAAGTTCTTCAGTAACAGTTGCAGAAGAATCCCCTGTGACTTTATAGAAAGAGTAAGTTTTTAGAAGCTTTTAATGTTAAGTTTTACAAAATATACAGGATGCTGTATTCAGGTTCTATCATAATTTATTTTCTACATTGGCGTTTAGGAGTTTAATTGCAAAATTGTGTGTCTGTAAAGGACTGAATAAAAAAGGTAAAGCAGTAGAATTATTTTTTTGACATTTGTTTTAGCATATAAGAAAGCATGAATTAAGGGCTTCCTTTAAAATTCATGATGTTTGCTTCTTCAAAATACGTAGATTTTTATGGCTGGATTTCCAGTCCTGCTGAGAAACTATCGCACCACTTGTCCATTGGAACCAAATATGTGCATGTGCGTCCCAGGAGACCAGGAAGGCAGGGTTTGTTGTTTTTTCTTAGAACTCCTAATACCATTAAACCCCTTCACAGCACCATCCTATAGTTGTCATCAGTAGAAGAGATGACCAGCTTTTTAGCAGCTGTTGATACAAGGACTTAATGGCTTGAAATAACATAAAATTGTATTTGAATTATTTGAAATAATATTTTGAAGTGTTTTAATGGATACCGCAGCCTTTAAAAAGGGTCTCAGTGAGCACACATGTAAACGCATTTCTGAGATGTGCACTGTTGGCTCTTATCTTTCTAGGATGATAATGCAGTGCCTTAGGTTCTAAAACGCACCCGAAGTCCTATTACAATGTTATGTAAACATTAGTGGTGTTTATGAATTTTAAGTTTGCTGCATTTCGGAAGAACAGTTTGAGAGGATAAGATATAATCCTATGCCCAAAGTCTATAGTGAATTTCTGGTTTTGTTTATTAGCATGTTAGTGATTTTTATGTATATCATACAAAGTATGCCTTTTTTTTTCCCCTTCTCCCCCAGTTGCTGGGGTTGGATGTAATTCTTGCCAGTCAGAAATCAAGCATAAACAGTGTATGGGGGTAGATCCACAGCTCTGCAGCCAGAGTGTGGGTAGGCTAAGGATAGCAGTATTAAGACCGATTGCTTTTGTGTAACATCCTTTGTTTGTTGAGTATTGCTTTACAGTGATGTATTCAATATGCCTTTTGCCTGGTATTTGAAGCATGGAAGTAGGCACTCCCTGGAAATGGATTTTCCTTTTTGAGATGACAGCCAATTTACTGTAATTAATGTGATAAGGACAGCAGCTGTAGCAGTCTCAAATTCTTTAATCTTAAAGTAAGAGCTAGAAATGGGTTAGAGATAAATATAGCTTATGGTGTTGTCTCCTGAGAAAAAGCCCTTAAAAATATTGCATTCTTGTAGCAGGACTGGCTAACACAGTGGTGAAACCAATTTTCCATTGCTGTAGGGAAATATCCATGCTGGACTGAGTGGATAGTATAAATGTTGACTTATTTTGAAGATGACGAATAAAATTTTGACTCTAGGCAGTGAACACGGTTTTGTGGGCTGATCTGAGAGTGCCTTGGCCCTAGGAAGAAGGGTGTCTATAGGTTCTGTGTAGTGTGGATCTGCTTACTACTGATGTCAACCAAAGATGAGGAAATATGAGGAGCAAGTTTGGGAAATGATGCTGTTATTAGCACTTTTGTTGGAGCAGCTTTATTATCTTTCACTTTGAGATATGACACTGGAACAGGAAGCATCACAAGTATGTGATGAAATATGTTCTTAACTAAATGAATTACTTGGGAATATACATGCTGCTGTTATTTAAAAGTTTCTGAAGTTGGCAAAGAATTGTTTTTTCTAATAAACAAATAATCATTGAATTAATAACTGAAATTAATGTCTGGAATCTGTTTGATTTAAGAGACTGTACTGTGAAAAAAGTTCTAAACTGATTGCAGGTGAGATACTTTGTTAGATTCATTTTACTTAATCATTTGCAACCCAATTATATTTATGTACATAATCTGGACGACAAACTCGTGATGCTTTTACAATTTTATGCCTTTGCTGAGACAACCATGAAGGCTGTTGGAAAGTGCGTCTGACTGTTTCACTGGTATCGATGTTGTCCCCTAGAGACTAGCCTGGGATTATCATCTCTGACATATGAAATTTGCAAGTTAATTTTTTATCGCTGGATGAAGGACTAAAGCAGATCCAAGCCAAAGATTCAGCAATCTTTGGTGGTTTAAAGAAGCCACGACTTTAATAATTGAAAAGAGATTACATCCTAATGTTCTGTGCAGCCAACCTGTTTTATTGTCCTTCCCAGCAAATACGTTTGCTCTGTCATAAAATTTCTTATAATTTAGTGTGCATAGACTTGAGAATAGTAAAGCTTTTGTATTCTTCTGGGTTGACCTTTCTGCCTGATTTAAAGGCCATTGTAAAAGAGCTCTGAGGAGAATCCCAACATCTTTCACTGCAAAGGTGAAAGCTTTGATGTGAGCACTGAAGTTAAAGGCTGCTGCAAGGAGGTAACTGGACAGCTAATTTTATGTGAATTTGGCTTGGAATAAAATAAAAACTATACAGATCACGACTCTGTCAAGTCTTTATAGATGCTAGATATTGCTTTTTTTTTTTAATCTGTACAAATTGACAGAGCCTCTGAGGAAAATCTAGAAGGTATGTGTGCAACACGGGAGCTTCCTGCATATTTGAACTGTTTCCTGTTAACTGTGTGGGGATCTTTACTGTGTCCCACCAGAGATGTGCTAAATCTTTGATGAAGTCTTACCTTAACATCCTGAACAAACTGCCAGTGCATCCATTTGCAAGATTGGTGTGCTAGAGTTTAGCAAGTTCCGTATTCCCTGTATACTGCCAGTTTTCAAGCAGACTGGCTTTTTTTGTTGTTGTGGAGCCAGAGGAGAACAACTCTGGGCAGCTTTTGGCTACTGAAAAGTTGGAGTGCTGCTGTCCTGTGTAGTCTTCAATGTGCTTGCACCTGCCTGGCCACTCTGAGAGAAGCAGTGGATATAATGATGCTCCAAAAAAGTAGCTCCTTGCAACCTGAATTTTGGGTAACTGTAATACAGGGTTTGTAACAAGCACTTGTGAATTCCACCCTACTAGGCAATATCTGTACCTTGTGTGTGCAAGTATGTTCATTTACATTTTCTTGCTGTCTTGCCCACTTTCTTAGTGAAATTTGACCAGTATTTTGGAATGAGATGGAATGAGCATTTCATATCTTCCTTAATACAGGAAAGGCATAATTCCATTGGAATGAGTCCAGAGGGGGACCTTGAAGGTGACCAGATGGTTAAAATGCCTCCTATATGAGGACAGGCTGAGAGAGTTGGGCTGTTTAGCTTGGAGAAGAGAAGGCTCTGGGGAGAACCTTACAGCAGCTTTCCAGTACTTAAAGGGGGCTAAAACAATGCTGGGGAGGAGCTTTTTATCAGGGAGTGCAGGGATAGGATGAGGGGTAATGGTTTTAAGCTGAAGGAGGAGAGATTTAGATTAGGTATGAGGAAGAAATATTTTCCTGTGAGAGTGGTGAGGAACTAGCACAGGTTGCCGAGAGAAGCTGTGGCTGCCCCATACCTGGAGGTGTTGAAGACCAGGTCGGATGAGGCCTGGCACAATCTAATCCAGTGGGAAGTGTCCCTGCCCATGACAAGGAGTTGGGAAATGGATGATCTTTCAGGTCCCTTCTAACTCAAACCATTCTATGATTCTGCGATCTTGGAAGATAATAGGTTCCCCCCCCCAGTTCCTATTCAATAACAGTTTTAACAAAACACTTAGGAAGGAGCGATACATCTTTCTTATTTTTCTGGGGTGCAAGGAGCCCAGATATTTTTAGCCTGATGGTGTTTGTGAAAAGTTATCAAACTGCTGTTGTCACTCACGTGGAGCGATAGTTTTACAGAAACTAGCCAGACTATTATTGTAGCAAAATACCACTCAGCATGAGGAAGGCTGGTAGGATAAGGCGGTGTGCAGCTCAAAGCTTTCATTAGGTCTTATAATAACTGGATTGTTCCGTCTCCACCACCTAAGTAGCGGTGTCTGTGCTGTGGCAGAAAATAGGAGCATCCATGATTGAAAAATGATGGCATGCAGTGATGTGCATGCAGGCGAGCTCTGAGGACACATTTCACATGGTGTGCCTATTCTGTGAAGCAGCAATGAAGCAGTTAAGATAGATGGGAATCGTGCGGCTAGAAATCCTGCATGCACTTTGAAAACTCATCCAAGGTACTTACAGGCCATTTTTATTGCTGTCCCTCAGGATTTGTGCACAGTTTCTGGAAAGCACAGTGTATGCTGCTGATAGAGATATGTCTCCTTTTCCTGCCATCCAAATGCCAAACAAAGAGGAATGAAAACCAAATGGAAGTAGAGTGGTTTTGTTCGCAAACAGAAAAATTTATGACTATTTGTAAAAATGCAGAAGAAGTTGGTCTGCTGCTGAGAAGCGAAGATAAGAAGTAAAACCTGTCACTGGCAGGGTATTTTGGGGTTTCTTCAATCAGGGTGTGTCATTCCCTGGATGCCCATGTGGCGAATAGATTACTACCTAAACAACAGACCTGGGTTGCTCCTTTTTAACAAGAGTTTGACTTGGATTTGGGCACTACTTTGACCATTGAAATGATGGAGGGTTCACGGACTCTCTTGGCTCAGTCATAAATAACGAGTACAATTTCACTGTGACAGAGCATCTGGGCTTGTGATTTGCAAGCCAAGTTCTGTATGGTTTTTGAAATTATTTAATTGTAAGTGCTTATGCAGAAACTCAGAGTTATTTCACTGCAAAAAAAGACTGCTGATTTTGAATCAAATTATTGGCTTCTATAAATGTAAATTGTTTTAATTTTCAAATTTTTAATTAAAAAAACCCCTAAGCTCTTCAGACTTTTTTTTTTTTTTTATTTTTTTTTTTTTTTTATTTTGTCTTCAGAAGATTTCTAAAGATTCTAGGTATTATATTTGGGTCCGAGATGGGGACTTTAGGTGACCCTCTGTGCTGGTAGACTTTTCTCAGGAATCTACATAACGCCAGACATCAACATAAAAAAAATTAGGGACTTGTTTTGTGTTCTTATAGAACAGTTGTAGTCCTCATTTGCAGGATATGTTGGAGAATGGTCATTTCTTGTGCTCCATAACTTGTGAGTAACTAATTGTAACATAAGGTGGTTCTAGAATTTATCTGACAGTTACCTGTAGTTAAAAGTGGGGTCTCCAATGCATACATGTGGAATTTTTTGCATTTCCTATTTTGTGTTCATATATACATAATTGGATATACTGGACTGAATCTATCCAGTTACATTGTAAATGAAACTGTGATTGAATTTTGAATTGAATTAAAATCAAATTAACTTTTCCACTGCATACTCTATACAAAATTGATGGAGTTTAAAGGTGGTTAGAAATGTGAGAAACAAAAGGTAAGAACCCTTGGCATTGCTTTATTTCTCTTAGATAATATAATAGGATATTATAATTCTATGATTAAGGAATTACTATTGGATGCCTTTTAAATCTGTGCAGTGCCTTTTCTAATCACGTACATACAGTGCTTATGTAGCTGTAGTCTGAAGTGAAGAAAAGCTTGCAGAAAGAAACTTGGGGTTTTATTAACTGGAAAAATAGGAGAAGCTTTTAGATATGTCTGTCAGATAGTTGTTTTTTTTTCTTCTTCTGTTTCAGCAAGAAGGTCAAAATAATCTAAGTATCCAAAACCCCCGTTGTAACCGTGTCTTGAATGTTGGTTGAAATCTGATTGTGTGGACTCCAAGAGTGATCATTTTGTATCGAGCAATGCTGCTGCATTACTAGATAAACACTTCTTGGTCATCTGCTCTTCTTTTTTAAAAAATGTAATTTTAAATCTCATTGAGACAGGCCAGGTGAGACTGGCTTGGAGGGACATGGATTTAATGTTAATGGAGGCACTTCTAATGTTAACATCTGTCTCATCATGTCAGCAATAGATGTTGGAATAGGCCTTTCTGGGAAGTTTATAATGGCAGGCTAAGGCAGCGTTGTCACTATGATCTTTTCCCACTAACTGAGGACTCTTCTATGTACTCTTGTTGAATTACAGCATTCTGGACTGTGCAGGGAAGGACCTTTCAATGCCGCCTTTCTCTGTGTGCATTTGCACTTCCACATTTGCAACAAAAGACCAAAGAATACAGAAAATGAAAGATGCCATTGCACTAGAACACGTTGCTATTGAAGAAACTATATTGGACAATACAATTGATTATTTGTTTTCTTTACGAAGACAATGTGGCTAATATAATACAAATTAGACCATTGTTTTAACAATTATTGCAATGAGGATGATGTACAGAAAGCCTTTGCTTGTTCATCTACCAGAAACAATATTGAGAGTTTATATCCTCTTTTTAATAGGCCTTTTACTAAACAGGAACCTGCATTTGAAGCATGAGGATATCTTTAATTTCAATCTGCTAATTAGAAATGATGACTAGTAGGAGTTTTACAGACTCTGTATTCTTGGGCAGAGTAGGGCTTCTTACAGCGTATCTTGAGTTACTTTAGTAACGTGGCATTTCCAGATACAGTAGATATCAAAATTGTTTTCCTAAATGAAATATAGCAAAGTGGGCTTTTAAGGGAAAGGATAGAGTTTTGAGGAAAGACAGCTTAATTATTCTATTTTAAAGAGGTCTAGCTTTTTAAGTTGGTGCTTATTTTTCAACAGATGGCCAAAAGGAAGAAAATTAAGTTATCAAATGGGAAGAATGAAGAAACAAAGAGTAATACTAGTGCACTCTGTGTGTGTGTGTATGTGTAGGATTCAAATAGTTATAGTCACTAAGAGCATGATGTTGGGCTAGTGATCGGAGATTATTGTTCTGGATGTATCATCCCTGGCTTTGTTTTTGTGATGCGAGTACATCTTGTGCAAGAAAAGGCATCTGAACTTTTCAGATTGTTTGGATTGCAGTTTTCCATATGGATAGACAGGATGGGATATTCAGCTGAATTCCATCACTTAAGCATTTACTGTTTGGTGACTGATGTGTCTGCTACCAGTGTTGATGACTGATCAATTTCAACTTCTCTTTCCATTGCACCTGATGGCCCATGCAATGAAACATATATTATTGTATGTCAGAATTTATTATACTACTGGTTAGATATTAAAAATAAAATGTTTTAGTCATAGGTACATGTATAGGTTTCTGACAATAAGCAGGATAAATGGGCATTTTACTGAAAAGTTAGATGCATGAGACCTTTGTTTTCTTTAATGAAAAAAACCTATGATACCTTGATCCTCCATTCCAGAAGAGCCTTCAGATCTGTCTTCACTGCTCCAGTTGCTCAGGATGCAGGCCATGCCTAGTTATTATGGGGAGCTTTAACAAACAACAAAACCTTTATCTAAACCTCCATATGGCACATCACTGGAGTACCTAGACATGTGCACTTTTGTCTTTGGTCATTTCATACAGAAAATACAATTAGACTTGGCTGTCACACAGATGAAATCTGTCATATTCCTCCTGTAGGAGCTGAACTTGGTCCAGCCCAATAAATACAAAAAATACTCACCCATAAAATTGCAAGTGGAGCCTGTGATTTCAGTGCACGTGGGCTAAGATTCTGTAGGATCTGGCAGGCACTGCTTTCTGGCTGAACAGCCTGTTTCTGCGATCAGCACCGTTTCCCTGCTCCACCACACTAAAAGCCATTGCAGTAAAGCAGCAGATGGCTTTACCACACCCTCCCTGAAAGGGTAATATCCTACAGCAAAATGGAACTTGGTAGCTTTCTGAGGAAGAACCTTAAGCTTGGTTCAAATTGCCTTACTAGAACAACATTATACAGTAGTTACTTGTTCTTTCTTGTGCCTTCATACTTTTTACCTACCTTGCCTGTTGTGGACATGTCAAAGAGAAGGAAAAGAAAGACTCAATCAGAAGTTTCATAATGTCTTTTTTTTCATGTTCCTGAGGTATTGGGAAGTAGCCTATATTTCATAGAACAGTTTGTTATTTATAATGTTTGAAATCTTCTAGCTGATGCTGGACAGGATTATTGCCCTCAAGTAAGGAGCCACAGTTAACCGTGTGCTGGGATCTTTGTGTTAGGTTATGAGGGGATTTGGGCAACGTGGAGTTGTTCAGGTTTCTGGTCATTATGGAACATCTCTCAAGGATGAGAGGAGGGCAACAGATGCCCTTTACAGATAAAAAAATGGGGTAAAAAGCAATTTAGCAGAACAATTATCACCAGTGGTGTAACAGGCCATATATCATTCTTATCTTTAAGGTGATATCTGACAAAATGGGTTTGTGTGTGTGACAATTTTATTTTCAAAATGATGCAGCCGTTTATCATTGTATTTCCTAGGGCAGGAGCTTCTGCATTAGAATGTCTGCCAAGGGGGTTTGAGGGATTGCCCATATTTTTCTTGATACAGTGTTGTATTTCATACTGTAAACCTCAGAAGTAGGTAGAATTAACTGAACTTCACTTATATCATGGCTATATGTCATTTCACTTCACTGTTGCATGTATGGATGAAGTCCATTTTGTAAAGTTTTCCTTTATGACAACGTATATTGGCATAACATTAAATACTCTTTTCTTATCCTCTTCTACACAAATACTGTATGACCATTGGCAACTATTTGAGTTTACTGGAGTGTCTTCTGCTTCCGTCTCTCTACTTGTTATGCTTCTGCAAGTAATTTGTTAACTGTGCTGTCTGGTACCCGCATTTTCATAACCATGTGTTTGTTCATTTACTTATATGGAGCCCTGTGTCTAGCTGAAAAAAACCCCAGGAGTTGGTAAGTCACTCATATCACACATGAAGGCATTTGCTCTAGATCTGTCAAGCACACTTAACTACTAATCTCTCAGTATAGCTGCCAGAGCCAGATAAGTCCACATTATGATGCTACGGTGACTTATACGCTCTTGGTCGTTGTAGAAAGGAGTATGCTAATGGCCTGTGTTTAAAAGGCTTAGTGCCATATTAATTGTTGCCTGCTGATGGTCACAAGGTTGCATTTGTACCTTAGCATGCCAGAAGGATCTTCAGAAGTTGATGAGTTGCCAGACCTTTACACAGTGTTGGGAGAGCTTGTTCATAGTGCTGATGGGCTCTGCCTTAGGTTTATCCTCTTCTTTGCATTCTTCTCACTCAGGTGATCAACTGCCCGTATTTTATAACTCTACAGAACTCTCTGGTAGGGTTTGTTAAAGAACTGGTTTTGGAGGCTTTCCTAAGCACCAGATTTGCCGCTTGTTTTTGAGTAGGTGAGTGCCTGGATTGCAGGAAGTAGGTGCTACCTTAGGGTTTAAAGGGGAGACACTGGCATTGGGTGTAATGGACATGAAGTGGCCATTGCTGCCCTACTGCTGGGTATCAAGGGCAGAATCGGAAAAGTTTGGGCTAGAAGAGACATTAAAGATCATCTGTATTTCCCCTCCCCCTAATCCCCTGACAGGGACACCTTCCACTGGATCAGATCACTCAAAATCTCATCCAACCTGGTCTTGAATGCCTTCCAGGGTGGGCCTTCCACAGATTCTCTGAACAACCCATTTCAGTCCTTCACCACCACAGAAGTTTCCTGGGAAGATGGTAGGAGGTGAAGCGTGACTTTTGCATAGATGGTAGGTGTATTCTGTGGAAACAAAGCTTTGTTTTTCGAATGCTGTTAATATTTTCCTAAAACCATATTTAAAAATAAGAATGGGGGATGGGAAAAAAAAACCCAGCATGTTTTAGAGAGCTGCTTGCATCCAATCCCCTTTTCTAGCATTGTGATCCTATTGGCCAATATTCACGCTCATGTCAGTACAATCTTGACTTATACTCATCTTTACTTACAATGCTTGTTTGGCATGAGATGTGTCACTTAGACAGGAGGCTATTCAGAACTTTAACATTTCATCAAAGAGTCTGAGGTTAATCTAGAAAGGCATTTAGAATTAATTTAAGTGCAATACACCTCAACTACTAACACTGCAAAAGTCAAACAATAGCAGGACACTCTAAGGTGGCGACACATGCAGGTGTAGTTAATTCACAGGCTAGGTCTTGTGATTTTTCAGCTTATAAGAGAGTGTACTGAAACTGAAAGTCAGCTCCCAATATTAATTTTGGCCACTGTACTAAAACAAAACTTTAGCAAAACTGAGGGAGTGAGAGAGCAGTTCAGTAGTAGATTGAATACAGGGTAGACACAAGTGTAGGATTGTAATCAACTATCTAGGGCTTGGAGGCCTGTACTAAGAATCTTAAGGAGCAACCTTGTAAAAAACCCATAAAATATTCCTAGATGTGTCTCTCTGATAAGCTGATAAGTGCACGTTGCTTTTTGCCTTGAACACTGGTAGTCTGTAGTAGTAGTGGTGGTTTCCTTGTCCTTTGCTGTCCTTTTGTGTGTGTGGTGTGGTTTGGTTTGATTTTTTTAAAGCTGTAACTTGAATCTTTTGACTTTCAATGAAACTGAGCTGATGGCTTCTCCTCCATCAGGAAGACACTGCAAACAATTGCTATCCTGTGCCTTTCTGGCTTTTCTAAAGATTAGTAGTCTATAGTGCCATTTCAAGATTCAGACATTCATTCCATGCACCATTACCCATGGAAGAAGGAAAAATAGACTATTATAACTCTAAGTGCAATACTCTAAGCTAATGGACAGTATAAGAGATGTGTACTTTGTGCATACACACTATTCATTTAGAGAGAATTCATGACTTTGACATACCTTCCACTAATGGAAAAGCAGTTAATAACATAGAATATTCTTCTACGGAAGAGAAACAATTACCACCTACCTATCTTATGTGGGAAGAACAGATTGAATAAGGTTTGTGAGAGAGAAATATCTCCTAGGCTCACTCAAGAGACATTTTGACACTAGAGTCCTAGTAGTAAAGTACAGTCGAAACATTTGCTTTTTATCGCTGAACAATTAAGGTGGAAAGCGTGTGAATGAAGTGGAATGTCCTTGCAAAACAACATCAAGAAAGCATCTCCTGTGTGCTAATCCTAAGTGGTGAAGTGGTGCTATTGTGAACTTTCTGCTGTAGTCTCCCTTGCTTTTATATGGTAGCTTTTAGGCAGTAGCATGAACTTTGTACTTATGTGCATGCCTGCATGCAGAGGTTTTGTGTGTTTATATACATATATAAACTGTAGTACTGTATATTCACAGATGTGTTTTTTT
>WAAB01013155.1:9775-23765 GCA_013389865.1 Piaya cayana
GCTGAACATTAGGAAAAAAGTTTTCACAGAAAGGGTCATTGGGCACTGGTAGAGGCTGCCCAGGGATGTGGTTGAGTCACCTTCCCTGGAGGTGTTTAAAGGATGGATGAATGAGGTGCTGAGGGTCATGGTTTAGTGTTTGATAGGAATGGCTGGACTCTATGATCTGCTAGGGTCTTTTCCAAGCTGGTGATTCTGTGATTTTGTAATCAGTTCTTGCTTTAGCAAAGTCTAGTGAAATAAATAGAAATGCCCCAATGGAAAAAGCTGTTCTCTCGTTACATGAGCCATGCCAGCTGCAAGGGAGATCATGCCAGATCTCTAAGGGTATCCTGGCTCAGAGAGCTCCAGGAGACTCAGTGATTTTCCCCAAAGACAGACAAAGTGGATTTGGCACAGTATAAGGAAGCTGTTGTGTTCCTGCAGGATACTAAATAGGACCTTTTCTTCTCTAACCAGGAAAAAGCCAGCAGATTAAACTCTCAGTACCTGAAGCAATCTCTGCTTTCAGGATTGCAGGAGAAAGGAATTCCACACCAGTAAACTGCTACTGGGGATGAAATATTGGGCCATACAGCTGTCAATGCAGGCAAAACAAAATAAAAATTGAGCAACCTGTGTTGCAGTGCATGGGGAGAAATATCTGCATTGCTACTAGTGGCTACACTAGAGACTATAGCTCCTTACGTGCCTGGCTGAATCCACTGCTGAGAAGGGATCAGGCCTTCAAGGGAGGGAATTTTTGCCTGTTTCAGTTAAGTAATAATGATGCAAAACAAACAAATGATGTGTAATCAAATTGTTAATAGAAAAATGGGTCATGTTATCAAATAAATAAATATTATTTATTGGAGGACGGGGGCTTCTGCTCATCCAGAGATGAGATACCAAGGAGGCAGGGGGAAGAAAGAGAAGTTCCTGATACTTGGGACAGTTGGAGGGGAACTACTGGGAAAGCAAGTACAGCCAGACAGGTTTCAAACACAGACTGAACATCTAATTTCTACTCCTGCTCTATTTTTCTCAAGCAGCCCCACAGGATGCTCTTCTCCCAAAAGTCAAAGATGTTTTAATATAAAAAATAAGAGTGTAGGAGTATGTTAGGAAGCTAAAAAACCCAAGAAAAGTTCATCCTCATATTCATGTGTTTGGAAATGAGGCAAATAATTTGATCAGTTTTAAACAAATCACAAATATCAAAAGCTATATCAAGAGACGGTTTCCTACCTTTCGGAAACCTGATGTCTTGTTTATCCCAGAGCCATGAATAAGCAGGGGATGGAAGAACACCGTGTCACCCTTCTCCATGACAAGGTGAACCCTGGGACTCTTCTCATTCTCATCAAGCAGCCCATGAAAAAGTTTGTTGGTTTTACCCTAGAAAAAAAAAAAAGGTTGAGTTGAAATCACNCAAGAGGAAGATACTAATTGATATTTAAATCCATTCAGTTTTGTACTATCCTATGTCTCCTCCTTGGGCCAGTACATGCTCACCAGGCAGGAACAAATTCACAGGAGAAGAAATAGTCCTCAAACTTGGCAAGGGCAGTGGAAAATAGCTGGATGGGTTTATGCTGTTAGGCCATGATGTGCTGGACAATTTCTAGGTGAAGGTGGGAACAGAAGCAAATCTGGTTCAGGAGGGCCACCATTGAGTTACGTGTGGCCAACCAAGCAAATCTCTTCCAAAGCAACAAGTCAGTGATTGCTTTTAAAGAAAAACAATCACTGAAAACGTCAGCTTTGACCTGCGCATCATCCTTCCAACAGTGACCTCTCTCTCCATTCAAAACGTGTGCCCCCCAGCACATGCCCCAGTCCTCCGTGTGCTGCTCTACCTCCCACTTTGGATAGCCGTGAGGTTTCAGGGTCTCGTTATGCGTCCCTGGCTGCACAATGAGGCAGCCGTTGTCCT
Organism: Piaya cayana; assembly: GCA_013389865.1. Taxonomy (NCBI): domain Eukaryota; kingdom Metazoa; phylum Chordata; class Aves; order Cuculiformes; family Coccyzidae; genus Piaya; species Piaya cayana. The sequence continues at coordinate 11,691 of WAAB01013155.1, forward strand.
GGTCAGCCCTCTCCATGGCGGTCCAAGAGCACACGATGCGGTCCGCAGGCCGGAAGGGGAAATAGTGCAAGTCCTGATGCATGGGGTGGAGAAAAGTCTGCTTATCTGCAACACAGGTTCAAAACCTTCAACTTGATTAAACATGACACAGCCTTTTCCTTCCCATAAACTACTGAACTTGTAACGTGTCCTAAGAAGCTGCTGCTTGCTACTAGAGAGACTTGGTGGACTCAGCGTCTTCTCCAGCCCACCACTACCTTAGCTTACACTTCATCTCAAGACGGACCAAGAACACAGAGGTGGCTCTCAGGTCAGCAATAGTTCAGGGACATAGTGAATCCCAGGAGGCTGTGGAATCTCTCAGAAGTCTCCTTTCACTGGCCTTCACCACCACCAACCCCCTGCCAAGTTTTCACCATTCATAAAAGTTTATCTGCCTTTTTTAAAAAAAAAAACAATAAAAAAGCACAATTTATGGACTGCAGCCTCTCCTGACAGTCTACCTAGCACTCCACCAGCCTCCACCCTCAAAGCTTTTTTCCATCAAGTCCAAACAAAAAGAAATGTTTCTGAAGTTTTGTTTGTTACTCCTTTCCCCACTATGGAAATGGAAACATATCCACACCAAAACAGCCTTTAATATTTTATTTATGTATTTATTTTACCATGGAGTTTGCTCCTCAGATTGACACAGTTAGGATGTTTCCACTTGCTTCATTTGCCATATTATACAGGCTTTGAGTAGCCTCAAAAACTCTGTTGAGAGCTTCACCTCTCCTAAAGTAATCCTAAAAGACAGTGAGTGGAGACCTTGCAAATATGGAGCAGCTTCCCATTTCTTGTCTATTATTGTTTTATTTTACTTTAAAATACAGGGTCTCATGTTGAATTTCCAAACCAAAATGATACCGCTTGCTGTGGTGTATTTAAGATGACAAGACTTCAACAAACTCAGTATTTTAATAATTCAAGGTACCAAGTACCTGCTTGGAAACTGCACACCTGAGAATAAGAAACATAGCTCAGGTCTCATCGTCACTACACCACAACAGCATATGCAGAGTCAAAGCTACTTTGAAAAACTACAATATGGTTATTTCGTCTCTCTTCGTCTCTTCTTGCCTGTCACCTCTGTATAAATTATGATCTCTCAGTTTCGAGAAACCAGGCTTCAAAACCTTCTTTTGGCTCTTATTCAAGTGTCTTCACGTCAAAGCGCTGAGTGTGCAGTGAGATCAGGAGCATATAAACCCCAAGCAAAGGATGATCTCTGTATTTATTGTTTTCTACCGAGGTCCATGGAAGCACTAATTTTCAATGTATTTCAGAAATTGAGCTTAACAAGCATGGTGTGTTTTAAACCTGGCCTTTATATAGATGTGGCCAACTGAAAGGTAGCTCACTTGTCCACTTTGAACACAAGTGCTGAAGCCAAGACCACCACCATTTTTAGCAAACAAACATTCCCTGAACATTAATAGACAACAAAAGTTCTCATTAAGCCAAGATTAAAAGAACACAAACAACTATTACCAAAGTGATCTCATAAATTTTCAAAGTTCTTTGGTTTTAATTTGTCTCATTTTTTTTTAAAACAAATTTTCTAAAAAACTAAGTTTGGTTTTGGCCACACAGACAGCATACACACAACAACAATTTGTCTATTTTCCTCTTATCCAAGTTTTCCTTACCAGAATCTGGAAGTTTGTTTATCAGCATGGTGTGCATTGCCATGATGTTTGGCCCCGTGAAGCATTCAACGTATCTGAGGACCTACAAGGAAGAAAGCATTAGGAAACAATATTAAAGATGTGAAAGACAAGAGGAAAGGTTGCTGAGGAAGTACTGAGACTGGGATGCTTGGGGGTGGACTAGGGTACAGGAGGAGGAGGTTGGGGTGGAGACATGCAGCTTCTGGTATGGTAAACAAAAGAGGATGGTGGTAGGAGCCCCAAACAGAAGATGGTGCAGCAGGCTGCTCAGCAGGGAGGGTCATAATTCCACAAAGATATAGTTTGCCACCACAACATGAGTATTGGCTGCAAAGCTGGCCCTGCCCAGACAGATAATTGCCTGGATAAAAGATATTTAGAAAATGTTGCTGACCTGTCTTACTAGCTCGATGCAGTTTGGGTTAGCAACCTTCCCGACTGACTAACCCACCACTGGAGCAGATGAGCACTGCTTTAAGTCTTCTGCCCTAAGCACCATCCATCCTGTGTTAATGCAGAACAATCTTAAAAAATGGCTTGATATTCCTTCCCCTCATATATAATTATGTGACGTATGAGGGCTCTAAGGGACAAAAGAAATAGTTCTAGTGGAACCAAAAAAAGCTTCTTTATATACCCACTAGAACACAGACATATTCATATAGGGTCCTCCCACCACTATCCTCTTTTTTTCCTGGTGGTTTGGGGTTTTTTTTACCTCCGGCAGAGTACAGTATCGGAACAACTCTTTATCTTCCTGGAAGTCCTGCACTTTATTAACTACTTTTTCAGACTGACCATACTGGGATCTCAGGGACTCATTTTTCATAATCATAGCTCCTGGTGGCTTCACCTCTCTTTTACAGATCCTCACAAATTCCTTCCTGCAAAGCAGAGGGAACATCCATGTTGGGAGAGTCCTGCTTCCTCCAGCTTCCCAGCGCACCTCTGGGATGCTGCTGGGCACATTTAGGCAAGTGCCCCATACCTGAAGCGCTCAATATCTTCATCAGAAACGAGCTTCTTAATGAGCAGATACCCATTGTCTTCATAGAACTGCCTTTGCTCTGTGGTGAGAACATTGTTGTCCAGGGTATAGCTGAGACGCAGAAGAAAACCACATTAGTAGGGCAGAACAGAACAGGAGCAGCAAGAACCTGGCAGAAAGGCAGTGACATGCACCAGATCAGCAGCTGACGAGAAAAAAAGATGAGAAACACTCCCCACTTGATTGTCTTCCTCAGCTCTGCAGGTGTGCCGTGTTTCCCAAGCCACAGCAGAGCCAGGATGGTAGGTCAGGAATAGCCTCTGCAGTCAGGTTACCCACTCAGACATTTCCAGATGCATGGTTATGTTTTTTCACTAAACTACAGTTAAATGACGAAGTGTCTGGTGGTCAACCTGTGTGCTAGGGTGGAAAAAAGAACTGAGTTCTGTAGGTTACTATTTTTTTTTCTTTATAAAAAAAGATACAGCTTACCGAAACTTCCCTGGCTGAGGAAGAGCACTAACTAGTGCTGAAGTAGGAAAGCTTATCTGGAACGGAAATTAAGGAATTGTACTCAAGTACAATAGAGTAGAACACATATACACTTTGTGTCATGAATCCTGCAATGTGGTTTGCCTTAAAGATAAGTGCTGTGCTGGACATTTAACCCATATTCTTGTTTATCTTGCTTCTAAAAATATCTTTCCAGTCTCCAAAGTACCACATCTGGCAGAGAAGTATAAAACAGCAGAGAATTATAAAACAGCAGCATACTACAGCCTTGTCTGCTTGTATAGAAAAGTCAGTATAAAATGCCTGTAGTCCACAGGCCTCAATTCATCTCCCAGAATATCAAGACACTCAATGAGATGTTTAGTGGAGATGTTTACTTGCCCAACTGCCCTTTCTTTGCCTGGCAGAGCATTGTCTTCTGAGAGTGCTTCTTCATCTCGCCTAATATCATAGAATCACTAGGTTGGAAAAGACCCACGGGATTATTGAATCCAACCATTCCTATCACTGCACCAAATTCAGAGCCAGAAGTCATGTATGGTGAAGTTGGGACTTCACATTCCCATGTGGAAGTGCAAAATCCTGCCTGCTCTCCAGTTACTGCAGAGATTAGGTTCCTCTCAAACTTGATAGGGAGAGCACGAAGAGAAAATTGAAATACGGTTGTCCTCTACCTCAACTCATTTCAACACGTTTAAATAAGTACAGCTGTGCTCTCCTATGCAGAGCGAGGAATTCTCAGCCACAGAGGAATTAAACTCCACTTGCTACTGAAGCCTCATGAGACTTTTGTGTGGGGGACTGAAGCATCATCCAGGGGCAAGGCCAAAACCAGATTTTCATGTAGATCTCTGAGTCTGCACATGTGTGTTTGGAGACATGTGATCCTCTGAGATTCTGTGTAAACCAAAAACTTTCTTCTATGGCTCACCACTCCCTTGTAAATGTGCCAAAAAAGCATACCTGCTCTGGAGTAAGAAATGGGTTTCATTGCAACTCTTGTGTCTATGATCTCTCCATCAGGAAGCTTAAAGATTAGCTGGTCAAGAGTCATATATCATGGGAGAAGAAACATGACATGGACAATAGTGTAAAAGAAATTGTGAGCTAGAGGGAGGAAAAGGTGCTGAGAACTGAATAGAAAGGAGTGAGAAGGAAGAGGGTAAGGAGAGACCAGGTGGAAACCACACAGCAGGTTCCAGAGCAGAAAATTCCACAATGAGAGAGCCACTGCTCCACACACCACACATCAGATCCATCTTCAGTAACAATGGAACTCCTGGCCATTCAGGCTCCTTAACATCCAGAGGCAGCTGATGGAGACATAGACACTGGTTGAACCCCTGCTGAGGTGCCCTCCTTAGCACCCATCCACCTCCCAGAAAGAGGGGACAGTGGACAAATCTACCAAGTGCTGGATCTTGTTTAACACCTTCCTCCTGGGCTTCGCATTGCCTCTTCCCCTCACTGGTTTTGCTCTGGCCACCTTGCAGTGCTCAAAGGTCAAGTTTGGGTTGCTTAGACAACTGAAAACAAGAGGCACCCAAGCTGGGAAGAAGATGCCACTTCCACTTGCTCATTTTAACAAAAGCAGAGTATTTACACTTTTCCCCTCACACTCCCTCACACACACCAGAATTAATGTATTCACAGACACGTTAGACAACAAAGCAGGCAATAAAATACTTTCACAGAGACCAAAGCAGGCACAGCAAGGTTCCAGATCCCCACAAGCTTTCCCAAAGCATCTCCCTGCACAGTCTGCAGGGATGGTTCAAACTCCTGTGTACCTATGGCAAGCACAATAACCTTGTGTAGTTCTCTTAGAAATCACCTCACAGACACCTGATGAGATGGTCCTGACCTCACAGCCACCACTCTGCCAGCATCATCAGGGTTTGATCAGAAGCAGCCAACCCCCCAAATCACTCAAGTGGGGCAGTTGCTTTCTGAATCTTCTGAATTTTCTGTTTGCCTGCATTTTGAGTAAAACTTCACTTCTACAGTCAGTGTGCTGATTTTTCCCCACTGTGTCCCAAACCAGGCAGCAGCCAAGGTGAGCTCACAGCTGTGGGAATGGAGCAATTCTACAGGCTCTTGTGCACGTCTTTCTCAGCTGCCTTTCTGTAAGGAGATAAGTGCTGCTGCACTCCCCTCCAGCTCCTATACCAAGCTCCCAGGACAAACCTGCTGCATTTCATCTTTTACTGCTTCTCCTTCCTGAGGCCACATGGGAGGACACTGTGGAGGCAGTTTTTCCACTGTTGTATAGAAATAACTCATCTTCCAATAAACCAGTACAACCAACACACACTAGTCTCTAACATACTGATCCCTAAAAGCAACTACAGGAGGAAACGAGGTATGTGCAAGATGGTATTAAACTCTCTATTACACAAGTTTAATTTTAAATAAACAGAGAGGATTAGGATGCTCCCTCCTCCACGCTGGGAAGATCAGAGCCTGAGGTGAGCCAGCAGAAGGCAGCTAACCCCTGCTGCAGGGTTAACTGAGAAGTGAGTGCACATATCTGCATCCCAGCAGGGCAGCACAGGGAGCCCATAGGCTGCAAGTGGATTTTACATTTTATTACCCTGTCAAGGCATTTCTATTAAGATATTTCTTCCTTTGTAAAAGCAGAGGTATTTTCTGGAAGGAGAAGTGACCGTCCTACCCAATTCACCAAGCCAGATATCACAACAAACCCACTGTACTGAGGTAATATATCTCAAATAAATCCATTCTTACTAGATTAGATCTTTTACTTCACCCACACACCTTGCTTGTCCCAGCACAATTTAGTCATATTTTTGTCCAACTTCTCTGCATCAGGACCATTGCAGCTAGATTTAGAGACAAAACAGCCTGTACAGCACCTCTCCTTACTCTATCCTTGCAACCAGGGTGCTTTCCCTAGCATTTATTTCCAGTTTTGTGTTCCTACTTGCACCCATGTCTCATGGCAGTCTGAGTCAACTGCTATCCCTCATCTTCATATTTTTAATATATTTGAAGGCTCCTACATGCTGTTTGATCACATTCTCTTCATCAATTTATTCTAATTTAGTGGTAATACTGGCATTTAGCTCTCAGTGAGCATCAGCAGCATTTTTTTTTAAAAAAAAAGACTGATGGCAGGAGCTTTAAAAGTACTGTCAACAGGCAGCCTGCATTTAACTGTTGGAAGCATGGGACAGACCAATGTGAAATATTCCTTCTGTCAAGATCTCCTTTCTTTGAGCTATCATAAAGCTGGCAACCTCCAAAACTTCCACTTCATTTCCCACTTACAAACCAAAACTCAATGTTTTTCCTGCTGCTCTCCCCGAAGCTCAAGAATCGCTGTGCAACAGTCAAGCCTCGTAGAGTTTCTCGCCCCCAAACCCACGAGCCTCTAGGAGGAAAATTTGCCACATGTCACCCCCTGCTCCATGCCAGAGGGGCTGCCAGAAGGCTGTTCACCCTTCAGAAACACATTCCTATGCCTGACAGGCTGAAGCTCACGGAGAAAGCACAAGGAAGAGGCTTTTGGGGTTGGGTGGGTGCCAACTTCAAAACACCAGTGAGTTCTGCCAGGGGAAGCGCTGCCCTTGTGCATCCCCCTTGCCAAGGGGCTGTATGGGTCACAGCCCCCCCGCACCTCCCCACCCCACAACCAGGGCACAGGGCTGGGACTCTGTGTCCTTCCCGAGCTGGGTGTCCTTGTAGGCCAAACCGCCCCCAAGCCCCTCCTCGGCGCCCACACAAACCCGCGGTGAGCGATGCACAAAGCTTGCTGGGGTGGGGGAGGCAGAGCCCTGGCCCAAATGGAGCCAACATCCCACTGGCCACACACACACACACACACACAGAGCAGAAAGGATACAGGAGGAGGGGATGCTCCCAGTCGTGGGGAGAGGTGCCGGAGGATGGTGTCCAACCGAGCTGCTGGCCCCGACTGCCTCCCGAGCTGCTCCATCACGCCTGGGCGGCCGGAGCCCTCTGGTCCCCAGCCTGACCCTATAAACACAGCCGGGGAGGAGCAGGGCCCTGCTGGCGTCTGCAGCCTCTGCCGCGCTGCACATGCGCCAGCAGCCGTGCATGCTCACAGAGGCTGCAGAAAGCCTGCGGTGAGCCAAGGGCTGGCAGCGTTGGCAGATGGGAGGGCCTGCTGGAGGCTGCACACGGGGGAAGATCAGAGCAGGCTCCCCGCTTCCCATATTCCCTCCCTGCTCTGCCAGCAGTTACTGAGCTGCGAGGATTTCATCAGCCCCGTGCAACGCTTGCTGCTCTTGGGCACAGACCGCAGCTGGGACCAGCAGGGATAATTTCTTTATCTCCTGGCTCTAAGGAGACTGTCAGGGCTTGCCTTATCCCTCCAGGAATCAGTCTGTTGAGATTTTTAGGCCCCACCGTCACCCTGGTGTGGTGGACCAAGTATTTCATTTGCACTGAAATCTGGGATGTCTGCAGACCGCATCAAATCTGCACCAGGGAGAGGGTGTTGTGCTGCTTGGGATTCCCATCCTGGTGCTTTTGAGTAAGAAAAGAGGGGAAGGAGCAAAAAACGTCACAGTGCAGCACTTGAGGAGGGAAGGGAGGAGAAAAAGCCCAGAGGGAAAAACTTGGGGGGGGGGAACGTAAAAAAATAGGCAGCTGCAAACAGAGGTTGCAAAAAAAATGAGCTGTAGAGGGTTGGTATTCTTCTGAAGATGGGATATGCTTAGAAGTGGCATATTCAATATACACCGTCCTCAGTCCGCTCTCATCTGCCTCAGTTAACACCATAAGTGCATTGACTGACACATTGAAGGAGAATAATATTGAGGGACTGAAACCAGCCCCGTAACTAAGACCTGCAGCCCAGTTCAGAAGATGATTTTCATCGTCTTTGCGCATGTCACTGAGCCTCGCCATATCTGCAAAGAAAACTTCAAGCCTCCTGTGTCCCGTTCACACTAGCTTGTGCCATCGGTGTGACACCCAGGTCATCCTTCAAGCTCTATGTTGTGAAGTAGATGCTTCTGGAAGGTGGAGTACACCCTGCTGGAATTCGCTATCCTTCATCTTTCCCCTTTCCCTGGGCCACGGGGATTAATGTCTGACCAGGACGGGGCAGGGAGCTGGGGACAGAAGAGCTCTGAGGAGGATGAAGGTGGGAGGAAGGCAGTGTGCTGCCTGCTCCAGGTCCAGCCTTCTAGGCTGCTCTCCCACCTACTCTCCCAGGAGATGGAGAAGTCAGGGATCTGGATGAAAGAGCTGGGAGAGTAGAGGAGTGGGAAAATGAGGGCAGCAAAACCAGGAACAAATACACTGTAATAATAGATGCTGGAGAGAAGCATCAGGACTGGGAAGAAATTACACTAAGAATTTGCATTATTTTGCCAGCCCAATATATACAAATAAATCTTCACATCTCCCAGTTTGTTCTTAAACCCATTGCTCATGAGCAATCCAGCCAGGCTCTGCTCCCAAAGATACATCCCTAAGAGTAAATTCCCTGTCATTCCAGGTGGTCTCATGATGAAATAGTGTGCACCAAAACTCTGCATCACAGCTACTTTGAGAAGCTTAACTCCATTTTGCAATATTTTTTTCATAGAATTATTAGGTTGGAAAAGACCTTTAAGACCATTGAGTCCAGCTGTAAACCTAACACTGCCAGGCCCACCACTAAACCATGTCCCTAAATCCCATCAGGTTTCACAGACCTGACTGCTCCGGTCACAGTGATGACTGGAAGTACCTGGAGTTGGTTACTCTGCTGGGGGTCATGGAGGCCACATAAATCATACGGTGTTCAGGAGTCTTCAGAGACACAGGAATTTGAATGTCTCACCTATTAAAATCCCTGAAGTGGTTTCAGCCATAGCCAACCAGCCATCTCCTGGGCTTTTGTCATAAGCTAGCACAAGCCAATGACCAATCCCAGACAGCTTGCAAGTGGTTGCTCTGTTCTGAAGAGGAAAAGAGTTTAATAGCATGAATGAGGCAGTTGTAGGTCATCTGGACCAGCACCTTGCACTTCCTTAATTATCTAAGCTAGGCACAGAATCATAGAATTGTTTGGGTTGGAAGGGACCTTAAAGATCATCCAGTTCCAATCCCCCCTGCCACAGGCAGGGATACCTTCCACAGACCAGGTTACCCAAGGCTCCATCCAACCTGGCCTTGAACACCTCCAGGGATGGGGCAGCAACAACTTACCTGGACAACCTGGGCCAGTGTCTCATCACCCTCATTGTGAAGAAATTCTTCCTAACATCTAGGCGACAGGTCGATAGATCAAAAACTCAGCTGTCAATATACAGTGCTACAGATAAACAGAAGCCAAGGCATGCATAGGAATTGCTTCTGAACTTAACCTGTCTTGCAAAAGCTGAATCTCTTTAAAACTCAGTGGTAAAACACCCAGTGGTTCAAGTAAATGTGTACCAGAGCAGGTTTACACACTTGTTTGTGGCAGCTGCCTGGGGTGCATTCCTGTTTATGGCTCTCATGGTCAGTGGTTCCACAGATGCTCAGTGGAGTCGCTCCCTTTGGGAGCTACAACAAAACATAGGCTCTTCATAAAAGCAGGACAAACAAGGTCAGGAAAAAAACCTTCAAAATGATTTGATGTAGTCACAGACAAGCATCCAGGCATTATTAAGGGACAACTAGCAGCAGCAGTGACAGCACCCAGCTGTTTGTTGCCAAAAAATCAGACCTTTGACTCCTGAACTATATGAAAACCCTTAGTCATAAGTAAACAGAAAGTTAATAAAGGACCTTCAAATCAAATTCAAGTGGAGGAAAGGAAAAGGCAATCAGAGTAATAGTTTTATTACCAAAGCCCTAATTATAACTGCACTGAAAGGTCTATTTATAATTCAGAAACACACTGCAATTGCTTTCACAAACAAAAATGAAACATGGACCTCAATACATCATCTGTTTCAAAATTCAGGTAAGAATCCCACCAAAAAGATAAAGCAGAACAGTACTGCACATGCAGACTCTGACACGGACCTGTGTGCAAGAGAGATGTTTTGTCCATTGGTATGTGCTTAACAGCATCTTGTGCAAAGGTATATTTCATAACTGAAAAAAATAAACAAGAAGTAGTTAGTTTTTTTCCTAATTTAGGAGTTTGAGAACAAAGATTTTTTAATACATACATAATACATTCTTACATACACATATATACCATATATACACTCATTTTTAAAGTAGAAGAGCCTCAAAAACCTAATATCTCTGTGCATTGAATACAATTATTCCTTTTAACTTACTGCTTCTCTGATAATCTTGATAACACTTCCAGTAACGCCCAGTAATACTGGTTTGTGCAGTAACTCCCACGTTACTGGACCACCCTGTTACATCACACCCTAGGAAGATTCAGGATACCTCATCCACCTTGGCACGAAGGACAGGGTGGTTGAAGCAACTGCCCTCTATTTGTACCCTTGTGCTAAGAGGGTCATAGAATGATAGAGGCTGGAAAAGACTCCCAAGGTAATCAAGCCAAACCATCAGCCCAGCACTACTGAGCCTCCTAAACCATGTCCCAAAGTGCCACATCTGCGTGTTTTTTGAACACCTCCAGGGATGGAGATTCCACCACTTCCCTGGGCAGCCCATGGTCACACCTGAATACAACAAAAGATTGATCTCAGTTGTTGCTGGCCCCTCTCTGGGCTGTGGTGCTGAGAACCATGCAGTGACATTAGCAGCATGGCAGCTGGTTATGGAGCAGTCACACACTCCAAAGTGTGTGGACACACACGAAAACCCGTCTTTTACAACTTAATCTGATTTTTATAAAAAAAAAATAATCCAAACCCAAACCAGTCCAGAATGAATAGCTGTCAAATCCATTGACAGGCTCCACTAAAATACTGACTGAAACTCATGAACCTAGGAAAAGAAATGAGGGAGAGATTTTCTTTGTTAAGAAACCTGATGGTGGCATTCATCTTTGTATTCAAATTAATGGTATTTAAGAGGGGCTGTGTCCCTGCAAAGTATTTTTACAGCTATTATCTGTCAGTTTCCTGAATTTTATAGAACACTTTTATACAGCTGTTTTGCATTTGGCTTTTAGCTTTAATGTTTTCTGTTCATTAAATCACAGAACTAATAAAAACTAAACGATCAAGATTTCTCCAGCAATACAGGAATGGTCCTAATGCACTGTGTTATAATTTAATAAGCATCTCAATGGACTATTAAAATCCACATTATGATCAGAACTGTAATTCCAAAGATGAGGTCTTCTGAAAGCTTAATTTACTGTGGTAGGAAGTGGCAGCTGCTCCAACTCAGCAAAATTAGCTTTTTTAACATAGATGCCAGGGAAAACAGATGTAGATGATTCGATAACAAGAACAACAACAAAATCCACCACCAACATGCAGGTTCATTTCTCATCCTCAGAAGATTCGAGAATTCAGAATGTATAGATACATAAATAGCAAAAAAGGGAGGCTAAGGAAAACATGGAACCTATGGAGAACAAATTAGGGGGATGTAGTGATAAAGAACATGGGTAAGGTCAAGGGTCTCAGTGACTTCTTTGCCTTGAGCTTATGTTTTCCTCTTCCCTGTGCTGAGCAGCATGGGGGGTCTAGGGCCAGGGAGCATCACCCACATGGCAGAAGACTGAGCTGGAGACCACAGAAGCAGCCTGGGCATTTTGGAGTCCATGGGACCAAATGGCATTTACCTGTAGGAGGCAATGTGACTACAAAGCTGCTTTCTCTTCCAGTGCCAGGAGAAGTTCCTGATGACTTGAAAAAGGAAAACGTCTTCACAAAGGGTAAGAAAAAGGATCTGGGGACCTCAGTCTCCAAAAAGATTATGGAGTAAGCCCTCCTGGATTTACTGTGTCCAAGAAGA
>WAAB01013155.1:24041-56055 GCA_013389865.1 Piaya cayana
TAATTATAACTGCACTGAAAGGTCTATTTATAATTCAGAAACACACTGCAATTGCTTTCACAAACAAAAATGAAACATGGACCTCAATACATCATCTGTTTCAAAATTCAGGTAAGAATCCCACCAAAAAGATAAAGCAGAACAGTACTGCACATGCAGACTCTGACACGGACCTGTGTGCAACAGAGATGTTTTGTCCATTGGTATGTGCTTAACAGCATCTTGTGCAAAGGTATATTTCATAACTGAAAAAAATAAACAAGTAGTTAGTTTTTTTCCTAATTTAGGAGTTTGAGAACAAAGATTTTTTAATACATACATAATACATTCTTACATACACATATATACCATATATACACTCATTTTTAAAGTAGAAGAGCCTCAAAAACCTAATATCTCTGTGCATTGAATACAATTATTCCTTTTAACTTACTGCTTCTCTGATAATCTTGATAACACTTCCAGTAACGCCCAGTAATACTGGTTTGTGCAGTAACTCCCACGTTACTGGACCACCCTGTTACATCACACCCTAGGAAGATTCAGGATACTTCATCCACCTTGGCACGAAGGACAGGGTGGTTGAAGCAACTGCCCTCTATTTGTACCCTCGTGCTAAGAGGGTCATAGAATGACAGAGGTTGGAAAAGACTCCAAGATGATCAAGCCCAACCATCAGCCCAGCACCACCGAGCCTCCTAAACCATGTCCCAAAGTGCCACATCTGCATGTTTTTTGAACACCTCCAGGGATGGAGATTCCACCACTTCCCTGGGCAGCCCATGGTCACACCTGAATACAACAAAAGATTGATCTCAGTTGTTGCTGGCCCCTCTCTGGGCTGTGGTGCTGAGAACCACGCAGTGACATTAGCAGTGTGGCAGCTGGTTATGGGGCAGTCACACACGAAAACCCCTGTCTTTTGCAACTTAATCTGATTTTTATAAAAAAAAAATAATCCAAACCCAAACCAGTCCAGAATGAATAGCTGTCAAATCCATTGACAGGCTCCACTAAAATACTGACTGAATCTCATGAACCTAGGAAAAGAAATGAGAGAGAGATTTTCTTTGTTAAGAAACCTGATGGTGGCATTCATCTTTGTATTCAAATTAATGGTATTTAAGAGGGCCTGTGTCCCTGCAAAGTATCTTTACAGCTATTATCTGTCAGTTTCCTGAATTTTATAGAACACTTTTATACAGCTGTTTTGCATTTGGCTTTTAGCTTTAATGTTTTCTGTTCATTAAATCACAGAACTAATAAAAACTAAACGATCAAGATTTCTCCAGCAACACAGGAATGGTCCTAATGCACTGTGTTATAATTTAATAAGCATCTCAATGGACTATTAAAATCCACATTATGATCAGAACTGTAATTCCAAAGATGAGGTCTTCTGAAAGCTTAATTTACTGTGGTAGGAAGTGGCAGCTGCTCCAACTCAGCAAAATTAGCTTTTTTAACATAGATGCCAGGGAAAACAGATGTAGATGATTCGATAACAAGAACAACAACAAAATCCACCACCAACATGCAGGTTCATTTCTCATCCTCAGAAGATTCGAGAATTCAGAATGTATAGATACATAAATAGCAAAAAAGGGAGGCTAAGGAAAACATGGAACCTATGGAGAACAAATTAGGGGGATGTAGTGATAAAGAACATGGGTAAGGTCAAGGGTCTCAGTGACTTCTTTGCCTTGAGCTTATGTTTTCCTCTTCCCTGTGCTGAGCAGCATGGGGGGTCTAGGGCCAGGGAGCATCACCCACATGGCAGAAGACTGAGCTGGAGACCACAGAAGCAGCCTGGGCATTTTGGAGTCCATGGGACCAAATGGCATTTACCTGTAGGAGGCAATGTGACTACAAAGCTGCTTTCTCTTCCAGTGCCAGGAGAAGTTCCTGATGACTTGAAAAAGGAAAACGTCTTCATAAAGGGCAAGAAAAAGGATCTGGGGACCTCAGTCTCCAAAAAGATTATGGAGTAAGCCCTCCTGGATTTACTGTGTCCAAGAAGAAGATTATTGAGAACACTGGCAAATTGGGCCTGACCAATGTCCTTGCCTTCTGCAACGGTAAGGTTCTGCAGACTAGGGTAGGGCTGCCTACACCTGGACCTTAGGAAGGTTCCTGCTGTCTTGGGACAGGCAGGCTGTGGAAAACGGGCTAAAGTGCCACTCTCAGAGGGCTGTGATCAGCAGTACTAAGTGTAGTTGGCTACTAGTGGCATCCCTCAGCATCCAGTAGCAGAAGCGATGTTGGTTGATCTCTGTGTTATGAACCTGGACAAGAATGGATCCTGAGGAAGTTGGCTGATGACACCAAGCTGGGGAAGCAGTTCTGGCTGCTGGAGGGCAGTGCAGCTACTCACAGGGAGGCTGGCAGGCAGGCTGGCAGGAGGTCCTAGAAGTTCAGCAAAGGCACCTGGCATGGAGTAACTCCATCCTGTGGGACAAGCTGGATCCTGCCTGCCTGCAAAGCTGCTCTGCAGAAAAGGACTCAATGGACAAGTTGAATATGAGCGAGCAGTGTGCGCTTGCAATGAAAAGAGCTGATTGCATGCTGGGCTGCATTGGTGAGAGTGCAGCCAGAATCAAAGGCAGCAGTTCTTCCCTTTTGTGAGGCAGTTTGTGAGATGATATCTGGACACTGTGTCCAATTTTGGGGCTCCCCAGCACAGACACTGGCATCCTGGAAGGAGTTCAGTGGAGCAATACTGGAATGAAGGGACTGTGGCACATGATGCACAAGGAAAGGCTGAGAAAATAGTTCAGCTTGAAGAAGAGAAAGCTCCAGGGATCCTACAGCTGTCTGCAAGTACCTAATGAGGGGGAGATGGAGAATCATAGAAACACCAGGTTGGAAAAGACCCACAGGATCATCAAGTCCAACCATTCTTATCAAACNCCACAACCTCCTTTTAGGTAGTTGTAGAGAGAACGCAGCCAAACTCTTCCTGAGGTTTACAGCAAAATTTAAAAACACAAACTGCAACACAAAAGATTCCAGTCAGATGTAAGGAGAAAATTCTGCAGAACAAGGATGCTCAAACACTGAAGCATAGGGTGCAGAGGAATTGTGAAATTTCCAACCCTGGAAATATTAAAAACCTGGCTGCACAAATGCCTGGGCAACCTCACATGATCTGGAGGTCGTCCCTGCTTCAGACCAGGAGACTGCAAGACATCAGTTCCAAAAGAGATTATTCAGAGTTCAGCTCTGGCAGTAGAATCATCACCCGCCTGACCTACTGCAATAATGAATGTATAGCTGTACAGAAATACATTTTTACCTTGGAAATATCAGGACCATTTTCTGTTGTTACTATTCCCCTCTCTCTGAAGGCACGAGATGTGGGGCAACAGTTTTTTTCATGCCTTAAAAATTACAACAGGAAATAGGTGGGGGTTTTTTTGCAAGCAAAAGCACCAAAATGCACTGGTTAGAATGGCAGCATTAGCTTAAATATGTTGGGTGACAGAAGGAAAGACGTAGTGTCACAGTCTAGAGATGGAGCAAGCAACAGATTACATGCCTGGAATCAGAGTATGGAGCAGCAAATCCTGTGCTGAGGTGCTGAAGTCTAAAACTGCTGCTGCTGGAAGCGGGGCGAGTCAGATTAAAGCTATTATGGTTTGGACACACTTAGAGGAAATCCTCCATGTGGAGGATGTGTGGTTGCGGTGCAATTCTAGTTCATTGAGAGACAAGTTGAGCCGCATTGCTTTCCATAAAAGCGAAGCCCTGCCCCTGATTTCTGGCCTCTGCTGAATTCCAAGCTTTGGGCAACCCCTACCCACCTACTAAAGGATTGCAGTCTGGATTCCCTCTCCTGCATGAAAAACAGCCAGTCAGGACCACAGCTGTCCCTGACTTCTGAGTTCTTAGTTCCCACCTACTCTGAAAGACACAGATGCCTTCAGACATACCAGAGGCAGCTGGATCCATCATAGCGCACTCTGAGCACTAAAAGCTTGAAAAAAACCCAAGCTCTTCCTGCAGAGTTGGCTCTTGCAAAGCCAGCTGACCTCTGCATTGAGTGAGCTGATACAGAATCTTCTTCAGAGATGTTGCTTCTTTTGAGGTCCTACAGCTCCCCAAAGGAGGAGATTCTCCCTCATGACCATTCAGCCAGGGAAAAAATATCTACCTAAAGGCTGAATAAGGAGATATTCTATCACTTTCCCCCTCTTCAAGCGCTGGCCACAGAGGTTGCCATCGCACTTTGTGCTTAGAATACAGATGTCCCCCCCAGAAGGTGACTCTTCCCTCTCCTGCCAGATGTTCAGTGAAAAATCAATAAAACAATAAAAATCAATAAAAGCCTTGGCTATTCTGCCCATCCCAGCAGTCACTCAGGTTTGCTGCCCTCTCACTGCAGTATTCACTCTAATTATCTTATCTCTTAAGTAGAAAAGGGGCAATCCTGAATTCCTAGCAAAACATGAAATCAAAATAGAACCTAGGGGGGGGAAAAAGGTTTACAAGCTTTTTGATGCCAGTATCTCAAAGAAACTTCATCTGAAACATGTATCTTGCTTAAAGCCACACGTCTTTGGACTCACTAGCCCAGCAAAATACACCCTCCCCTACAGCTAGATCTACAATCTCTTGAAAAACTAGTAAAAATTCCGTATACAAGTGACAGCACTCCTTAACTATCAGGTGATGCTAACAGAGGACTTCCCAACTCAATAATCACCCACTCAGCAGCAGATTTCCCATCCAGGTTTCAGCTGTCCAAGCCAGGAAGAACATTCAGATGTAAATTCCAGCCGTGAAGAGAGGTTTCCATCAGCAGTTCATCGAGAGGGGTTTTCCTCATAGCTGGCTTCAGCAACTGCGTAAGGGAAGTTCTCTGAAAATCCAGACAAAAAAAGAATTTCCGCTCACCTTACTGGCCTGGAAACCTTTCTCTGCACACTCTTCCCCTTGAAGATGGACCTTCTGCCATCCTAGGAAGGAGAAGTGTTAAGTTTCACACCTGGATCATTAATTCATCAACATAAGAATAATCCCCCCAATATCTACCAAATAGTACATTTTTCTGCTCAGGGTGAGCTTACACATACCTAGCACAGTTAAAATACAACAGATTGTAACAAGTACTTTCAGGCAGATGTACTCAACTGTTTTGCATACATTTGGTTTAGTTAGGGGGGTTTAAAATCTCATAGAATAATGTATGTAGTGACAGTCTTGTCCATGGCCTCAAAGATGACCATAAAGAAAAAGAACAGACGGCAGCTCCACAGTTTGGTATCAGAATACAGAAAAATCTTCACAAAGCAGCAGGAAAAAAAAAGGAAATTAAATCAGTATTTTTGGCACAGACAACTGGTTTGTGATGCTTTATTTTCAGAACTGTTGTGAAAAAAAAACAATTCAATTCTTTTCCCAAAGCAAAGTAAAAAAACCTCAGTTACTGCTTTCATGTTTTGAAGTGAACACACAACTGGCAGATGAGTTCTCCGTGAAAAAGACTGGGAGGTTCTGTGTGGTTTAGGCCACTCACAAAGCAGAAAAAATTAAAAAATATTCTAGCTTTGCAAAAGGTGTCTGTTACAGAGAATGCTATAGAGTGGAAATAAGATGAGCCACTTTTTGCGAGAGTCTTCATGAGGAAGAAGACTGGTAATATAAATCTTGCTTGACACACAGGACTAGTTCATCTTTAGCAACTCCTTTTTCATAGACGGAAGCCCTTGCAACTCTGGCTGGTAGCAGTAGCAATTATCCAAGATTTTCTTCTTCCTGATCTGAATATCAAGGAATGAATTCCACCATCTGGGAAAAGCTTCAAAAGAGCTGGTTTAGTGAAGCGCACTCAGTCCTGTTCCGCAGAACCGCCTGGTGTCTCGGCAGAGCAGAGCTGGCAGCGAGTCTGCTGCGACGGGGCGGCTCACAGTGCTGTCGGGGAAGAGATGGGCTCCAGCACCCCTTCCACTTGAAGGGCTGCTGACAAACCCTCACCTAGGAGGGCTTGGAGAGGGAATAATTCAAAACCATTACATGCTTTGTGCTGAGAAGTAAAATTAAAAAAATGAAGTGGATAATACACTTGGAGATAATCTACTTGCCCCCAACTCTGGCATGCAGGTGGAGATCGTCTAGATTACCACTGGACACCACAGCTTGCAGAACTGATCAAAGGAGTAATAACAGGTATCAATATAATTATTCTTGCAATGAAATAAAAAAGGAGGACTTGTCCCCTTTCAAGTTTGTACTCCATCTAGGAATCAAAAAAAGTTCATGCACTTATACAAGAGCAATAAAAAAAATTAAATATTTATTTTGAATAACAAGCTGAAGTTCAAGCCGCAATGTTGGCAAAGTAGATTTTGAACACAGATCACAAAAGCGTGCACAAAAATGTATTTGAGCAAAGAACAAAATAATGCTAAGAATTATACTAAACAGCTGCTGATTTTAAAGAAAACAAAAAAGGCCTGTAATCACTATACAAAATATAAAATGTATTAAACACTACCATCCACAGAACAGAGGTTTATTTTAGTTTGATTATATTTAAAAATTATTTGTGTAGTTATTTATATGGTGCATTGTAAATGATTATTATACAGTAACCTCCTTTTGGTCTGCAAAACCTTTGTTGCACTATAGCACATCCAATCACATTGCAAAAAAAAGGAAAAAAAAAAAAGAATTATTTTTCCTTACTATCAATAAAGAAAATGATCATTGATAATACAGTAAATATTGTCAGGTCTACAAATAATGAAATTAAAAATGACTCCTTTGCCTCTGAAGCGCTATCCATGCAAAGTCAGTACTTGCTCAGTTAAACAGAGTGCACTACCAAGCAATGTCCAGGGTTGTAGATGCGCTTGGCAAGACTAAACCTTAAAAAAAAAAAGTAAAAAATCCAAGATTGAATGTAATCATGCAACCCTCTTACTACTGGGTACACGTGTCGCTTACCAATTTATTGCCTTTCTGGAGTATCACTCAAGGCATCAAAATTAGACATGATAAATATACATATAATGAAAGGACACAAACTGCTATTTGACACTACTACTGGTAATGTCTGTGCTACGTGAAAGCACCTTTAAAAAGAGCCTATGCGGCAAGAGATAAGTGTCTAAAGATTCAAAATGAATCAACAGTATTGGATAACAATATAATTCTCAACTCAGAAGCTGCCTCAAGATTAGGTGCATCTTCAGTTAATGTAACAGGAAAAAAAGGCAATGGACTTTATTTTATTAATTGTATCCACTCATAAACTGACCTAAGGCCACCAGATGTGCAGACACAACAAGTTTTCTTTTTACAGTTCTTTAAATTGTAGGATGATAAAGGAATAGATCTATTTAAAAACAAACTGCTATTTCATCTATATTAAGAGGTGGCACCAGGCGTTGGGTTCACATTCTGAGTGGCCACCTGTGGTGCGACTTCAATGATTCGTGGTTTGTCTATAATTCTAGCCGTGCGGTTGCCCTTCTCTACGATGCCAATAATCCATGCTTGGTGACCTTCACCGTATTTTGGAGACTTGATCTCCGCACAAAAACGTGCTGCCTGTTCTCGTGGTAAACAGATGAGGAGGCCTCCTGCAAAGAAAAAGAAGCAGAGTATTTAAAGGTCTGATCGCAAAGCATTTCAACCTTCATCCAGCAAATCCCCTCTTTAGACATGCCCTTGGTGACTTCAGTGGATTCTGTCAAACTCCAAGACAAGACACGGTGGAAGCCTGAGCTCTTGCTCTACAGAAAGAAGTCTGTGCCCGAATTTAGTGTTTAGTGAGTATGTAAATGAAGCCAAGTACACACAGATCATGTTGGCAAAAGGACGTAGTACTGATGCCAACAAATGACATACTGAAACAACATCAGCATTGTAAACTTCCAACAGAGGGCTGCAAAGAGTCTCTACACAGAAACATCTTGAATAAAGGTTGTATTCAGATACCTATAACCACATATTTGTAGCAGCTGCTTCTGCAAGTACTCCCCTTGCCTCCAATTAAATCATTCATAGTAGGGGCTATCACCAGAGAGCCCAAAAGGCAGAACTTTAAACACAGGTTTGATCCAGTGGTCCCTGTGACAGTTCTTTTGATCCCTTTGTTAGGGTATTTTCTACCTTTTTTGGCCTTTCCCATAAGATTTATTTTCAGATATAACTGAAAAATATTTACTAATGAACACTTCCCAGAAGCACAGTAATGAGTTAGCAAGCTTGCCCTTCAGTTATTAAACCTAAGAACACTTCCATTATAAGAATCTCAGAGCACTGAAAAAAGGTGGCTTGGTGAGCGAGTTACTAGAATGTGTTTCATTGTCAGCTGTGGCACAAATTTCCAGAGGCTATGGATGAGGATTAAGCATTTTGTTGCTATCATTCATTCCTAGAGTACTCAGCTTTTCTATATCACTTACCATTTTAACATTTATGCTATGTTGCAAACATGTGAAGCACTACAACATCAAGCAGCAAACTCATCTGCAGATGCCTAATTAAACCTCAAAACACTGTACGCTACGAGCAGTTTGCACAGCTCAGGTCTGTACATTGTGCTGTATTCTGACCCACGGCAGCCTCTTGTAAAGGATGTTAAAATATCATCATGTTTGGAGAGCAGACATGAGAGTATATTTATGCAAAAAGAAATCTGGGCACATGCTAAAGCTTATAGTTATTTGACCCAGTCTTCTTGCCCGGGGTGAAGGGCATCAGGCAGCAGCACAAGTTGTGTCACCAGTTCTGAGACAACCCTGGGGGTAAAGGGCCACCTGGTGAGCTGGCGACCCTGGGATGGGTGCTACCTACTCCTCCTCCACATCCCTTGGACAGCTTCTTAGCACCTTGGGTACCTTTATGTTTGCTTTCCCAGTGAACAGTCCTCTCAGTGTTGACTAAAGACACTTCTAATTTACAGTCACGAGGAAGACACAGCTACTGAACATGAGGATTCATTTATAAGGATATGTGGAACTGTCAAAGTTATTTTTTTAGGTTCTATTATACATGAAGCCAATGAGTGTGCCACTCAGGAAAGGTCCTACCTCTCTTAGATGTCTCAGAACACAACACCCAGGTAGTTCCATCAAACCCACCCCAGAATCAGAAAAGACAACATTTAAACTATGCCACATGCAACAGAAAAATCAACTGCAAAGGAATTGTGTGTCATTCCCATGAAAGGCTCTAAATCACATTGAAGAGAAACGTATGTCACAGTGTGAGTGAGCTGGGGGAAGAGGTTTACAAGCGGTCGTACAGAGAATGTGCTAACTAGTGAGCAGGGAGGACTAGAAGTACAGTGAAAAACAAAATAATAAAGAGCACAAGGATAATCTTCACTCAATTACCTTTTCCCCAAAGGCTCTCTTTCTGCAATATTGTTTTGCTTGTACACAGACCTTGTTAATGTTCTTTGGCAAGATCAGAAAAAATGTACAAAATCCCAATTTCCAATAAAAAAAAAATCACCTCCCACCTGCATCCCACAGTCTGATCAATAACCATTAACAGAGGCTACAGGCTACTTTCAGTCAGTAACAGGATTTGTGTCTGCAGGGATTACACTTATTTCTTTGCCAGACCGACCAACCAGTTTCACCCTTTGGGCAAGCCCTTAAGGTTTCCCACTATGTATTCTAGTCTGGTCTATGTTAGTGGTGTTTGCTGCTGCTCCTTTTTTTGTCCTATGGACAATTACAAGAAGTCTTCATCTGTGCAAGGCCACAGCCACCAGGCATTTCAGTTGCTGCAACGCTGAAAATGAAGCAGCAGGGCTGCTCTATGCCGAACCAAGCAGCATTTCACGGTGTATGAAGTTTTTCAGGTCTTTGTCAGCCACCGCTGAAGACAAAGCAAATGTGGTGCAGACGGAATGAATAAGTAGCCACAGCAGTTTGAGAGTTTGCTGCAAGCTTCATTTGGGGGTTGAAAGGATGTCGATACTTGGTGTTTGTCCTGGTCTACCCTTTAAAAAATGTTAAGGGTTCTTTTTTTTTTTTTTGTAAGAGAGTTTGAACATTGCTGGTTTCAACAGCTGTATTGCAAGCAGGGAAATGGATATAGAAACCTTCAAAAGCAGACTAGGACAAAGCTTTGCAATTAGGAGCAGAGATACAAACAGTTCATGAATCCAAACCTTGCTCCAGCTAATGGCTTTCTCCCACAATGACCACAGAAGGATGGGATCATTAGCCTTGCCCCTTGTCAGGCACTAACACAGTCCCTCTTTTCTAACCATCTGCCTATTTCCACAAAATCTGCAGAAACATCGGCTTGCTGAGATACCCCTACCACACACACTAAAAAGAGTTTTCAACCAGGCAACAGTTTATTAGCAGAGGACTGACAAAAATACACACAATAGCTCTTGTAGAGTAACTCTGAAACAGCCAGCCTAATAAATAGAATTAAGTTTGCTGGAACTTAAATGCTGAACTGCAACTTTAACCTTTACTTAAAAGTTATCTAAAAGAGAGCAAGCCCATGTAAAACTGCAATTTTAACAAAATATACCATCAGCAACAGTGCCTGGAGGATGGAACAGATGATACAATAGATCTTTCCAACACTGACTTTTGTCAACAGGTGCCTAGCAAATGCAAACTGGAAAAAAAAAGAAGTCAACAAAAAAAAAACCCCATTCAAATAGTTTTCCAGTGAATTTCTCACTGCCTGCCCGCTCTGCTGAAAAACATCTGTTCACAAATGAAGAAGCTACAGACAGAGCATTTCTGGAAGTTAAATAAAACAGGAAAAGTGTATCTATATTATGGTATGAACAGCCCTGAGCAGCCCCCAGAAGACATCCTCACAACTGGATACAGAAGCACAGCAAGACAAACATGTAAATTAACCCCAGGGTGCAAAGTGCTAATGAGCCATCCCAGCACACCATGCTCCAGCTAATACACACTGCTGTGACATGTCATGCTATCCAGCATGAGCCTGAAGCATATGGAACTTTTCATACAGCCCTCAGACTTCAGCTATTGCGTCCACGTGGCTATAGATCTTTCTAATATTTGGCAGACACTGCCCTGTAACAAACCCCAGCAGTCAGTTCTAATGCAGGAAATTCATTGCTATGACGAAATCAAATATACATGTTTTAAGGCACTTAAAGTTCACAGGCAACCAGATATGTCTTGCTAGTTTTTTCATCATTATCATCTATGTTCAGCATTTCTTGCTCTGAGTCCCAAAAGAGATTCTGAAGTCAACTGTTTCCCACTTCCAAGTACTCACAGCAGGGCGCACATCCATACCGCTTCACATTCCTTCAGTGAAAAGACAGAATTGGATATCCCCAGGGTGCAGGATGAGCAGCTCTGATGACTCAAGCACTTGGTTTGCAGCTAAACCATTTTGATGCCAAGTGCTATATAAACCTCTGCTAGAGCCACTCACCTGAAAGCACATCTTGCAGTTGCAGCTGTGTCCATGCTGGTTTTTTGACTCTTTGCAACTGATACAAATGCTGCTGGCACTCTGGTTACGTGGGCTCCTGAGTAGCAAGAAACTGGTACTACCAACTTTCCTGACACAGTTTGCCAAACTGCCAGCAGATATTTCTGGCCTCTGCTCTCTGACGCTGAATTTGAACTCCTGAAAGGGTTCATGTCCCATATCCTATTACACATCATCTGAGCCATAGTCTCTGTAGGACAGAGCATCTGAAAACAGATGGCTAAGGAACAATTCAGCAGACCGTGGTAAGTTGTATATTCACCAGGGGAAAAGTTTATGGCTCTCAATGTGATCAATATTTCCAGATTTTTGGACTGTTCTGCTTCAAGGCCCCTCCCCACTCTGTTGTGAACTGTGTAGAACTTGGATAATACTTCTAGAGAGCAGGATGAAGGTGGAGAAATGAGACAAAAGAAAGATTTGTTGCTACACCTTCTCCATTTTCCCAATGAAAAAGAAAAGCTTCCAGTAGAAGATAAGACCACGCTAGTCACCAAAGCGGCTGATGCTTAATAACAAAGCAACTTTCAAACATTGGATGTGCCTACGCTTAATAACAAAGCAACTTTCAAACAT
Organism: Piaya cayana; assembly: GCA_013389865.1. Taxonomy (NCBI): domain Eukaryota; kingdom Metazoa; phylum Chordata; class Aves; order Cuculiformes; family Coccyzidae; genus Piaya; species Piaya cayana. The sequence goes on from WAAB01013155.1 coordinate 36,084, forward strand.
TGGATGTTCTTAACACCTGATGGCTGTTTAAATGCTTATCAGAAATCAGCTTGGTATCCACAACCAGTAGACAGTACTCATCTGTTGTATTCTCAGTATTCATCTGCTGTATTCATCGTTACTGCAAGTACACCTTTATTAAAATAGAAAACTCATCTAATAAACGGGTCAGAGACGAAATTTTTTTTTTCCTTCCTGCTAGTCACAGGCCCTTAAAGTCAGATTTCATATACACAAGGGAGAAATCTATAGTTTTGGATGCCTCTGTGGACAGAGGTTACCAAGACTGGCCCATTGAGCACTGAACTTCACAGATATTCACAACGAGAAACAAAACAACTCATTTGACTAGCAAACCTACTGCAAGTGGCTTTACCTTTGAGAAAACTGTGTCAGCTGCGCTGGGATTTTCAGATATTCACTGTTCTGGAGTTAACAGCTAAGAGAAAAATAGGTTTCAAAAGCATTCAGAATTATCACTAACTTCTAGCTACAAAATGTTCTAGATACAGCAAGGGTTTCTATAATTGTGTTCCAAAAGGAAGTCAAAAGCATCCAGAATAGGATGGTGGTTTGTCAGTTAGGCCAAAGAAATTGATTGTGAACAGTTGGGTGGCTAATGCTCACCAGCTTGGCTTTACACGAAACCAACTGTGATTTTGAATGCAAAGCACATGATTTGTACATCCAAAATATTATTAAATTCTATGGTGGTGGTGTAAGGAAGGAGGAGTGTGGTACAATCATCACCTACCTGAAGTCTCAGGACAAGTCCCATGCATGAGGCCAAACATGTTGCCACAAGCCTTACTGACAGCAGCCATCTTAGCAAGCACAGGAAGGTTATGAATAACAAAGGACACCTCATTTCGCTGCTGCTTGGCAAGGTTTTGTGCATGCCCCAGGATTCCAAATCCTGTGATGTCTGTAGCTGCGTGTGCATTAAAAGTGTGCATGAGTCCAGCGGCTAGAGGAGAGGGAAGGGGGGAAAAAAATCAGAAAAAAAAATATCAGGAAAAGCAATACTTCAACAATATTGTGCACAGTTTGAATGAAGTTGCATACCTGTAATCTGAATCAGGTTGGGTGACTGTTTAAATGAGCAAAAAAATTAACGTTTGAAGGAACTGGAATATACCAATACTACAAATAACCCTTAAAAAATCCAGCTTGTGTTTAAGGTAAAAATACAGCACCAAAGTTGTACTTATGAGCATGCTTGATTAGACACATACTAATAACTTATATTAACAGTCTAAGAAACAGGGGTTTGCTCCAGATGAAAACTTCCTAGCGTCGAGGGCCAGATCGATTCTGAGTTCAGCTTTGCTTCATTAATGGCAGGAAGCAGACTCATTCTGGGTCAGTTTACTTGTCTTTCCCTGCTACACCATAAAACTATCACACCAGAACTTATGCTCTGGACTCTTAAAGTTTAAGAACAAAGCCTGCAGGTTGTGGAGGAAGGGTTACAGCCTTCCCACCTATGCATTCATGGAATTCTTGGGCATTTGCAGCTACAGAGCCCTGGCTGGGAGCAGTGCACCTCTGCATGCAGGACAACAGCTCCAGTTAAGAATATTTAAGTGTTGTTAAAAGTGTCTGACAAGAGCAGATGAAATCAAAAAAAAAAAAAAAAAGGAAAAAGAAAGCTATGTCCTTTTTGGTGCTTCCCAATACAAGAGCAGGCCCAGTGTTCTCTTCCATAAGACAATTCTAGTCATTCAGTCTTCCTGGAAGACTCTGTGAAATAATGAAAAAACAGTGGAATGCCATAACAAATGCCAAATGAAAACTGAATAGATGGGAAAAGCGATATTTAACTATCCCTGTTCTTTCAAATGAGAAGGAAACATTTGTTCAATTATCTGCTACCCCAAAGATACTTAGAGCAAAAAAAAAAGGAAACTCTGGATTAAAATTCCTAGGATAAAAGCAGAACTTTCCCCCTACCAAAATTAAACAGGGGGAAAAAAGCCCAAACAGAAAAGAATGTGCTACATATTCCACACTTTGGGAAGCACATCACATGACAAAACTAAAACAATAAAAATTTAAATTGAAGCATACAAAAATTAAGAGTTTTTCCTTTCTTATTCTATTTTGAATATTTTTAACCTTACTAAAGTATGGCACAAGTCCTCTAGGCACAGAAGATATGGAACAAATCCCTTTAAAACGTCCTCTAACTCACTGGAATGTTACTCAAAGCACTCTCATGAGTCATAACCATCTCCAGCAGCATTTGTGTTTTTTCTGTGTAATTAAAAGAGGACGATTGATTTTAATTTGCTTGCTTCACAAAGACTGAACAGCACAAAGATAGGGCAGAAAGGAAAAAGCAGCTGTGTCATATATCCCAAACAAAGATAGGGCAGAAGGGAAAAAGCAGCTGTGTCATATATCCCCATGGAAGTGAAATGAAATTAAGTATGGAATTACAAAACGCCACCACCTCCCCAACACACATATCTCTTCTTACCTGTTCTGTTCAGTCGCGCCATATTCATCATTGCTTCCTGGTATGCTAGTTCTACATCTTCTTGCGTTACCACTAGTTTGATTTTATTCCACTTTTCTGGCTAATGGATGAAATAAAGATTTTTTTATTTTAGATTTTCAGCTGTAGATTTTAAAGCAAACCCTTCCCTCTTCAAAAATCCTTCATCCAAAATATACTTTTTTTCCAAACTCAGTTAATGAGGGGCAAATCCTCCAACAGTCAGAGGCTTGTGCCTTGCTCTGCTGTAACTAAGTGAAGTTCATTTAAAGATCTATTAGGCACTAAGCACCTCAAATCTTGCTTTCAGCAGCCGACTGGAGTGGAATTACCTACCCTAGAGCAAAGAACTCCTTCCAAGGCAATTCTTTGGTGGAACTCCGCAGCTAAATGAAGAGAACTTTTTTGCTGGATGTTGAGATTTGTAATCTCTGGCTTCTTGGTTTTGGGGGGGTTTTTTGTTTGTTTTTTTTATATAAGAAAATTCTTGATTTCACATCTGGACAATTTGATCATGGAAGGCCATGAAAATCCACAAATTCAGGTCTGAAGGTCCCACGCTAAGGCAGGATGCAATCACTTTAGCAGTTTAGGATTACAGCAGCTTCATAAACTTCCTTTACGGTTTAATATCAGCACATACTTCCACCCATTCTCCAGTGCCTTGTATGGACTCATGCTACCCTCACATGCTAAGAAATGTTTTTCATCCCAAAAAGGTCTCAGAGCAATTTAGGAAATGGTACCTTTATAAAGGACAATTGTTTCAATCAAAGCTGAAGTAATTCCAGATCCAGAATGAAACAAAGCAACCATTTAGCTGTAAAGAGCAACACTACAAACTGGTTTAATTTTCTTCTTTTTTTTTTTGCAATGGAAATAAAACTACTGAGAACTGACGAGTAAACAAAAAATAGGATTTTTGAAGCCACAATGTGCCATTCCACAGTATAAATATATGGAACAAACTTACTACTAAACCAAAGGTGCAAAAATTACTAAGAATTGGTACATGATGCTGCATTCAGGGAAGGATATTGTCAAAGAGGCTCTTATCCTTAACAAATGAGCACTGACTCTGAGGGGTACAAGAGAATCCAGAAACGGCAACAAGGGTAAAGAGACTGGTCAGCCGAAACAAATCATTTGTTAAAGAGCAAGGGTATAGCTGTAAGATCAGAGCTCCTAAATTAGGTTGAACTGGGTCTGACCAATTAAGCAAGAGAGCAAGCAAGTAAAAAAAAAAAAAAAAAAAGAGGCTATTAGGGAGGAAACAGAATAGTGATTACTTTTACTGTGGGTATGACTGAGAAACCTGAGCAGTCTTTGTGCCTCAGTTTTCAAAAACACAGTTCTGAGGCTGATCATGTGATGGAAACTGGTTAGATGATGGGAGTGGAAATCACAAATGAGGTGGAAGCAGAACTCAAGGCTGAGGCTAGTAGAGCCACAAACACAAGTAGGATACAAATTAGATGCAAAATCCTCTCTGTTCTAGCAATCAGACACTAGGGGTAGTAGAGAAGAAACAAAGGCAGACAGGTTCCCAAGCTTAGATTTCCAAATGGGACAGGTCTGTGGACAACAGCAAGGGCTACAAAACCCCATCTGAAAGGGTACATCACAGCAATTCCTTTCCTGCACTTCTACTGACAGAGGAAAAGCCAAAAGGATGCTAGTTCCCAGCTGTGGAGCAGCTTGATTAGTCTACATCATCGGTCTGGCAGTCAAAGCCATAGCAAACAGCTTCATCATTCCCAGAACATCCCTATCCTGGTCCTCTAGGGTCTCGATGGGGCCTAGGCTCCCCATAGACTCTCTGTACCCTCTTCCTCCGCACCCTACGCCAGCTGCTCCCAGCAACACAGCTGGGGCTTGGCTGCAACAACGCAGGCAGCAACCAAGCAAGGAGGAAAAATTTTGCCTCAATTTGGATCTTCCTTTCACTCACCACCAGGAACTCATTTTCTACTGCTCTGTTTAAAATCTTTTAGCTTTTAGGTTGGGTTTTTTAATTTGTCTTGCAGCCACATCTCTCTGCACTCCAGTTCTCCCGTCTTGCCCATGTATAAACTTGCCAAACTATATACCTTCTCTTACATACTTTTCAATAGAAAGTCAAATTCCCTACCAAGATTCGATTTACACGCAGATTTGAGGTGGGCAATTCTACTTTCACCTGCACTACTCTTTCACAAAACAAAGCTAGAGAAAAGACAGCACAGCTACTCAGAAAATTTTCCTATCACAATCGAAGATATATTCTGTTTATGTGTAATAGGAGGATTGATTTCCTCGCTGCCCTCATTTTTCAGACTAGAAACTGTTTCTAGTTGACTGTCAAGGAAATTAGAAGTTTCTGAAGTATGTGGAAGTTCACCAAGTCTGTTTGTCAGTACAATACTAGATATGTTAGGAAGTAATATTATGGCCAGAAAACATACTATAAAATTGATGTCTTGTTGTTTCACTTCATTTTCATATCAAGATTATCTGAGGCCCTGATCCTTATATTTGACTGGAAAATTCAGGATTCTGCAGAGGTCAAAACTGCTAGGCCAGATCCTATGAAGAAGGAAAAAAGTGGGGTTTTTTGTTGCTCACACTTCAGACTCCAATAAAAGTTTAAGCTGGTGTTCTCCCACTTTTGCCAACACAAGCTTTGTAATTAGAAACCATCTGACAATGCAGTGGCCAAAAGCCAAGGCAAAGTAGATTCCAGCTCACTCCTCTGCCAGTCCATTGGTTCAGTGCTCCCAAAAGTAGAGAAGATGCATCTTTTTAAAGTGTAAATTGAGCAGTTACAATTCTGAAGACACGCACTGAGAGACAGACAACATAAGCAGATGCCAATTTTGCAGGCACTTTTCAGTTCAGTAGTTACATTTCTGCCTGAAGTAACAGATGGAAGTATATCCACATACATAATGCTGCTAGAAATATTCTTATTGAATGCACAGGGTAACACATGTGAAACGTAGATATATCTCCATGTACACAAGCAGAAAGCCCATGAACACAGACAGCAATCTTGGCCTAACTGCCATCAATAAGCTTTTGCCAATTACTTTGGCAGGTGGAGTAAGGCATAATTTTACCCAGGGTGCTAGTCTGTTGTTCTGTTAGTAAACAATTTTGTTTATTACAGCAATGCCCGAGAACTAACTAAGAATTAGATGTAATTAAGATGGGCTCACTAAACACAAAATAGTAAGCTGTCTCCATTCCAAGAGTTTTGTACCTAAGTATATGAGGCTGACACACCAAGGACAAAGGAGGAGAGAGAGGTGGTAGATCATTCCCAACTGAGATCTCGGTGTACTTATTACATTGCTGCACTTTGTCACTTTGAGGTTTTGAAGGAATAAGGAAGGTCACAGTTAACACACAGCCCTTGTCCCAGTTACTTTTTTTTATAGTGTACTCACAATATCTAGCCACTGGTGGACAGCTACAGCCACTTGCGTTCCCAAGGGTTTAGTTAATACAAGCACATCTCCTGGCACTGCATTGTCTGGCCTGAAAACAAAAAATTCATATATTAATTACATAGTGAGATTCACATACATTATTAGGAATAAGTGCTGATAATTATGTTTTCAGACACACGTCTCTTGTTTCACAGTTAAAAACCTGAGTAATTGCAGCGTCACTCTTTTGGGATTCATTACCATGGGATATTATTGAGCAAAAAGCTGCAAACTTATGTAAAAGCACTAGTCCTTCTTTCTTGGAATATTACAATGCTTGCAGTTGAACACACACAAAATTACAAGTTTTCTTTCAATTTTCTGGAGACATAAGGGTAGTAAAGACAAAAAAAATTGACCTTTGTTAGTCCAGGCACAAAGTAACGAACACTAGGACCATGAACAAGTTCATTTGCATAGTGAAATGTGCCACAATAGGACATTGAAAATCAGCTTCTGTTAAATGTACAGAATGCTGTAGACACAATTCCGTAGTTCTCTACAGCAACTAATAGGATAATTGGGAGATGGATTAAAATGCATGTATAAATATGACAGAAATTTGTGTCCCGAAACGTTCTTCAATACCTTTAAAGGTTAGAAGCTGCGGTGGGAAGAAGAAAAAGGACATCCTGTTTAATAAAAGCAAATATGTACAAATGAGACGTGGCATCTGTTGAGTGCTAACGGCAAATGCAAGCAGGAGAAGGTACTGCTTTATCCATCAGGAGACAGATCGCAAGATCAGAGCACGGTATTTAAAGGATTTTTACTGTATCCCTTCAGACCAGTGCCTTTGATTGTTTAGTGATTTAACTTACATTATAAATTCATTAGGCTGACAGACTGTCGTGGCCACTCCTCCTAAAACAATCCAGGGATTTAACACTGTTTGGCCACCAGTAACAGATGTTCCTGCCTCTTCTGCTGCATCTTTGAAACCCTGGATAATTAGAGGCATCACTTTGTCTCTTTCCTAGAGATCAAAACAGAAGTCAGAGTTCCATACACAGCAGTGCTAGTCATTTCAAGACTGGTCCAGGGCTTCTAATCACTCAAGCCAAATGCCCTCATGGCAAATAGTTCATAAAAGAAAAGCCAGCCTTAGGAAGAGGTTATCCTCCTGAAAACTGCATTTTATCACATTTTACAGCTCTTTTACAAAGAGGTGAAGAGACATTATTACACTTAAGAAACATTCTTCAAAAGGTCATATAAATGTAAAAACAGAGTTCTGGAAACTCAGAACAACTACCCTGCTGTTCTAATCAGGTACAGCCACAGCAGCACAGTGCATTGTGGCAAAAGTTAAGTCAAGCTGCATTTGGCCTCCACTAACCTGCAAAGTTTCAACTTATTTCCTTCTAAGAATAAACAGCCCTATTTTTGCTAGAGCCAAAGAAACATACATGCAGGTCACTTCCACAGGGAAAAAAAAAAAGAGAAAGTAAAAAGGAAAAAAAGAAAAGCAATCTATTTCAGTTTCTTCTGCTTCAGAGAAATGTTACAAAGCTGGCATAAGCAAAGGAGAAGCATCTATCTAGACTTATACATCAAACTGTAATCAACTGCTGCCTTGAAGCACAATTGTCATGAATTGACAGAAGCAGGGACCTCATTTTGGTGGAGATGAAGGCATTAGCAGCAAAAGATAACAATGTCACAGAGAAGTGAAATTTTAGCAAATGACCTCAGAATGTTTATGAGGCAAGACTCATACTACAAACTGAAATATTCAATAAAACCTTCTCTTCTTTAAAAGGATTCAAGCTTTGAGGAATAAAAGACTAAAGGTCAACATATCCCAAGCACGTTTAGTTGTTTGGGTCTTCCTTCAAATATAAGTACCAAAAATCTTACCCTATCTGTCATTTTATTGCTGATTCCGAGGAGCATCAACATGTTGTCGCATTCTGTGACCCCCATAGCATAAAGGTCACTTAGGACATTGGCACATGCTATCCGTCCCTGAGAAAGAAAGGAAGACAAAATGAAATCTGCAGGACTGTATGTGAACATTCAACACCTCCTGTGAACGTTCAACACCTGCCATGACCAGAACTTCCAGCACGAGCCTGCAGTCCAAGAGCGCTGCTTATTTCACAGGCTCCTGCATGAAGAAACCCAGCCAAAGACATGGTATGATCCTTTTCATGCAACATGCCCATCTAGGAGTGCAGATATTGATTCCCCTTACAGGTAAGGAGCAAACTCATCCCAACCGTCTTGGTCAATGTCCTCTCTCATGGACTACATACGAATCCCAGAGTTTAGACTAGATGCCTGATTTTAGAGATTGAAGCTCAACAACTTCTAGCTTCTATAACAAGCTCAGTTTACTTAATCTGATATGTTCTCATTAACTTTATTCAGCACAGAACTGTACACACTGATGAAGATAACCATGGTACATAATCCACAACTGCTAGGAAGATAATCCAAAATGTGTATATTGCTGCACCTCTTCTGCATTGGAACATGTAGGAGAAAGGGGCTTCAATGAGAAACCTGTTTATTTCTCTGTGCTACCCTGGAGGCCACATCTACATTCCTAAATTATAGGAGACTACTCTTCTTCCCATAGCACACAGCTCTGCTGCCAGCATACAGCCACATTGGGGTGCTTTTTCCATCAGGATGTCAATAAGAAACTGTTAGCAGAAGATAGGTTGTGCCAGGGTTAAGGAGCACAGGGCTCCTAGAAACTGTCCTTGTTGCTGCTTAGTTGCTACTGCGGGGAGATGTCTGTACCCTGCCACTTGTATGGTGAGGGAGCCGTGCTTAATTTTCTGACTTGTTCATGTGACAAGGCCAAATTTTCCTACAGTGCATTCATTTTTACTGACTATCGTGTGCATGAGCACCTCCATTAACAAAATTCTCTCCGAGAGACCTGGCCATCTCCTGAAGATTCCTCTAACAAATCATAAGGCTGACAGGATCGAGAAGGCTTCACTTGTGTCACATGAGCTTAGCGACCCTAGTTTTACTATATCAATAGATCCAAGTCAGGGTCTGTTAGGGTGTGGACCCACCACAGACAAGACATATTTTCCCGATGAAGATGAAGAACTTTCTAATGCAGTGTGTGCCCTAAGGCAGAGCAAGGTAAATTTTAATATATGGGACAAATTCCTTTGTGTTACTCTAGAAGACACCACGCATTTTATTAAAACTGTTTTAGGTTTACAGCTGTAGAACTGGAACCAAGATCTGGTTTTATGATTTTATGATCATAAAGTGCAGAGGCAACACCACCATGACAGACACAACATGCTCACTCAACACAATTTCAACTACAGAAATACGCGTTAGCTGGACGACAGATTTGACTGGCGTTTAAACACCTTTTCACCATCCCCAAAACTTACAGCCTAATTACACAAGCAGAATTTTTGCCAAAATCAGTATTATCAGGCAGTTACCCCAATTGTGCATGACATGAAACAACCCCTCCAAATCACAATTAAATATCATCCAGTTTTTCATAATTCAAGAGCTTTCAGCGGCATCAGGGGAATCCGTTATATTTGGAACTGGAATATGATTTGATCATTTAAATCTTAAAACTATTAGGAGTGAGCTGCATACTGCATGGTTTGATGGATATTGGCTGCTACATTTCTAGATGTTTAGGAACACTAAAGCCTGGTATTTCCCTTTCCTGGAGGGGGACTATCAAACCACTCTCCACTATCTTCAGTACTTACCAAGCAAACTGCTGGTCTATGCCCTCTTAGGAATGACAGATAAGTTTTTAAAACCACACCAACAACAGCTCTCTATTCAGGTAGTCAGAGGTCAGCCTAACATCACTTCTGCCAACTGGGAAAATCACTTAAGGCAACAAATTCAGGGAACACAAGGCTCAAGCCTGAATCAGCACTGAGAATAACACATGCCTTGCAAACACTGATAAATATGACAGGATTCTCAAACAGGGGTCAGCCCCTAGTTGGATCCTACATGCTACCCAACTATTTAGTCACACAATAATATCCATGCAACGCTAAGAGCTATATACAAGGACAAAGGATGGAGTATCAGATTCCTGCCACCAGTCTTGAGCAAAGGTTCTTCTTAAAACGGCACAAAAAAAGTCCCTGGGATGCGGGTGGATGAAAATCCACTGTCAAACTAGCTAGTTTCCAGCTCCTGTACTCAAAAAGACATCTTCAAAGCATCACAAAGAAAGGCATTACCAAACCTACCGCTGGTGGCTTAATTATTATTATTATGTTCAATTCTTGTAATTTTTCCTATATCAAACTATTTATGCTGAAAATTCCTATGTTGCATACAGATTTACAGGTGGGCATCCTGTGGATATTTCAGACAACACAGATTCGAGTGTTTTCAAGGAAAAAGCCAAAGAGGAGGGGAAAGGGGAAAAGAAGAGGCTTTCGCCTACAGCTGCACAACCTGGTTTTAAAATAGGCAGTGACAGAGTGAAAGAAAGCTGTTTTCTGAAGCAGAAATCTAAAGTTCAGCTGAGTCCACAGGCAGTTTTGCCTTCCTCAGCCATTTTCTAATCCCTTCTGTGACAGCATCCAGCTTGGAGTTCATTTGCACTTTGGCTTCCATCCACCTAGGGAGGGGGATCAGATAAGAAGCTGCAGGTAGACACTGCGCACAGAGAAAGAGAGACTCTAAATCAGGGAACACACACTCAAAAACAGGTTAGAACTGACTAGGTAAGGAGATGGAGCAGAGAAGCAAGAAGCAGGATGTACACTGTGTGTAACTGATAATGAGAATAGAAATGGGTAGCAACACGCATGGGTGAGTGGGAGTCTAGACTAAAAATGGGGGTAAACAGCAGGAGAAACAGGGCAGCAGCCTGTCTTGAACAGAGAAGTCGAGAGTGCACTCCTTTATACAGCTTGGACACAAAATTTCTAAGTCTCGCCACTCCTCTGCTCTTAATCACCACCCATAAATGTCACGGCAAAGCGTATTTGACTGTCCTCCAACTGATGTTGGTTCACACAAGAAAACAGCAATCTACGTTTCCCCCAGGTACTCTAGGAGGTCCAGAGAGAGGAAGGTGTAAGTAAACGATCCCACAGCTCCAACCCCGATGGATCATCACTGCAGGTATCTGCAAGAAGGCCTGTGACAGAATCCCTGTTCTTGATTAGCTTTTAAGAAATACAGATCTATAAACCGATTAGGAAGCGGCAAGCCACCACATTAAAACAAATGTTGATAAGAATAAGAAGTGAACAACTTGAGAGTTAGGAAACACCAAAGTTACAGCTACTGATGCATGTGGATCACAGTACAAACTGCAAGTGCACGCAACCACTAAAGCTGGACTAAAGCCAAATTTACATTCCTTTCTTACCACACTAGCCTAAATCTCATCTGGGCCCAGAAGCATCTATCCACTCTTGCAGTATCTCAAACCCTCTGTATCTCCCAACAAAACAACCCTCCCTCTTCACCACAGCCTTCCCACACTGCCCCTTCACAAGTTTTCATTACAAGGTAAGAAAAGAATTTCTCAGCTGATGAATTTGAACACAACTCCCCAACAGCATAAATGGTTTTTTTTTCCTCTGGTCCCTGACAAGTTCTTACATGATATTAGAGCAAGCCACTTGAATAGAATTTCTGAAAGACCAGTCAACAACTCTAGAGTACAGAGGCCAGCCTGAGATCCTGGCTGTTCAGTTTGCAGAAAGAAAGCTCTTCTGGAACAGAAATCAAAGGATCCAGGCTTGCATTTGTGCACAACACCTGGTCAAGCATGCTAAAAAAAAATTAGTCTGTCCCAATCTCAACCTGCATGTCCAAAACCTACCCAACAGGTCTCACAGAACAAACAATGAAACAGCAACAGCAAATAAAGCATGCTGCCACATAAACAGCAGTAAAAGCATGCCTTAAAGCAAAGGAATCCTATTTAGATCACAGGAAACAAGAATTCTAGCATTTCTTAACTTCCATTTAACAAATATCTCCCGCTGAATTCCTTACAGCTTCACTAAGTCTTTTTTTAAAGTTCACTTATTTACCCATGACCTTCACTTCAAGGCAATACTGATCACCGCCACATTTATCTCCACCGAGCAATCTCTGCTGAGGTGGACTAGATGAAATATGGACACAGAAGGAACCAAAGTCAAAGTGCAAACAACTTCCAATAAGTCATTTAATCTTATCTATGCAAGCAGAGGAGTACAACAGGAAAACTGGTGTTCTCAAAGCACTGCGCACTGAAGTTGCCAGGTGCTATTTATTGCCAACTACTGTCATTACTGGCATTTCCAGTTCTAACATGTTACCTGGTTATTTCAGAACCTCAGAAAAGGCCAATAACAATGCAGTTCTGCTTTTAAGTGGAGTTTACTGTCTAGTGCTTCACAGACGGGTCTTTTTTTCCCCTTTGCGCTTTTCAAGCCAAATCCCACAGAAAAACAGATGGAGGGAAATTTGAATTAAAGGTGGCAGCTCTCCCAGCTTTCACCGACAGAAAGCAGCACTGCAGCATTCCTGGCTGACATGGAAAATATTACAGGATGAAGCTACAGCTTTCCCTCTTCACGTGTTTTTAGGAAAGACTCTGAACGCGGTTAATCAAACAATCAGCACTGCAGATCTAGAATGGTCAAAATTGCCATCAGATCAGTAAGTGATAAGCACAAATCAAATCAGTGTTACAGCTAACAGCTAGGTTTAGCCAACTTACCATCATATAAGGATCATCCACAATAGGATAAATATAATCTGTCGTCTGGACCAACGACAAACCTCCATGTCTTAGTGGAATAACACAAGTGTCCATTCCAATTCCTGCAAAGACAGAAATCCATTAGTGAAGTAACTGCTCTTAATTATTTTAACAAGAGAACTTATAAAGCATGTTGCTCTTAACAAGAGAACTTATAAACCATGTCTGTGAAATACAACTTGCTGCCTAAATAGACATGGCAAATTCCTTCCTTCCTTAGAGAAAGCACACAGCATCAGTAAGAGGAAAACCAAACAAAGAATAAGAAATCCTGATTTAACAAGTGTAAATCGCTGAAAGCGGGAATTAAACTACCTGGTTCTACAGTTTGTTGCCGCATAATAACATGCATTGCTTTTAAGAACATCTGTGCTTGTATCTATGCACATTTCATAGAATCATTCTATGATTCTATGATTTAAAGTTAAGAGGAATTACATTAATTCATACTGTCAAAAGTAAACAGGTTTTCCAGTCACTTCCATCTCAACAAGAACACACTGCCAGTTTTGAAAGAAGACAGCCTCTCGCAAAGGGCATTCCCTCACTTCAGAAGGAGCAAAAAGAACACCACAAGTCACATCCTAGGTCCTTAGTGAAAGATGATTCACCCACTTGGAGGTTCTGCCACAGTGTTAACCTCACCTTACTTTGCAACTCTGAAAGATAGCAAGATGACCTGCTAGGCAGGGACACTCCTTTGAGAAAATCACAACTCCAACTGTAGCCTGTTCCCTGATAATGGGTATTTCTAACAGAATAAATGATACTAAAGCCACTCATCATTTGCTGTGATGCAAGGCTGTGCGCAAAAGTGGTTTGCGACAAATCACATGCTAGCTGAGCTGCACTCCCTGTTGATATCCTCGTGCTTTGTGCCAAAAGCAGACAGCTTACCTCCTCCCTGGCCTGGCAGCAAGCTGCCTAGAATTACTCTGCATAACTCACAGGGCAAGAGTCTTCAAACAGCTAGTTTTCAAGAAGCAGATGCTACATTAAATTTATGCCATGTACTAGTGAAACACAGAGCACAGCAAGACCTACAAGCAGTACTTGGCAGTGTGCTGTACAGGGATTGAGCAAGATGCTGCCATCTGAGGTCCTACTGAGGACACAGAGCAGGTCTGCCAGGCAGCAGATATATAGGTGGAGAGGATCTTACCTCTCCTACCTACCCTACCTACCAAGGCCACACACATTGCTTCAGGAGAAGGGATACTGACAGAAGCTCATGAGCAGTAACTTAAGCTTGCTCACACTCTGCAGAAGCTACCAAACCACTATGCATGATGTCCAGTGTCTTTTTATAGAAAAGTGGCACATGTACAAGAGCTGTTTTGCCCTCAGTTCATCTATTCATGCTATAATGCTGCAAGACTCATTTCACTTGTGCCATTTTCCACAACTTCAGCAGGAGTGCTGGTTGACAGACAGGCCAAGAAGCCATGACAGTCCTTCTGAGCCACATTTCTGTTCCATCAGAAGGGGACTGAATAAATAAATGAATATGTTCAGAGAAGTGGCTGAAAACAGTGATTTCAAGGTTTCTAACAGCACTGAGAATTAATATCAAACTTGCAGTTTCTTACTCATGGATGTACTCACAGCTATAATTTAAGATTGTGCCATGTAACACCACTTGCAGAACTAAAAGAGAGTGAAGCCGTGACTGCTAATGGCAATTTCCCTCTTGACTGCACCTCAAAAGCATATGCACAGGCTGTCAAGTTACCTGTCCATCCCTTCTAAACACAAGGCATCAGAGGCAAGTAACATCAAATTTAACTGACACTCTGTTAAAGGAACACTCACCATAAAAGAGTATTTTTAAGAGACATGAACTTTCCATCTTCTATTATGAAAAGATTTCTTGTTACAGAACATCACACCTACATATTGATGGTACTAGTCTGCTTTTTTACATATTCATATAGCTGGAGAAGAAAAATCTGTTAGCAGTTCCACTACTGTTTAGAGCCTGTAAATTTGTAAGAGAAAAAACTCCCAATGGCTAAATATTTAAATCTAAAACCAAACTATTATAATTAGAGATTTTGCTAAGTTGAAATGCTGTTGTGAGCAACAGATTTCATTTAGAAAAAAAAATTATATATAGCAATTTGGGGACAAAAGAAGCTGGAAGTGTCCTTCATTAGGGAATATTAAATTATAGTGCCACCCCAGCTCCACACACAATTGCTGCTTAGATATTTCATACAAAGATCACCATTGTTCAAGCAAGAACATAGGCTACTTACTAATCACTCACTGAATTCAATCTCTACCAGAATAATGGGTTGCAACCTGTAAGCCTGCTAATAGACAATTAGCAATGTTAAAATAAATTTAAATAAGGTTATTGGACACTAAATTGATAATTAAATAACTTCAGAATAAATACTACATTGATATTCCTAAGCTGAGGAAAAAATCCTTTCTATACTGCAGAGCAAAGACTGAATATGCAGGACTGAGTAAATAGACAAACAGAATTAAAAGTGTCATTAAACGCATTATCTGCATTAATTTATCTATATCAATATTAGATACTGTAGCTGGTATCAAAATACCTACACTGACCCTGTTCCTCATGTGGGTGGCTTGTGCAGGTCATTTTCCCTTATTGCTTGCATCACTATGCAAATGTCAAAGTGAAAGTGAAGCTGGCAAGACAGAGGTCTTGGAAAGACAGCCTTTCCCAGGCAGCTTCTACAGGTGAGCAAAGGAGCTAAGAGTGGGGCACAACAAAAGGACTGAAAGGAAAAATGACAACTGTGAAACAAATCTGCTCCCAGCCGCAGCTAAAGAGAGAGTTTTTTCTTGATGACTTTCTCTGACCCCAGAACAGAGGGGAGGGGAGGGAGAGGGGAAACCTCACCTGCGAGTCATCCAATTGCATAAAATTGTTTTTGTTGCATAAATTTTGAAAGGCAATGAATGTTTGGACTTTTAATATTAATAAACTGATAAAACTTCAGTTTGTTAAACATCTACAAGGAAAAGGGAGGAAGAGGCCAACTCCGGAGCATGTGCCTATCGTGATGGCCATTCCTGATCCTTTTTCCCCCATAGCTGAGCGCACTGCAGGATGTTAAATAATTAAAATAATATTCTTCTATTCCAGATGCCAACAAAAGATGACGTGAGATTCATTCTTCGCATTTCTGGATGCTATGCATGCATTATACAACACACTATTTTCAAACTGTTTAAACAAACTCCAAATGAGATCATGTCACTCAGCAGACCGAACAGAAGGGTCCCCTGTGTCTAGTGGAAAAACTACTCACCCAGCCTGGGCATAACTGCCCCCAGGAACTGTTCATCTTCCTGAAAATGGTTTTCTTGTAGAGATTCGAGCAGTTTCTGTAAGACATCCTGAGGCACTTTGCAACCTGTGCCTTTCAGTTCAGTGAATCGGGTCAGACGGAAGCTCTTATCCAGTTCATAACTTTCTGGGTTAAACGTCTCCCGAACAGACATGGTTCTCTCACAGACTGCTGGCCTTTCCCACCCCAGAGCAACGGTACCAGTTTCTCCGCTGATCAGTCTAATTAAAAAAAAAAAAACACACAAACAAAAATTGGGAGCATTAGAAAATCCTAGAACCTGCAAGACAACAGGCTTTCCACAAACAAAGAGCAAGTTAAAAAGAAAGAGAAAGCACTCAATGTCAATCCTTCACTTGTTAAGACAGGTAGGCACATTTCACATGACCCATTTCTCTAAGACAACAAATGGACAACTCCTCTTCCTACCTTCCAACATTTACAGTTATGCCAGGCAAACCAGAGAATTAATATCTTTTCCAGATATGCTGCATAAGTTTTTCATTAAAAAAAGAATCTAACACACTTACCGACCTCATTTAACATAGAAGTAATGAAAGAAATAATAGTTTCCAGAGTACCAAAAGGTAACCTGGACCCTGATCCTGCAAAATGCTCAGCAGATACATTTGTGTGCACTCAGACTGATGTGGGGGTCACAATTCTAGCCATTACCATGTCAATCTCAAAAATAAGATACTTCTCAAATAGTGGTGCCACTTCAGTTCTGATATAAGGAGCTGAAATGCCATAATACACCTGTTCTCCTTGGGGGAAAACACATTCTCAGCGTTCTGTTAGTACAAGTAACAGAAGAACAAAGAGGCTGTAGTTAACCAGACTGGCTTACCTACAAATGTGCCAGTTTACCTTTCAGTATGTTCACAGACATAAAAACGGTGCAAAGAAAAGTTTCTTGCTTCTCCCGCCCTTTTTTAGTCAACTGAAGATACTGAGAATACAGAGAATCACCCATTGAAATGGTAATGTAAAAAGAGACTGATGCAACTCATTTAATAAAATTCTTAACAATGCACAGCTAATTTTAGAACGTTTTTCCACTCTGACTCACATACACCACACTCCAAAATTAATAAGAGGCCTAACTGAGACACTGACTTCTAAACAGGAACGGCTGTGACAAAATGAAATTCATCCTTCTCTGAGAAGAAGTTTACAGGAATTACTAAAAACGATCTGCTCCCGGTAGTTTCCTAGAGAGCAAAGATCCTGCTTAACAGCAAGAAGAACAGAGTTCAGCAGCATCACAGATAAAATCTGAAGCTGATGGTCATGAGAAGGTTAAGCTGGAAAGTAAAAAAATCAAATGCAAGTGACTGGTATGCACCAAGCTCAACAGCGCTAAATGTAAAAAAGAAGTAAATCTACGGGCTGTGGAAATATTTTCTTCTATAGGGCACTGATTAACAAGTACGTTGGTTCCATAAGCCTTTACGTCTACTAATATATCAAATATACTTTGTAGGAGTCAAAGTTTTAAACTCCCTGAGAACTTCTGATGTGGAGTCCAACTCCCCTTTACAGCATTTTCCCTCCTCTGGGAGGCGTGGCACTTATTTAAAACAAATCTTCCAGGCTCGGGCAGTAATCCAAACTCTGTTACAAGAACGTGTCTTGGATGAGCAATGAATTCAGTTCCTAGCTGTTGTCTTTCAATGCAAGACACTAAGCGCTTGCAACCAGAAAAAAGACAGTGTCTGGAAAACAACCTGTCAACAGAAGGGAGACAAAAGCTTTTCAAGGAGGGAGATTTTTTTTCCCCCTTTCATTCTTTTTTAACACTTCATTCTAATTAATTCCAGAAATTTATGAAAAGCAGCTTGCCCCACAAGAGGAACATTTTACTTCATCTAACTGGTAACTGCACCATTCTCAGCACCCCCTGCCTACTTACATAGGAAAGGATTTGGAGGCCACAGCTCACCAGGAACTTTTTGCAGCCTTGAGGACTGTAAAGGCACAGTTCCCCAGTTTGACAACAAATGTTGAAACAAACAAGATGATTTTATTTAATGGAAAACATCCAGAATTGCAAGAACATAGTGACTTTTTCAATGAAGAACTGAATAAGGCTGCATGCAACCATGGATTTTGCAGCCTTCCCTGCAAGATCCAGTTTCTGTGCCTGCCGCCAGTCGATGCAGGCGTGCAATCGTTAAGCAGAAGACAACACCTCCTAACCAAACGTTTCTTACTTTAAAAGAATAGGATAATAAATATTAAAAACTACAGTTAACCCTTGCCCCCCCAAAGAGCAGGGAGAGGAGAGCACCGGGGGAAAAGGGGCAGAGTGAGGAAGAAGCAGAGGCAGGTACCTACCTAAAACAACCCACAGAGCCAAACAACCCCGAGGTGGGGCAACGCGACACTCAGTTGTCCACGGAGAGCGGCGAAGCATGGCTCTGGGACACCTTAAAATTCCCAGCCGCTGCCTTTTAAAGGCAGGCCGGCCGGGGTCCTGGCTGTTGCTTTTTGTGCAGCCGGAGAGAACGAGGAGAAGGGGAAGGGGGGAAGCAGCCTGGCTTGCTAGGTGCAGAGAGGATGGACACCGCGGTGAGGGCACGGGACACACATGCATCCCCAGGCTGAGGGGCAGGGACCCTCGGGGTAAGAGGAGGGGGCACCCCCCCCAGGCTAATGGGAGAGGAAAACTGACACAGAGGATGGGAAAACACATGACACCCCCCCCAAGCTTAGAGAATAGGAAAACACATGCCCTTAGGCTAAGGGGGTGGGACCCGTGCCCACCCAGAGGCTGAGTGGATGGGACACCTACCTCCAGGTTGAGGAGGTAGGGGACACAGAACCAAAGGGGAAGAGGCACCCCCTAGGCTGAAGGGATGGGAAAACGCCACACACACAGACTGTGAGGATGGGACACCCCCTCCACCAGGCTGAGGGGGTGGGACAGACAGACGGACAGACACAACCCCAGGCTGAGAGGATGGGAAAAGACGCCCCCCCCCCACCTCAGGAACATAACCCAAACCCTCCCTCAGGTTAAGGGGACGGGACATAACCCCCTTCCCTCAGGTTAAGGGGATGGAATATAACCCCTCTCCCCCTTCCCCGAGGTTAAGGGGATGGGACATAGTCCCCGTCTCCCCCCCAGGTTGAAGGCATGGGCCATAAACACCCTCCAGGGCTAAGGGAGCTGGACACCCCCCCACACACTAAGGGGATGAATGGGACACCCCCCCCCCCCAACAACGCGGGACGCACGTGCGCGCGGGGCCGGGGCGGGGTTAACCCCTTGCAGCCGGGGGGGGGGGATGGAGGGGCAGGGTTTGCACGGCGGCGGGAGCGCGCACCCTCCTCCTCCACCTCCTCGCCGTGATGGCGGGGGGGAGAGGGAAAGGAGAGGTGGAGGGGTAAAAAGGGAGTTAAAAAAAAAATGTCGGCGGGCGAAAAATTTAACCCGTCCGCTGCCGGTGTTTTTAAAAGCAAACATACAGCCCCCACACTCGCTCATCGCCCGCCCCTTCCCCCGGGTTGGGGGAGGGCGGGCGGCGGGGCCCGAGCCAGACGCGCACCCCCCGCGCGAACGGCGGCGAATTCCCCTTTAAATCTCCCCGCCTTGCACACCCCCCCCACCTCCTCCTCCTCCTCTTTCCCTCCCTCCTTCCCTCCTTCAGGTCTACCCTCTCGTACCGGCTCGCCTCCTCGCCCTCCGCCTCCTCCCGCGAACGGGACTCCCAGCCCAGTCCCACAATGCACCGGGCGCGCCGGGCTCCCTTCCGCGCCGCCTGAACAGAAATGCCGCCGCCGGGCGCGAGGGGGTTAAACATTCTCCCTTCCCACCCACCCCTCCCCTCCCAGCCCCAACCCGGCGCGCAGCCCCCGCCTCTTACGGCGGCCGCTCGCGCACGCTTTCCCGCCACAGCCAACACCGTCCCCCCCCCCCCCCCCCCCCCCC